>CM065381.1:9517500-9575000 GCA_033060915.1 Euryodendron excelsum | reverse complement strand
GATCATAGGAGCCCAGGATTTTCCTCCTTTGTTTAACTTCTGTAGCACTTGGAAAGTAAATAGCATATTGGATGTTTGATGTGGAGAATTGTGACATCTTCATCCGACTACCATACTACTTCAGCTTGTTGAAAATTGGTATCTAAGATTGGGTATACACCATTTTAAACCAAAAAGAATTTTTTTTTTTAAATTGTTGAGTAAGTTTTGGATCTTCTTCAGCTTTTGAGCTTAATATTTCGATTGACACAGCATAGTCACTTCTTGGATTGTAGTTGGTTCCATGTCCTTGTCAAAAGGGTGTAAATTCATTGTTATTTAGTGTAATAAGGCAACTCTCAGCGCCCATTTTTAATCAAATACCTACCAAGATCAGAGAAAATTGCACGGGAAGTTTCAAATAAGCATAGACATGTCTAATTCACTAATAATGTTCGTTCCGCTATTAGAAAAAAACCGAAGCTTGAAACAAGGGTGATAAAATAGGCCAAATTACTCAAATTTGATCTTTGATAAACTTGCTAAACGGTCGTACGAGATTGTTCACAAACCAAAATCGAATAACTCATCACTGGGCTGGCCTTGACCCGGCTAACTGGACGGGTTACTTAAGTAGCTGACAGGGTTTATAGTTTGTACTATGGGTACTTTTGGATTGTTTTTACCAGAAATAACCGAAGGACAATATAGTCTAAATCATACAACCTCCAAAAGGACAAGTTTTTCTTATCAAACTCAGCTCCAAATTTTATTTTATTTTTTGGTTAAACTCAACTTATTTTGAATTTATTTACTAAATTCAGTTACTTTTTAAAGTTGTATTTTTAAACTATAATTTTAGTTCAAATTGTACAAATTTCTTAAAAAATTTTAAAAATAAGGTTTACGTGAAACCAAGAGTTAAAGAAGAAGCTAAATTTGGTAATAACTTGAAAATAAGTTGGATTTAATAGATAAGTTATTTTGGACTGAATTTGGTAAAAAAAAAAAAACTCCCAAAAGCACTAATCTCATTTGTCGGGGGCAGGAAACCCGAAACGAAACGCACCCCAGCCCATTCTAGTAAAAGCCTACACGGATGAGCTGAGAAACCCTAGCTCCCATGCCTCTCTATAAGTACAATCAAATAAACGCCAAAGGCCAGGTCTTTCGATGGCGTTCCTCTATGGACGTTTGATATAATCTCCCAATATTAGGGTTTCTGCTGGAGATTAGGTCAACCGCCTTTCAGTGTTTGCTCTCTCTCTCTCTCTCTCTCTCTCTCTCTCTCTATTTGCATCGAGTTCACAGCAGCTAATTTAACAGCAAATGTTTGGCTTGTCCTGTGAATTCTTACGTCTTTGAAGCTTTGTTTGGAAAAATTTTCAATATTCTTATGAGTTATGAGTTAATCACAAAACAGACTCTTTAGGCATAGATCTATATATATATATATATATATATATATGTATTTATATAGATCTACATATATTTATATATGTTATGGCTTATAAAGAGCACTGATGGACTGTGATGATTTCATGTGATTGGTCTCGTTCGTCGTAATGGCAGTTATGCCTTGCCGACCACCCTGATATATCACCACCCATAAACTGAGTCCTCAAAAACGGGGAAAAGAAAAAAAAAATCTCTTTTATATGTATGGATTTATGTATTGTGTCGTGTATGTTCCACAGGGTTTTTTTTTTTTTTTTTGTTTTTTTCTCTTATGGTTGTATATTGGCCAATGATTAAACAATTTTTATTAGACAAGCATATGTCTGAAACATATTGTGTTGACTAACTAATCTTCTCTATGAGGCCAACTGGATGCTACTATATTTCTTGTTTTTCATTTTTTTATTATTTTTCTGATGGGTTTGTATATTTTGAGATTCGACAATGCCGATGATGAAAGAAAATAGTATTGTGTAATATATGAAAAATCATGATTACAATTATACTACTGCCTTCCTTCTGAGGATTTCTTTTGGTTTTTGCTTGTTTTATTTTTCATTTTTGTTGACTGACAATCAGAGAGTATGTAGGTGGATTTTTATCTTTTTGTGTTGCGAGTATCTGTCTGTTTTAGATTGTCAAATTCGATACAACAGAGTCACATGATGATCTTAAGCATAGTTCAAATGATAATAGATATGATTATACATTTGATAGTCTTTCGCTCCTATCTGATGACTCTGCTGTGGTTCTCTTAGCCCAATTTTCATGAAGTCTTTTGGTTGTTGCAAATTATAATTTCTGTTTATATTGAGTTTGTATGTGGTTGTCAATTTAGCAGATACCTGAATTTCTATACTTTTATGTGAGTTGGTGGGCGATCAGGGCTGATTAGTTTGTTCTATGCGTGGCCTCAAAAGACTTTTTTGGCTAGCAGGGTTTTAAGAATAGAATACTGGGACTGTGATGATTTTTTTTTTGTGAATGGTCTCGTTCGACGTAATGGTGAAAGTTCACCTTGCCGACAACGCACATTCTGAGTCTCATCAAAGTTAGTAAGATTTCATATTCTGATTTGTCATTGTTAAATTATGTTTATCCTGCCTTCTGTTTTGTATATTTTTCAGCTTTTCATCTTCCTTGTTTTCCTCTTCTATGTTGGCCAATATCTGTTGCATACTAACTTGCTATAATCTTGATATCATTTATTGTAGAACTGCTTTAAGCACCTATCAGTTTAGGAGTTAACCTTCTTTTTTGATAAGTTGTTCTGGAGTCACTTTTTATCAAATTTTGTTAAATCTATTTTGTTTAGCTTCTAATTTTTTTTTGTTTACTTCATGCTCAATGTTTGATGCCATTATTTGCTTAGCTTAGAGCAAAATGCTTTTATGACATGTGAAGGATGTTGAAATTTGTGATCTTTGAGTCCTTTGTTTGAAGGAAGCAGTTACAAACTGCTGCAAACTATTTATAATAGCTAATCGTAATCCAAAATACACATTGTTTGTATATAGCCTCTAATTATAGTTTAATAAATGCTGATAGGCACATACCTCGCTTTGGTCGATATTGCTTATTGCACTTAAAAAGTGTGACATAAAAATTGAGCACCTTGGTTCCACTTTCTTTGTGAGAGTTCAATTGGGTCATTGGTTGATTTGCACAACACGCATTACTGGGGCTGGATACTAATATGAACCTTCTTATTAGTGGATGCATCATCCTTTTCTAGATTCCGTGGGCTAGTCATTTTTCCCCTTTAGTTTTTCTCCCCCCTTTTTTTTGGTTTGTTTTTATTTTCCAATTGCTTGGGCCAATGATTATGCAAACTTTACAAGACAAGCATATTTCTGAAACAACTAGTGTTGACAACTAATCTTCTCTATGAGGCCTATTTATTATGGTCTTCGTATTTTTTTTAAAATGTTTTATTTGAGTGTAGGTCTAACTTGTATTTTGTGCGTAGACAGTAGAATGTTTGCTTCTGCTCTGCGCTACATTTTAGTGTTTATCAACTTTATCTATCTAACTGCCCACAAGCGCCTATGTTTTGTGGGAGGAATAACAATGGAATTTGTTCCTTTGATGCTTTTTGTTGCTGCTGGTGTTCTGCTTTTACTTGGATTATTGGCATGAGAGGGTCGGTGGATGAATAGTTTAGATGATAATTTTGTGATTATGACTTGGTTAGTTACACTTTGCACAAGGATATTCTTGTTCAATTGTAACACTTAACTTCTTACACTTCTAATTTGTTACAATGTCGACCTTTTGTTTGGAAAATGTACAAAAAATTCACTTATGATAATTACTTGGCTTTTTTCAAGAAACAAATATATAAAATTTACTCTTTTTCATTCCAAATGGTTACAAGCAAGTTAAATGGGGAGTTTTTACATGAAGCTTAATGGTTGCCTAATTTGATACTATGATGGAAGAAGTATAATTTTAGGAAGAAGCATCATGAGGTCTAATTCGAGACTGTGATGGAAAAAGCCTGATTTTATGAAAAATGGTTGAAATAGGCCTAATTTGAGATTGCGATGGAAGAAGCATGATTTTAGGAAGAAGCATCATGAGGTCTAATTCGAGACTCTAATGGAAGAAGCATGATTTTATAATTTTGTTCCTCAGAGAAGGTAACCTGTTTGTCATATGTAAATTTTGTAATAGATTAGAATTGTGAAGTCTTAATCATTATGATTGAAAATAAAGGCTTATGTGAAAATGAGATAATGTGTAAAGTATAGTGCAAAGTGTAATTAACTCTTATTACATTTTACATCTTTACGAAATAGAGAAACAAATTGGAGGGAATTGGAGGAAAGACGAAATAAATATTGGATAAAATTGTGTTTTTAAATCGTGATTTTCAATAAAATCATTCTTGAACGTGTTTTCAAAAGATTTATTGATAAAATGGCGGAAAAGGAAGACCTATTTCTCGAGGTCAGAGTATAATTTTTAGAGATGCCTTCGATTGAGGGTATCTTCCAAAACATGGTGTCAAAGCTTGTTTGAGATCATGATTTCAAAACACGTTTTTATCTAATCATATTATTTTTATTTTTTTTTCTTTGTACTCAATATATTTTTCATCATGTGTGGAGAGCATGGTTTTTGGAGCATGATTTTTTTCTTGTAAAAGCCAGTTTGAACTACTTGGGTACAAGTTAAATGAGCGTGCTAGGTAAGGGAATTTAACTTGAAGATTGAGAAAGAAACGGGAAATGAGATGAGTGAGCGACAATGAATGGAGGAAAAATTGCAGAACACAGAACTGGTAGGGATAATAGGGAGACGGCGACGGAATATTTAGTTTGTCCTTAAAATTATTGTAGCTGTGTTTTGGTGAAACAAGCTAGAAAAGCTGCGTTTATTTAGCTTTTTGCATATGGGTTTTTAAGCTCGAAAGTTTATTTCTTTAGCCCAAAAAGCGTCAAAACAAACAACTTAGTTTTTTTTTTTTGGCCTATTTTTAGCAAAAGGCTCAAAAATAAGTTTCTGCCTAACGGTACTTAGCAATCAAGTTTGATAATTTGATGGAGTGTTCGACGTATTTGAGCACTGTACCAAGACCAGCTACATGTAATGCTGAACGTAGTTACGGGAAGCCAAAAAAGACAACGATACGTGAAATAGAAGCATGAAACATGACTTAAAAGGAGAAGTATAAAACTAAATATAATATCTACTAAGAAAATTTAAAAAGAATGTTAAGAAAAAAAATATAAAATGTATTAAAATATTTTCATGATCAAGTAAAATATGAATTATAAAATATTTTTAGAAAATTTATTAAAACAACTATGCATTATCGTTAAAAAAAAAATAATTTGAGAGCATAAAAAATAAGCGAATTGTTAGAAAGTTTTTACGACAATCTTTAAAATATTCTAATAAGTTTTTTTTAAATATTGTCAGAGTTCTAATAATATTTTTTAAAATTTTATGAGAGTTTTGTATCAGTTCTGAAAGCAATCTTATGGAGAATTGAGTCTTCCCTTCCAAACACAGTTTTCTAGCAACTATGGTACTGAAGCATTTTACTTCAATGCCAGCTTTGCCTTTCTCTTTTAAATCTTTTTTCTTCTGTTCTTGGAATTTGATAGTCTAGATTTATTTCCTGTATTGGGTATAAGTTCCTATTTGTAGTTCTATGTTCTTGAACTATTCATGTATTTGTCTATATTTGGGTTTTTATATTCTTTTTTTTTCTTCACAGAATTGCTTTGGATGTTACCCATTATTTGACCTCCAAATAACTCAAAAATGATTCTAGCTCTTCCTATTCAATATGTTATCATCTTTTAAATTAGTTTCTATCCTTCATTGAAATAGAGAAGTTATTTTTTTTTTGTTATGCTTGCATGGGCTAGTTTATGTTCATTTTGGCTAATCCCCTCCTTGGGCCAACTTATACATACCTCAAGTAATTCCTTTTTGCTTTGGTTAAAAATATGTTCATCCATGTTAAGATTAGGGAATTTATAATTTTGTCCCAAAAAATTTGTCAAGTTTTGAACTCCGGACATCTTGGTTTATAGCTCAATTTGGTTTAAAGGAGCCCAAATTCCATGTTCAGTTGCAAAATTCAATTTACATAATTTTTAACTATTTTAAGCTATCATTTGCCCGAAACAACGAATATTAAGCATTTAAATTTTACATATGAAGATTAATACTCAAAATTACAGATACTGTTTTCTTATTAAACGTTTTTTCCAAGAAAGGGTACATGGATCACCTCAGTCGCAAAGGGTGCAGAAAGCGTGCTAGAATAAACGACGCCGTTTAGCCCGCTAATAACGCTACTTCGTTGAGCGGTTAACCGCACGTGCCTCGATCTCACTCGGTTTTCGAAACATTTACGCATGTGGGTCTTTGACTGTCTCAGTCTAACGCTGCTTTTTTCTGTTTGGCCGTTGAGAGCGGGGCGCGAAAGACTTTCTCTCTCCTCTCCTACGCAGTAGTCAGTGACTCAGTGTGATACTAGAGAGAGAAAACGTACTGAGAGAGCATCCATCAGAGATAGAGAGAGAGAGAGAGAGAGAGAGAGAGGCCATTCTCTCGTCAGAGCACTCTTGAACATCAATTGGCGTATCGTTTCAGTACCTTCTAATCCACGCTTCGAAATGCATTTTGTCTAGAGCTCGTCACTCATGCCATGTGTTGTGCGCTTGCTTAATCATCTTCTCTCTCTCTCTCAAATGCTGAGAAATTATGCAGTTTCAGGCTCTAGAAATTCCCACAAGAAACGCTTGGATTGACTGTGTAACGGAAGTTTGAAGTTCAATTCTTTGGCAACTTGTACAGAGAGAGAGAGAGAGAGAGTTCAAGCAATTCGTCACCATTTGGGTACAAAAATCAAAGAATTTTGTGATCTTCTGCAATCAGTTTGATTTTCTTCAAGTAGACGAATTGATGTTGCAACTTTCTCAAGAAAACAGCGCAGTGGAGTCAAGAACAGAGTAATTTCCTTTGATCAGTCTCTTTTAGGTAAGCAGGTAAATTCCAAATACCTAAATTTTCATCAAAATGCGAACACAAATGCATAGAATTTGCTCTAAACATTGAATCCTTTAATTTTGAAAACGTGAAGTGAAGTCATTCACTCATTCGGTATCAGAATTCTCTGATTTTCTTTGGATCTGTACGGATATCACAGCTTTAGGAAGATGATCCACGCCAAGTCCGATTCAGATGTGACGAGCCTAGCTCTCTCATCGCCGAGATCTCCCAAACGACCCGTATACTACGTGCAGAGCCCCTCTCGAGAATCTCACGATGGCGACAAGTCTTCGCAAGCCACTCCGGCCTACAACAGTCCCATGGAATCCCCATCGCATTCCTCGACCTTGGCCTCGTCAGCGAGCAGGGTCTCCGGCACGTTCCGGTCGTCGAAGTTGAGCCGGAAGCGCAACGAGAAGGGGTGGCCTGAGTGCAATGTGATTGAAGAGGAAGGAGATTACGATGACGTGTATGGTGATAGAGGGTTTATAAGGCGTTGTCAGTGTTTGATTGGGCTGTTAGGGTTTGTTTCGCTCTTCACTGTGTTCTGTTTGATCATTTGGGGAGCTAGTAGGCCTTACAGACCTCGGATTGCTGTGAAGGTATATATAGCCCAAATTACAATCTTCATTGACTAATATATTCTTATATATTTGCATATAGGTATATATATATACATACATCTATACTATTATAAAAAAGATTACTAGAGGTTTGGTGATATTTGTTTACTAAAGTCTGTCACAAAGTACATAATAATAATTTTAACATAACTTAACTAACTTTGAGAGCATGAAGTTAATAAGATAAGTAAGAGTTGTGAGTGCACACATTGTGTGTGCCATCACTTTTAGTATATACATATGGAAATAGCTTCTCCAAACATATGGTCCTCATGAAGTTAATAAGATAAGTAAGAGTCGTGAGTGTATACATTGTATGTGCTATCACTTTTAGTATATACATATGGAAACAGTTTCTCCACACATGATTCTCTCAAACTTGAAGTGAGCCGAGTTATGCACTCGGCTACCCTTTTATAGAAATACAATGAAAAGATCAAAGGAATTCTACATTATCAAGTTTTGGCGAGGGATATAAAATAAATCAATTTAAATTAGTTTGGCTGGCGTCGGTTGGGTAAAAGCTTATTCAAGATTGATTGATATATAAACAAGCAAATTTTGAAAATATTTTAAGACTTGAGAACATTTTTTTGAGTTCAGTTCAAAAGTTATACAAGTCAAATTTAAACACATTTTGAAGCACGTTAAGATTATTAAATCAATTTTAAAGAACTTACTGTTCGGCTCAGCTCTTTTACACATATTCCTCAATAGAATTTCATTCATTTGCAGTCCTAACTTATACCTTCATGTTTGTGCATAAAATTTCAAATTTATAGTGTTTATGAATTTGGAATGTGCCTTGCATTTCTATTGCATTTGAATTATTCATCCCCTTACTAAGTACTCTTTTCATTCAGAGCTTGAGGGTAAATAATATTTACTTTGGGCAAGGATCAGACTACACAGGGGTCCCTACCAAGTTGCTGACAATAAACTGTTCGGTGGAGATGATCATACACAACCCTGCTACATTTTTCGGCATTCATGTCAGCTCTACTCCACTTGATCTTTTCTACTCAGAGATTGCAGTTGCAACTGGGCAGGTGAGTTTTTTTTTTAATCTTTTTTTACTGTGTGATTATGATTTTGCAGATTTCGATGGCTAAAAAATTATGAAACAAAAAATTAATCATGTGAAACATGGAAGTTTGATTCATGGTCTTTAAATTGTTCATTGGCCTAATTTCTTCAATTTCTTACTTTCTGGATTTCAAAACGAGTCTTGAAACTGGATTCACGTTGGTGTTGGACTCCCTTTATTTTTCCTTTCGACCCGGGGATGTGGAATAATTCTTCTTACCCAAACACACCTGACTGCAACACTAATATATATGTTAGTATCTATATATATATATATATATATATATGTATATTTCTTATACTCGTTTATGGTTGTAGTTGAAGAAATATTATCAGCCAAGGAAGAGCCAACGTGTTGTGTCGGTGAACCTGGAAGGCAATAGTGTCCCTCTTTATGGTGCTGGGGCGAGCATGACAATGTCAGACGGCAGTGGAGGAGTTCCATTGAGGTTAGAATTTGTAATCCGATCACAAGGAAATGTAGTGGGGAAGTTAGTGAAGACGAAGCATCAAAGGCACATCTCTTGTTCCTTGGTCATCGACTCTAGCAACACCAAAACCATCAAATTCAAGGAGAATTCTTGCACAGATAGTTAGAAGTAAAAATGGGAGTTCCACCTGATATAAAATACCCATCTCCATGTTCAAACATTGAGCAATCCCGTTGAGACAGGCCTCCCTCCAAGTTTTTCTCTTTTGTTAGGAGCTTTGTTCGGACATTTAAGTTAGTAAATAATCATGATATACAATTAGTTGATTTCATCAAGCAATGTTAGCTTTACAAGGTTATGCGACTTCGTTAGTTCAATGTGTTTCAACATGAACAAACAGTTGATTCTCGGGTTCTCGGGTGAGGGCTGCTGCAGAAAAAGAACTTCTAACTGCCCCATACACCTTGAGATTTTCCCTACAAACTTCATCCATGCAGTGCTTTAACAGCCCTTTTCCCCCAAATACAAACAACCAGTTACATCAGAGAGAGAGAGAGAGAGAGAGAGAGAGAGAGAGAGAGAGAGAATTAACACTACTTAATATCATGGTAAACACCATAAACCCAAGGGTCAACGTACAATTACATCACAAAATGGGACCTCAAGAAATCGAGCCATCTAAAGAAATGTCCTCTTTCTCTATCTCTGATAAATGAAGGGGAAGCTTAAAACAAATGTGAGATTATTTCCCCAAAATCAAAAAGATTGACAATAAAACATCTCCAAGCCCGCTGATGGAATCAGGAGGATGGGTTTCATTGAGGTGCCAAACTGCTGTCCGGCTTGTCAACAGCACAGCTATCTGGAAGGACTGTCCCACCAACCCTAGCCGGGGGCCAATATCGAAATACAGATCTTCCTATTATATTCTTGGCAGGAAGGGGACCCCTACAAAAAAAACAATTTCTAAAATCAGCAAAGGTCGTAGGGGCAAACTACGACAACAAAGAAGAGGAAGATGAACAAGAAAAAAACAAAATCACACATGGACCAAGGAATAGGAGTATTACCATACATGTGAATCGTAGCTGTTATTACGGTTATCACCCATCACAAAGACTGAGTTTTCCGGAACTCGCTGCATCACAACATAAGCAACAAGCTTAGAATTGCATGTCAGTGATTTTATGCCCATAAGCTCTTTGTGCAGATGGAACTTGAATGTTATGCCCAAGGTCATACATTTGAAGTTTTAACCCTTAGCCTTCCATCAATATAGTGTATCGAGCCACCCCTAAATAAGAAACGAGAAGCTGCAATAGCAGCAGAGAAGAACTTACAACTGGTGTCATGTCATAATTTGGTGATTCAAGGATGTAGTCTTCATTTCTTACAACCCCATTCACTATTAGCTTACCTCCACGAACCTGCAGCCGATAAACAATGACTAACAAATTTGTACTTAGAAAAATTAAATACTCATGTCGAATGCAGGCTCATTTGTATATGCTTCTATTACTAAATTTAGTGGATAAGTCATAGAAGAGGTCTGGAGTGGTAGAGAATCCGAAAGTGAGATAGTGGAAGAAAGTTTTGTACCTTAAGATGATGACAAAGGTCTTATTTCTTGGGTAGGATTACATGAGTAGCCAACTTCCAACTCCGTTAAAATTTGACTCTTGATGTTGTTGAATAGTTAGACCTAGTTGTTAAAAACATGTTCATACAGTTTTTAATGGTGCTTCTCCAAACTTCATGTTGTAATTGAGATAGATGAAATTCAAATTCAAAACTTCTGGACTGATAATACAAAAAATCAAATTATTGGCAACAGAACTGGTGTGTGCATATTTTCCAGGAGTACAGTTAGATGACCCCAATAGTTCACTTAAAAACTTGATTTCATGGTCCTAGGTGTGACAGGATAGGTGACATTTGCAACACGGATCACAATGGTACTTAAGAACAGGAGTGTGTGAATTATGGGTTAATTGCATTCCATGGTTGATAAAAGGTTGTATTCAAATTACCCAAGTTTTTACATTTACTTTTAAAAGCACAAAATAATATCAATTCAACATGTAAGGGCATGGCACTAATTATTCCAATTTGTGTAGGTCTCTCAATATGCATGGTAACTGCCCACTTTTGTCACTATGCTGAATGTCCTATGAAGCTCTGGAGCTGTAAAACAAGAAATTAAGGGCAGAAATAACAGGAAACTTCTTACGTCAGACAAGCCTACTCCTTTCAAATCAGAAATTTGTATCATATGGCACTAGCAAAGTTTTGGTAGCACTGCCTGGTACAGATGACAAAGAAGCTACTTATGTCATAAGAAATGACCAAGGAATAGCAACATAGAAGGACCTGGGCAAGGCCTCTACATTTGTTGCTAAAAGTTTTATTTGCAGGGGTGGCTTCTCAAAGATATGTATAAAGGGAATTAAGAGTACAGTGTTGCAAGGGGCAGGTAGAGTTGGAAGCAGTTCAACAATTGAGACCAAGGCAGTGATAAAGAAAATCCAAAACCTTTTGAGGTACTAATTTCTTGGTCAGAAAAAGCAGAATACTGTCTCAATACTTTGACACCATTTGAGTTTGTCATTTGAATAGGCACGCAAGTAGAGATGAAGATGTTTCCATGATAACAGGTCATACAATTGCTGTCTGCTCTTTTTTAAAGCTTTCCTATTCTGTCAGAACAATTGGGTCAAAAAAATATTGTCTCTCACCCAAGATGAATATCTATTTGTTGAGTTAATATTATGCTTTTACCTACCAAAAAAACAACGTATTTAAACTAATTCAAACAGACATAATCAAACCACCCCTGCTAGAAATAGAACCTCTATGTATCCAGATCCACCAGCCCTTTAGGGTTAACAAGAAAACTAAAACTGTTGGCAAGCTTAAGACATCATGCTATTTGTTTTGCATTTTTATTTTTATTTTATACTCCCACAGTAACAAATAAGAAAATGAACACAATAGAAGAAATTGAACTTAAACATATAAGATCGCGTAGTCCATTATAGAAAAACAAAATGCATTTACTAAGTTTAGCCATCTGACCTCTACAACATCCCCTTCCTTTGCAACAACCCTTTTGATGAAGACATCATCATCAGTATATCCTACTTCCTGCAGAACTGGAGGGCTTTTGAAAATCACTACATCATTCGGACATGGCTTTCTGAAATAGTAAGATACCTGAAAGTCAAACATAAATATCAGTTTATAATACAAATTCAACAGTGACTTGCTCATAGAAAGCACCTTTTTCAGAAAAGCAGAAATAGAACACATAAATCTCGATGAACGCGAAAGCTAAAGCATAGAGACGAACAAGGATATGTGAGCCTCGACCATCAAATTAGTTGGGATATTAAACCTGATGAATACTTGATTTAGAACTAAATGCAAACTGTTCGTATGCCAAAATGAAGGAAAGGAGATGGAGCTAGTTTAATCTGTAGATATATCTCACGACACCAAAATTGGGGTTTGTGTGTATACATGCAAAAGTAAGGGGCAATTGCCTGGTGTAAAAGTAAAAGCTCAGGCTGCCAAGTCTTGGTCTATCAGAACATAGATTAAGTCCAAACGCAGCCATTTCCTGCAGAAAATCCCAAATATGACCCCCATCCACCCATTCCAGTATCTCAATCACACGAGACACATGACCCACGCCGTGTAAGTTCTATAAACGATCACTAGAATTCGGCTAGACTCTTTTCTCATCAGGTTCTCCAGTTGTAAACAATTTGATAACCCTATTTGTAATCACTGCGTAACTCATGAGGCATCAACTTCAACTTTCAAACCAATCACTAAGCACAAAAAGTAAATATTTGAAGTCATCACTTTGCCACTACACCCAAAAGCAAGATTGCAGCTTCAGCGCCTCTATTTCTCCTACTTCAGTATAGACTTTCTATGTAACTTAGCTTTTACTGGTTTCATTTAGCTAAGAAACTCACAGCTTGCATTAATTCCCTCAACTAAAATCAGAGAACATTCTGAATTATATAAGAGGGAATAGATTACACACACTGCTGCCAGCTGATTTTGAGCAAGAGGGACAAAATGGTAAGTTACCCATTCCATAACAATATCAAGCCTGCAATCCACTCACACAAGCATAGCACCATTACAGTTCAAGTTCCATGTTCATCACATTCATGACCATGACTGAAAGTTCAAAACTTATGAACATAAAGTCATATAAAGACAGAAATTTCAAATTCTAACAAATTAAGGATAAAAACATCACCTTCTCTGCAACAATTCGATCCCCTACATCAAATGTGGGATACATAGACAATGAGGGAATAAATCTTGGCTCGGCCACGAACGACCGAAACGCAAGCGATACTGCAATCGCCGCAAAAACAGTTTTCGCATCATCCGAAGTAAAATCCAACCATTCTGGTAAAAGCCGATCTTTCTTCGCCACCTGCCCATCATCCCCGCCTCCATCTCCGTCACCACCATCACCGCCGCCGCCGCCGCCGCCACCTTCGATGTCCAAAACGGCCTTGCTTTCTTCAGCTGAGTCTTTGGACCCACTGCAATTCACTCTGCTAAACCGGGTTGTAGTGTACAAACGCTTAAACCCAAGAAAATTAGGGTTTTTCAAGGTGGGTCTGAAGTGGGTGTGACTCAATTCAAGTTTTCTCGATACAGGGCTGAAATTGAGGATGGCGAAAGTAGGGTTTTTGATGGGTGCGAAGCATTGGGCGAAGCTGAAGTCGGGGTTTGCAAGGGAGGGCAATGGAGGGACTACCTGTAGAGATATCATCATCATCTCCTCTCCCTCAAACGTTTCCCCTCCTAGATTCGTTGAAATTGAATTCTCAATTAAGCGTATAACTATACGTATAACAACGTATATTATATTACAGGGTGGGCACTGCACGAGTGGAGTAAGTATTTTTTAAATTTGTAACTGCTAAAAGAATGGATAATAAAATTTTAAAAATTTATTATATAAAAATATTATAAGTAATTAATTTAAAATTTAAAATATTTAAGTATATAATTTAATATTTGATAATTTTAATTTGTTTTATGATAATATAATGTTATGAAAAACAAAAAAAATTGTAAAAACTCTAATAAGTTAATTGCAATATAGATTATTTTTTAATACTCCACATGACAGGGGATATCGATGGTACTTTATTTAATCATAGCCAATTCATTAATTTTTTTTATTAAACTTAATCCTAGAATTTTAGGTATTTTATTTTGATCTAACAAAGATATACATACTTTAATAAAACTCAAAAACTTATGATATCATTTATTTGCTAAGTATTATGTTTTTTTTTTTTTTTTTATGATTTATGATGCCATAACTGTCGTGTAAATCGCAAATCTTGCAAGTGATTTATTTTCCTAAAGGCTATGATCTGCCTTTTTTTTTCTTTTTAGTATCTTATTCTTAATAATTATCTCACTCGACTAAGATTACTATTTACTACATCATTGTCAACTACAATCTTATCTTATATATACTTATAAAATTAATAATGTATGTTGAATAAGATTACTCAATTGTCTTTCCAAAGTAGCTGAAAAATTTAAAAGTTATCTAACTAATTATTCTTGCCGAACAAATTCAACAGTTACCTAACAAATTGTTTCTAAGACATGGCATTTTAAAAATATAAGAGCATTTAAAATGTCACGTAGGAGAAGACAAATTATAAGAGCAAATATAATTTTTATATGTATATGATTTGAGAAAAGAAAAAATTCAAGCCACGTTACCTAACTTCAAAGACATAAAATATAATTCTCCCTTATATTAAAAAGAACTAGAAGGTTCTCACCTACTGTGTAGGTGATCAGTTTGTACAAAAAAAGAGTAGAAAGAGAGTAGTAGACTGCTGTAAAAATATAAATTAATACTTTATTGTTTTATCTTTGTAAGTCGGATAAAACGTACATAATATTGATAATTTATTGAATTTTGTAAGGCTTGAAAAGATAAAAAAAAACATGACACATGTTGTTGCCTTGAATAAATATATTTTATAATAGTATAAATTTTGCTTTTTATAATAGTGTAAATAGATGTATAGATATCTCCTATATTTTACAATTTACATGTTGTTGCCTTGTTGGTAATGGACTCTACTGAAATGTCAAAACTATCCCTGTTACTTGGGGCCAAACGGGCTATACCATGCTAAGGTAAGGCATGGGCTTTCGGTAACCAACTAAGCCCATCTTATTTTGTGGTGTGTAAAGCCTGAATAGCTGAGAACCAAGCCTAAAAAATAGGCTATAGAACTGCAGTCTGGGCTTCTATGGGCCAATTATGTATGTGAAAAGCCGGATGCTTCAGGCTCAATTTAGTTGAGCCCGTAGGCCGAATAATCCGAATGCTGTGCAGGGGTATTTGGAAGGGCGGCTTAAAAACTAAAAGTTATTTTTAAAATCAGTTTTTTAAGTGACTTTTTTTTATAAAAATATGTAAAGTCTATAAGTTATTTTTTTAAGTGGTGGCTTGGTAAGCAACTTTTTTAAGTAGTTTTTTAGGAGTGAGCCAAACAACATTTCAAAAAGAAACTATAACCTATGTCCAAACACCTCTTGATTTTTAGAATTAAATTTAAGATAAAATATTTGTCCAAGGACAAAATGATTATTTTTCATTTGTAAATTTGAATGTGATATGCATATGTTCATTTTCTATTAATTCAACAAATTAATCGAGGCGTTTTACATGTCACAGAGGTGTGCACAAAAGAACTAAAAGACCTGAGAACTGGCTCAACCCAGCCTCCATAGATTAGTTTGGTTTCGCTCTGAAATATTATTATTGTTTATATGCCTTTAAATTATTATTTACTGCATTTAAATATTATGGATTTGTTTTGAATGTTGTTTTTATTGTTTGAGAAAAATTATGTCTTTTTTATTTTTAAGTGAACAAATCAAGTTTTATATATATAAAAACAAAAAGACACTCCACTAGCGTGGAACCCGAAGCAATCTAAATCAAATCGAACCATAAACCAGCCCAGTGCTCAAGTTAACTTAGTTTTCCTGAGATGAATGATTTAGATCTACATTCAAAAATTTAAAACCAATCAATCTTGTTTTAGTTCTGGTCGGTATGAATCCAAATCAATTAAATCCATGTACACTTTTAAAGGATAATAAGTATAATTGTTTGTTAATTCCATGAATCATGAATTTAAGCATGTATCAGTCGCATAAAATTTGTGATTCGAGCATTTGTAGAATCATATAAAACTCGCTATGAACATTAAAATTATAGGCGGTCTCATGCAATAATTTCAAGGTAGGGAGTTAAAAACGGATCACAGTTGAGGGTGTTCATTGAGATAGATGCATGGGTTACCTGACACTGTGGGGTCCTAAATAGAGCACGGGCCGTTCTCTCTTTCTCTTCATTTTCTTTCTGCTCGTAACCACCTTATTGCCCTTCTCAATCTCCAGTCAAACCTAATGTGATGATGTTGAGGCTGTGGAAATGGTATCAGAATTGCTTGTCTGTTCATCCGTTGATGACCCAGATCATCACCTCCGGACTTCTTTGGGGTGTTGGAGATTTTGTTGCCCAATCCATCACTCACTTTATTGTCAAAAAGCACCTTCGATTATCTGTGAGTACTCTCTCTCTCTCTCTCTCTCTCTATATATATATATATATATATCTATATATGTATATATGCATGTGTATGTATACTATTTTTGCGTATTAGGTATATTTGATTCATTTTCTTGAGTTGAATTCTGTTATTTAATGGGTATCTGTAATTTGCACCACTTCCATTGTAATATGGAAGATTCAAGAGGCAACGTTCATCTATTGATACATAGTTTGTGTTGGTTTAGCCACTCCATCTGAGAAATAAGATTGGTGGCTATGGTAGGTGGCCTAAGTTTGCCACCTACCTTAACCATGGTATATTCACACAAGGGGTTTGTAGCCATAGCTCTCTATAAATAGAGTTCTTTCTAACACCATTGAGTAAAGCAAGAGAAAAGCTCTAAGGGAGAGCTCCAAAATGACAAATCTGGAGAGCACAATCCCGGTGTAGGGATGCGAGTCAAGGGATGAGATGGGGTGACGAAAAGAAAGTTGTTTATCTGTGAGTCTTTTTGTTACAGAGATTGAGATCCTCTGTTGAAGAGATTGTGAAGATGAGAAAATAAGAATAGTGAGGGTTTGTGAGATAGAGAGTTTGTGTCATGTAACTCCTCTTGTAATCCTCTATCTTATATGTTCATAGTAAAATCTCTCTTTATCCTGTGTGGACGTAACCCTAAATTGGTTAGGTGAACCACGTTAAATCTTGTGTTTTTTTGGTGTGTGTATTTTTGTATGAGTGCTTCCAAACTTTCGCATGTATGTAGATCTGGTGATCCCAACAATGAGGTTACAAATCTCCGCTAAAAAATCCTAACAAGTGGTATTAGAGCTATGGTTGCTCAGCGCAAGGTGTGAGCTTGCTCAACTGTGTAAGAAGTGCAAAGAGTTTGCTCATAATTTTTGGGAAGGAGATTCACAGTTTTCGATCTCGAAGAATTAATCGAAATTATTGGATGCACTGTTCATGCGTAGGAAAAATGCACAATTGATCGAATTGGACAGATCAAGCGGAGAATAGGGGTGATCGAAAACATCTGGGTTAATCGACGGCGAAAGACCAATCATCAATCAGACGGCATCATCTTGGTTGGATGAATTGGCAACCTGTACATGCTGGTGGAGAATGTTATGACACATGGAGCCGCTGTCAAACATGAGACAGTAATACGGTTGACGAGGCTCCAGGAGCAAGAGTTAAGTGTTCACATGCAAGAAGAGCAAGAAAAGCAAGAGTTGTTATTATGCACATGCAACAGGCGCAGGAGTACATGGTCGAAAGGTACAAGTGTGCAGGCGGACAAATTGAGTGCGTTGAAATTTGGCCAGAGAAGAGAGCAACCGATATTGAGTGTTCACATGAAAGCTCCAGGCAAAGGAAGGGAGATCATCGTATGAAAAGGTGCGCACCTAGGACAAAACGGGTCTCATTCGCTCTGGATGAAGTAAGTGACGACAATTGATCTCTCCAGGATGAGCTCAAGTAGGAGGAGGAATGGAGCCACGGAATGCATCTCAATTAAGGGGGTGCAAACACCTTGATGAATAGGTGTTGGCCATACCAGGTAGGCGTGGCAGTTTGATGGACACTCTAGTGAAGAGGTGTTGACAAGTGCTCTGTGAAGGAGGTGTTGGCTTCTCAGTGAAGGAGCAAGTCATACAGGTTTTAAGTATGGTGGTGTGGTAGGACGATAGCTAATGGTAGACAACGACACAGTAAACGAATCAATGGTCAGGGCAGCATATCCGCCACATGAGGTGGAGGAGGTGATTGTTGGGTTAGCCATCCCATGTGAGAAATGAGATTGGTGGCTATGGTTGGTGGCCTAAATTAGGCATCTACCTTAGCACATGTTCACACATGAGATGGTGGCTATGTTAGGTGGCCTAAGTTAGGCACTTACCTTGACCATGGCATGTTCACACAAGAGGTTTATAGTCATGGCTCTCTATAATAGAGTCTTCTCTAACACCATTGAGTAGAGTAAGAGGAAAGCTTCAAAATGGCGAGTCTAGAGAGCACCGCCCCTAGTGTAGGGGTGCGAGTCAAGAGACGAGTTGGGGTGGCAAAAAGAGAATTGTTCCTCTGTGAGTCTTTTTGTTACAAAGATTGAGATCCTCTGTCGAAGAGACTGTGAGGATGAGAGAACGAGAATAGTGAGGGTTTGTGAGAGAGAGAGTTTGTGTTATGTAACTCCTCTTGTAATCCTTTGTCATATTTGTTCATAGTGAAATATCTCTGTAGCTTGTATAGACGTAACTCTAAATTGATTAGGTGAATCACGTTAAATCTTGTGTGTCTTTGGCGTGTGTATTTTTTGTGTGAGTACTTCCAAGCTTCTGCGTGTACGTGGGTCTAACGATCCCAACAATGAAGTTACCGATATCCGCTAAAAAATCTCAACAATTTGCTTCTCAGATCAGCAATTTTTTTCTTTGAGATGTTATCCCTTGTCCCTTGAACTTTTAATCTGAACAGCTCGTTGTTCCAAAAGTTATGAAATGGGCTATTTAGAATGAACTCATTCCCGAATTAGATGAAGTAAAAAATATACAATATTTTCCTTTTTTCAGAAAAATTTGAATTTGGTCATTTATGTTAAAACAAAGTGTAACCTAATCTAAAATTGAGAGATCCTGAAAGTTTTATTAGCGCCTAGCCGCCTAGCAATAACTTGAATTGGTTCGTGGTGGAATTGACAAATTTTGAATTAATTGAAACAAAAGAAATGAAAAACGGGCTTGATGTAATTGTATTCCTCAATGATGAATTGGAACACTTGCGATGTTGTATAAAACGAAACAGGGGGAAACTTATTTCCATTGTAAATCCAATTGCGCCATAGTTTGTTCCTCTATTTGTCATCCTGAAAATGATGTTCAAATTCCTTGAATATGTTGGTGATATGGGCTTTATAGTTCATTCATCTACAATTACAAAATGATTTAATAAATTCGTGATGATAATTGGAAAATTATGCATGTAGTTGATACTGTCACAGTGATTTTTAGGCATGTTATTGAGATCAATGGCTTTCAAGTAAAAGCTCAACACCAATGCTGCATAATCTCTTGAGGTGCTGCATACACATTTATGCCTTCAATCCTACTACCGAAGTCCAAATGTACTTCATAATTTTAAAATTTTAGCTCATCAGTTGATTACTTATATTATTGAATGCCATTATGCCAACCTCATTTTCATATTTTTCCAGCTCTTTAGCTGTCAGCTAAACATGCAACCAGCAATGTACAGTAGTTGATGGAGATCTATTATACATCCTTAACTTTTTGTTAAAAGCTGCTAAGTGTTTGTGGGTTAAAGCTATAGATGTTATGTGAATTTGATTTGTAGACATGAAGCTAAATCTATCAGCTAACTCTGCTTCGCAAGGTGGACTAAATTTTTTGTTTCATGAACCAGAGTGAAGAGGAGAAGTATAATATTAATTGGAAACGGGTAGCTATCACGAGCTTGTTTGGATTTGGTTTCGTTGGACCAGTTGGCCACTTCTGGTTTGTTACTCCTTGCTTATTTCCTTCCCTTCGATCTTTTTACACAAACATTGTTTTTCATGGTTTGACATGCCTAGTAGAGCTTCTATAGTTCAGAAACACTTCATCTTTATAGACAACTTGCCATTTGAAACCCATGGTTCGAATGGGTATTGGGTATTTGGTGGGAGTTTTGTTCGTTAAGCTGCAATTGAATTAAATGACTTGGTTGTATGAGGAGTTGCATTTTGCAATGTAAACATGGAATAAGGCCATAATGATATTTGGAAGAGTTGAGAGTAAGAGTCCGATTAGTGTTGAGTATTCCTTTATTGCTATAGTTGTTGTAAATGGAACTGGTATCAAAACACCAAATTTAGTACCATAATTGTCTTCATTGTACCTTTGGAAGCATAACCATATTGCATATACTATATGCTTGATTCTAACATCAGTAGCCATTAGATTGGGATCAAGTTGGTCTGGTTGCTTAAGGACTCGGTTGGGTGGGGATTAGTGGTTTCCAAGCCACAAGTGAAGTTTTAACAAGAATTCAAGTATTTCCCTCAAATGAAGTGTTTCCAAGGAAAATAAGTGTGTCTAAATCCATTCTCGTCAGATCAGTTTTCAATGCCGGATCTTCATACCCCTATGAACGGGTGATTTGCTTAAAAAAGAAAATTGTTTAAGTACTTTGCAATTCCCGAATAGCTAGTTGGCTTTGGTGAATCCTCTCAAGAGCTGGAATAGTTGATGTCCTTGGAAATCCATTTTAAGTAATAGAATCACCTTTTGCATTGAGAATAAACAATTAGAATGCAATCATTTTTATAATTGACAATTCTACAGATCACTGCAGACATGCAAAATTTGATTTTACGGCTGCTCATGAATCTTTTTTGTTTTTCTTTTTCTAAGCAGAAACTATTTGTGGAATGCTATTTTCATCCAACTATTTGCAGAATTGGGATGCATGTTGATGTATTATCCTTTTCAATCACCATAGGTATGAAGGCTTGGACCGATTCATTAGGCTAAGACTTCAACTACAGCCGAACTCTCTACGGTTTCTTGGTGCTAAAGTGGCTGTGGATACTCTTATATTTGGTCCCTTTGATTTGCTTGTGTTCTTCACATACATGGGATTTTCCACAGGCAAAAATGTTGGTCAAGTGATGGAAGTTCTGAAGAGGGATTTCCTTCCGGCCTTGATTCTGGAGGGTGCGGTATTTCCATTTGCTCAGGTTGCAAACTTCCGATTTGTTCCTGTGAGGTACCAACTTCTCTACGTGAACATATTCTGCTTGATGGATTGTGCTTTCTTGTCCTGGATGGAGCAACAGAAAGATGCACCTTGGAAGCAGTGGGTCGCTTCATTTACGCCTTTGAAGAAACAAGATGGCCGAGGCAGATAACAGTATATTTCTATGTTGTATTCTTCTTCCTCTTCTTTAGTGATCAGAACAATCAAAATTGCAAGAATTACCAAAAACAAAGATTATGGGAAAAGTGCCAACTTATTCCTCTTTTGTTCCTTTTTTTTTTTGGGGCGCCGGGGGGGGGCGGGAGGGAGCGGTCAGCTGAGCTGGTCTTTCCTTGACCTGGTATTTGTAGGGTGAGTTTATTGCCCTTGAAGCCTCTTGTATTGAAACTGGTATTTTCTTCTGACGTAATTGAAGTCCTTAAAAAAAATTTGAATTTTGTGAAGGGAAAGAAAAGTGTTCAAAATGTGGCCATCTCTTCCTTTTCAATTCCTCCTTAAAAATAATCCAAACATAATATTAATTAACTTTTTTCTTCTAAACCCTTTAGTTTTCATCCAAATCCCTCAATCCAAACAAAGGCCAGAGGTAAAAAAATTTTATTTTAGGGGGTCAACAACCAACAAACTATTTTTAGTATATATCTTTAAAAATTTATAGGACCTAAACAAAATTTTCAAAACTCAAGAGCTTGGTCCCCTGGGTTCATGTGTAATTCCGATCTTGCGTCTCCTGACCAAAATTACCATGTAACTCTCATTGATTTAAAATAAGAGTTTAATTTTAATATATTGACTATGTAGAATTTTCTTATACAAACGGATATTAAAATGTGACATGTGTTCATGAGTCTTACTTCTTTATGTTGTATTTAAATTTTAAAAGACTAGTAGTAACCCCGTGCTATGCACGGTTAATTAAAAATATAAACAAAAAGTAAAGAGTTTGAAGACATAATTTTTCTTTAATTCATCATTCACTGTTTGATAAAAACTTCTAATGGTAAAATATTTAAGCAATTTTTTTAATAAAAAATTGCATCTAATATGACATAGATGACATGTTAAGATAATTATTAAGTTAGATTGGGTTACACAACTAATTAACTCAGAGTTGAACCAAATTAAATTGGTTATCTAATTGCAACAATAATCCAACCCAATGACAAAATCATACAAAATAAAAGATTCATCCACTCGAGACTTGAACTTGAAGCAAGTAAGATAAAACAATTTTTGAGAGTTAAAATATTAAATGACAACTACAATATTTAAAAAAAAGAATTAACTTATGAATGCATAATCACAGTATTATATCTTTTTTTTGAAAGTCTTCATGTAGAGAGGGTAAAATTATTCTACACTGTTAGTATATCAAAACTAAACATAACAAATAATTACAATCCAACTTCTTCCTAACTTAGACAAGTTTCACTATTCATTATTCTCGGGTTTTCACAAGCATGGATAAATCCAAATCCATGGTGGGATAAAGGAATCTTTATGGAACCTTAGAATGTCTGATTTCCAGTTTAGGAAGTAAGAAAAAATAAGTGCAAAGGAAAATGCCATTTTCTTTCCCATATTTTATTCATTTTCTTTCATTCTTTCTTTGAATAGTCCCTTTGAATTTCTTGTACGGAAAAATTATTTTCTTTCACATTCATTGTAAAATCAAATATACAAAATTGTTGTGAAGAAACGTAATGAATGACCGCATGAAAATTGAATTGCGAAATTTGAATGCATTATGGATACGTCTCTACTTTACTTTGCATCTGTATAAATTGAGGCTCATTTGAGCGTTTGAAAAACAACCAAGAATAGAGAGAAAATAGAAAAAAAGAAGTAGAGAGAAAATAAAAAAGGAGCAGAGAGAAAATAGAAAGGAAGAAGTAGTATAAGTAATTTCTCAAAATTTATGTTGTATCATTTAGTTCTATATTATCAATAAAAGTATTGAGTGATCCCGAAGATCTAGCCCTAATAATTTTAAAAGAATTAATATGATAAATATTTGACAGTTCTTGAAGAACTACACTCAATATACTTTGTCTTAAGTTCTTTTATCTGCTTTATAGTCTTTTAGTTTTAAAACACATTATCAGCACGATACTCTAAGTGTTCTGTGTTCTTGCTTACATCAGAAAAGTACTGTATTTTATGTGTAAGTTATATTTATTTTGGATTCTTTACAATTCACTCAATTCGCATGAATAATAATGAACAGTTCTACTATGGAGATGAATAGTATTTATTTCAAAATTTTATTGCTTCATTTCTCCCAAATCTTGCATTTTTTGCTTATAATATTTATAAATCTGGAATCTTTATTTCAATAGCTTTCCATAGACATGTGACTTAACTATATTTTGATGTCTGAATTAAGAGTTATAATGAGAATAAAAATAATAATATTATATATATATATCGATGAACCGTATAGTAATAAATCCTATGCATTAATAGTATTCTAACTATGTATAAATTATAATTGATAACTACTGTTAATTAACAGTTGTTTTACTATTTATAAAAAGTAACTGCATAATAATTATATAATAAATAATATTTAAGCAACAGTACGGCAATACGTTTCACAGTTGTGTGAGTTGTTTTTTATCATAATACTCACTTAACATTAACATATTCAGTAGAGATTTTTACATGATCATTAATTGATGGTTGTCATATTTTATTATATGTTTGGCTTTAAATATTTTATATTGAGATCATTCTAGAAGTAATGATGTTATAAATACAATGACAGAAATCAAGCACTTCTATAGAATGTTTATTAAGGTCTATATGTTGTTTATTTAATTATTATTACTTTATAAGGTCGGGTTGTCGCCTGTTACTGCTATTATTTATCTATGCTTATTATGATCACTGTCTATTTTGATTTACCATTGTGTTATCATTAAATTTTTGTAAAAAAAAAATATGAGTGCAAGAAGACCGTCAAAAGCTTATTATGATCACTGCCTATTTTGGTTTACCATTGTATTATCATTAAATTTTTGTAAAAAAAAATATGAGTGCAAGAAGACCGTCAAAAGCTTATTATGATTACTGCCTATTATTTAATCATTAATTTTTTTTTAAAAAAAATATGAGTGCTTATTATGATTACTGCCTATTATTTAACTATACTTATTATGATCACTGCCTATTTTAATTTACCATTATGAAAAAAAAAATATGAGTGCCTATTTTGGTTTACCATTGTGTTATCATTAAATTTTTTTAAAAAAAAATATGAGTGCAAGAAGACCGTCAAAAGCTTATTATGATTACTGCCTATTATTTAACTATGCTTATTATGATCACTGTCTATTTTGGTTTACCATTGTGTTATCATTAAATTTTTGTAAAAAAAAATATGAGTGCAAGAAGACCGTCAAAAACTTATTATGATTAAATTTACTTAAAGTTGCAAGGCAATGATTTAGTGCACTTGAAGTTATAATAACAAAGAGGTAGTACAGTGTTGCCAAATAAAAGAATAAGTACAATTTTTATTATTCAAATAAGTCTACAATGAAAATGATGTAGAGAAAATCTTCCTGATAAAGATATGATAGATAAATATATTTATATTTTATGTCTCGAACGTACTCTAGAAATAGCAATATCAAGAGTGTTAATTCAGAAATTGTATTTCAATGGTACATCGTGTAAATATAATAAAAGATAAGGGTAAATAGTTAAATAAATTAGTTACTATTCATATGTACTGTTTACGGTACTATTTATATGTCTCACACTATTTTTGTTTAGTTTTCCATTGTAAATTTATAGTACATATTAATTCCTAAAGTGATAAGTGAATAATATGAATTCAGCGTGGTGTAACTCACTAAATTGAGTGTTATAATTAACTGATACGTTTGATTAATTTTATATCATTCCCTGAAGTGAATGTAATTTTATTTGATGGTCATGGGCATTGTCACAGATGTGATTGTGATGTAATAATTTTTGAAATTATGGAGATACCCTGAAAGTTCTAAATGCCACCAAAAGTGAAATAATGCAAGTAAAATAAAACAAAAAAAAATTTGCTGAATAAACCTCTCAAAACTTATGAAGATATTTCATTGGTCACATACCTGTAGTACGATGATTAAATATTCAATAGATTTTGATAGTAGAAATATTTTGACAATGAAATATTATATATATTATGCATTTAAAGGCATAGATCATACCAATGTTTCAATTATCCCAAATATGAACGGGGAGGATATATGTCTAGCAGATATTGCTAGAACGCACACAATTCTTTGATATGTCGTAAATTTAACATTAGTTGAAATTAATGTTAATACAATATTAGGCATTACAAAATTAATTGAAGGCTCTAAACGAATTAAGCTCTAGAAGAGTTAACATAATGTGGTCAAGAGGAACAAAACTCTATATTAATAATGGATTCTATTTTACTAGAAGTACATGAAATTTGCTCAAATCTTACACATGTTTTTATTTTATTTCTACTATTTTTATACCGGGAGCATATGATGAAGGTAATGAAAAATATCTTTTTTTACACTTCTCTTTGCATGCAAGAAGTATATAATAGAAAAAACTTATTGTACTTCTATAAAAGCGAAAGAATCACTTGTACTATTGCTTCTACAAAAAATTCAAGGGGATATCTGTGGGCCAATATATTCTCTATGTGGACCATTTCGTTATTTTATGATTTTAATGGATACATCCACATGGTGGTTACATTTTTGTTTATTTTCTACCCGTAATATTGCTTTTGCTAGACTTCTTACTCAAATTCTTCACTTACTGACACAGTTTTCAGATTACCCGATCAAGTTTATATGACTAGATAATGTTGGAGAATTTACATCCCAAGCCTTTGATGATTACTGCATGTCAATAGGCATTGCTATTGAATACCCAATTGCTCATACACATACACAAAATGGTTTTGGTGAAACTTTTATAAAACGACTTCAATTTATTACTCGACTTTTACTTATGAAAACAAACTTACCTATTTCTGCTTGGGGACATGTAATAATATCATTTTTATTCCATCGTTCTCTTATATTTACATTATTATTCATTGAGGTCTCATTATTTGCAGGTACCATTTCCTCTACAGAGATATCTTTTTATGAGGTTTCTCTTCTGAAAATTCTTTTATAGGAGTTTCTTTAAAAAATTTAGATGATGGAGATTCCTCTTTTGGAAATTCATTTTACTCTTTAAGAAATTGTTCTTCAAAAGTTTATTCTTCAGGAAGTGTAGAAATTATGGTTTATTCAGGAACGCCAATTTGCTTATTTTGTTGTGCTTTTCGCTTTCTCATTTTGTTATGCTTTTTACTTTTTAAGAGTTTGACTTTTGCACCGATATACCTCCTATGCTTCAAGTGCTTTGAAATCATGTGTTATTATATGAACATATAATCCTACAAGGACATCAACATGTTATCTTACAGGAATATTAATATGTGCATTAACAGCCGGTATCGATATGATTTGATTATTATCTTTGTGTCGGTGAATGTTATTGGTCAACAATCAAATATTTCTTACTTACAAGTTTTTGGTTGTGATGTATATGTACCTATCTCACCCCCACAGTGTACTAAAACAGGTCCCTAATGTAGACTTGAAATTTATATTGGTTTTGATTCTCCATCTAGTGTTAGATATTTGGAACCCTTAACAAATGATATTTTTAAGGCAAGTTTTACAGATTGTCATTTTGATGAGTCAATCTTCCCACCATTAGGGGGAGAAAAGACGCGATTAAAAAAGCAACGAGAGATCAGTTGGAATATTGCAACAATGTCTTATCTTGATCTTCGAATAAGTCAATGTGAATTCAAAATTCATAAAATTATTCATTTACAGACAATTGCACATTAATTGCCTGATGTGTTCACTGACATAAAGAATGTGACAAAATCACATATACTAGCTGCTAATAATCTAACATGTATTGATGTCTCTATAGGACAATCTATTAGTACAATAACAAATGAATCTAAAACACGCTTGAAGCGTGAGAGGCCTATCGGTGCAAAAGACAATTTTCCCAGAAAAAGAAAGACACAAGGAAAAATACATAAGCAAGTTGGTGCTCTTGAAGAAAACACAATATCTAAACTTCCTGCAGAAGAGAATCTTGAAGAAGAATTTCCAGAAGAGAAACCTCCTGAAGAGATACCTCCTGTAAGTGATATGGTACTTGAAAATAATGAGATCTCAATAAGTTATATGAATACAGGGGAAAGCTAGAATAGAAATAAGATAACTGTCGACAACGTATTTTTATTTAAAGTAACTCTTAGTATTATTAGAAGTAATGAAAAGACTAAGCCACAAACAGTTGACAAATGTCGATAATATGATCGACCAAATGAAAAGAAATTACTAAGTTAGAATTAAACTCATTAACATAATATAAAGTATTCAAACTTGTAGTTCAAACACTAGAAATTGAACATATCGGACCTGTAGTCCAAATACTAGCAAATGTCAGACTTGTAGTCTAAACACCAGAAGTTATAAAGTATTAAGACCAGCAGTCTACCCACTTGAAGATGTAAAACCAGTTTGATACAAGTGGGTATTTGAGCAATAAAAAAAATAGAATAGTGCGATATAAAGCATGACTCGTACTAGAAAGTTTCTCGCAGAGACTTAGTGTGAACTATAATGAGACATTCTCTCCTATAATGATGTAATTATATTCATAATATTGATTAGTTTGTCATTATCAGAAGAATTGCATATGTATCTAATGAATGTATAAAAGTCTATTCATATGGTAGATTAGGTAATGATATACATATGAAAAATCTTGAAGAATTTAAAAAATGATTAAAGCAAATACCTCAAAATTTATATTGTATCAAGTTTCAAAGATATGAAGGAATGATATGTGAACAATACAAATTGTCCATGCAGTTTTATTAGAATCTGGATTTATTATTATTACAATATATGTTGTTGTTTTTGGATATTATTAGTACTCTTGAAGAGCTTACAAAAGCTACTAGTTATTTAAATAATAACTTTGAACTTAAATACCTTGGGAAAACAAATTATTGTCTTGTCTTGCAGATTGAACATTTTTATTCATTAGTCGACAGATATAAAAAAATGTTATATTGATAAAGCTCATCCATGAAATTCTCTAATGGATATCTAATCACTTGATATACAGAAAGATAGATTCTTTCTATCCTCGAGAAGATGGTGAAGAATTTCTTGATTCTGAAATACCATATCTTAGTGCAATACGTGTTCTTATGTATCTTGCAAATGGTATAAGAAATATAACATTCTATGTCAACCTATTAGCAAGATATAGTTCTGCACCAACTTAATGACATTGGAAAGAAATTAAACATATATTACGTTACTTATGAGGGACAACTAATATGAGCTTATTCTATTCAAATGAGCCACAACCTGAATTAATTGGCTATGCAGATGCTGGCTATCTTTTTGATACACATAAAGCTTGGCCTCAAACTGGGTATGCGTTTACTTATGGTAACACTGTTATATCTTGACAATTGATGAAGAAGATATTAAATGTAACTGCTTCAAAGTTTTTGGAGATAATTGCAATTCATGAAGCAAGCTAAAAGTGTATCTGACTAAGATCCATGATTTAATATATTCAACATGTTCAAGAAAATTACAGATTATTTACGGTTAAAGATATCTCAACGATATTATATGAAGATAATGATTGTATAGATTACAAGAGGCTACATCAAATGGTGACGGAACAAAGCATATTTTATCAAAATTCTTTTATATGCATAAGCTCCAGAAGAGCGGCAATGTCAGTATCCAGTAGACATGTTCAAGTAATAATTTGGCGAACTTATTTACTAAAACACTATCAATTGAGAAGTTCGAAAAACTATTAGATTCATACCAAAAGTATGAATGAGGGAGAGTCGCGTACTGTACTCTTTTTCATTCGTCAACGGTTTTTCTCATAGAGTTTTCCTTGGTAAGGTTTTAACGAGATAGTTTTAACATACTCATTCTTAGTTATGTTACACAAGATCATTGTACTATTTTTCCTTTGCTAAGATTTTTTTTACTGAATTTTTCTAATAAGGTTTTAATGAGGCAGTTGTAACATATCTTAATATGTCTTACGGTCATCCAAGGGAGAGTGTTGTGAAATATGTCTTGAATGATCACATGAAAATTGACTTGCGGAATTCGAATGCATTATGGATACATCTCCACCTTACTCCGCATCTCATTAAATAGAGGCTCATTTGAGTGTTTGAAAAACAACTAAGAATATAGAGAAAATAGAAAGGAAGAAGTAGTGTAGATAATTTCTCAAAATTCATATTGTATTCTTTAGTTCTCTATTATCAATAAAAGTATTGGGTGATCCAAAAAATTTATTTCTAATAATTTTAAAAATTTTAATATAATAAATATTTAACCGTTCTTAAAAAATTATTTTTTATATAGTCTATCTTTTTATTTTATAACAAAAATAAATTTTCTGCAATTTATCTCTCTTCCTTTTTTCTTCTGATTCTCTCTTTTCCTCTCACAAGTTTCAAACAGGCCAGAGATTTCCTTTCCCTTGCCACCTGTGTAATACAAACCAGAAACAATATTCTCCTTCCTCTCTCTCTCTCTCTCTCTCTCTCTCTACACGCGCGCTCACACACGCGCACCTCTCTTGTCCAATGTGGGAACTTTCGCGCCAAATCAGTCAACCCTCAACAACGCCCTCAAGCTCACCATGATCACTTCTCGAATCTCCAACTTCAATCTATCTCTCCTCGTCGTCCTCGTCTCAATCTCTCTCTTCCATTTCAAACCCTCCCTCGACCGAACCCAATCCTCAGCAGCACAAAACCAAACCCTAGCCCTAACCGCACCAACAGAAAGATCCGAACCCTGCGTACCAACCAACCACCAAGAACAGAAAATCACTCGCAAGAACTATATTGTTCGATTTCGCGAGTACAAGAGAGCTGAAGATCATAGAAACTATCTTGAAGAAAATGTGAAATTAGGGGGTTGGGAATGGTTTGAGCGGCGAAACCCGGCCGCAAGGTTTCCGACGGATTTTGGGGTTGTGGTGATTGAGGACTCGGCTCGGGCGGTGTTGATTGAGGATTTTGGGAAATTGGAGCTGGTGAAGGACGTTTCGGCCGATTTGAGCTATCAAAGGAGCTTGCTTGGAAAGAAAACAAAGAGAGTCGGGAAAGTTGGGGCGTTTGTGAATGGGAAGAAGCGGCCGGGGAAAATTTTCACGGCTTTGTCTTTCAGCGAAGGCCAAAATTATGCCGCCACGACTAGTAATACGTCCGTTAGCTGGAAACGCCATCTCTTGATGCAGGTATTATTTTGTTGAAGTAAGCTGAATTGAGTGAGGTTTTTCATATTGTATCCTAAAGCATGAGAAGATTTCTGACAACATTTGAGTTTCTTTTTTGTGAATTGCCTTTCATTGGCAACCAAACAGAGAATTAGTGTTATTAGGTGGAGATTGTAGCTTTAAAGCCTTCTTTTTCCCTCACGATATATGTTTGTGACATTGATTGCATTCTTGCAGAAATCTCAAGTTACATCCTTGTTTGGGGCAGATGTGCTTTGGTCAAAAGGGTATACTGGTGCCAAAGTCAAAATGGCCATATTTGACACTGGGATTCGAGCAAATCACCCACATTTTCGTAATATCAAGGTATCCATTCTGTGGGAAGATATTCTATTCCTCTGTGCTTGTTTTTTTTCTTTTTGATGGGTGTTTCGTTTCCTATCTTAGTTATGGGCACCTAATTTAATACCTACCTGAATAAAAGAAGTAATTAGATGTTTTAGCTGGGTAGGATTTCTTCTGAGTCTGGTTTAACAAATTGGACTTCAATTTATTATGTGATGAACTTTTTGGGTTGGGCTGATATCATGTCGAGCCATGTCTCAGGAGCGGACAAATTGGACTAATGAGGATACCCTAAATGACAATCTTGGGCATGGAACATTTGTTGCTGGAGTTATTGCTGGTGAAGATTCAGAGTGTCTCGGTTTTGCACCAGACACAGAGATTTATGCTTTTCGCGTGTTTACAGATGCACAGGTAATGCATCCTGTATTTTAAAGCAATGTATTCATACCACCATTGAATGTAGAATTTGCATTTGTTCCTACATTTTCTTCGTATTTTGGTCAAGATCTCAGATTTGATATTGGCATCTTCCTTTCAGCAGAATGATAACTATCAGTGCTTTGTTTGCTTGGAAGTGTTGTTTTGGAAATTTTGTACTCTGTTAATTGTTCCATTAAGGAAGCACAAAGTTGATAGCTTCTGATGAATTTAGTTTCAGCACCATTAGCTTATATTATTTTTTTAATCTGAATATGATGCTCTTAGTGTTGTGATGACTTTTATCAGATGGTTATATGAGTTCTCAAATTAAAAGGAAAATATGATTATTGATTAGTGAAATTACTAATTAGTAAGAATGTAAACTAGTGTGCATTCAAGCTTAAAGTGAAGGATGGAAGCTAAATAATGAAATGTCTGTTCAGTCTGTTATGTGTGTCGGACATACTATTAAATGTATTTCCTCTTTTTATGTAATTCAAATGATATAGTCTGGGCTAGATTATGAGAAGTTTGTATTCAGCTTATTGCAGGTATCATACACTTCATGGTTCCTTGATGCCTTCAATTATGCAATTGCAACCAATATGGATGTGCTGAATTTAAGTATAGGCGGGCCGGATTACTTGGATCTACCATTTGTGGAGAAGGTAGGACTTCCCTTGGCCTTCTGACTGAAGTTTAGGTTCTAGATATCACAGTATATAATTGGTTTATTTAGTTTCCAGATCTTTCATTTTATTTTCTATTAATTTGATAGCGTATACATTTTTCCCTGCTGCCTGCTGTTTGCCACACAGTTGATATACTCTATGCTTGAGGTAGTCTAGAGTAGGTTGTTGTCTATGACCTTGGCATCTGAATGAAAGATCTTTAATATTACTCGAGCATCTGATTCTTCATGCTATTGTATGCACCCATTTGGTTTCATTGAACTTGAGGTTGACACTCAAATTTGATAATTGTTCTCATGCTTTTGTTAAGGATATGGCTGATTCTGTTTTATCTAGACTAGGATTTAAAGATTGACTATTAAGTATGAGGTCCTCACCTTGTAAAAGCCCTCCAAACTGTAGCAAAATTTAATTTGCGTGGCGGATCAGCTTTTCACTGGATAACTGCTTGTGTGTGTGTAAAAGCTTGTGTACATTTTTTTACTATTATTTATACTGTTCAAACAAGGGAGTTCCATTTATGTAGAACATAATATTCCATGGTCTTCAATTTTCACCAGGTCTGGGAACTGACTGCAAATAATATTATCATGGTTTCAGCAATTGGAAATGATGGACCACTTTATGGTACTCTAAACAATCCAGCAGATCAAAGTGATGTTATTGGTGTTGGTGGCATTGATTACAGTGATCACATAGCCTCGTTCTCCTCGCGTGGGATGAGTACATGGGAGATTCCTCACGGGTAGTGTGTCTATATATCTTTTCCCAATTGTTTGTCCTTGATTTTCATTTGTCTGGTTTAATTTCATCCAGATGTTAGTTCTCTTTGGTTGTTAAAGGTAAACACATTGAAACAAATGCAGACATGCCTAAGCACTAGCATGTCCAAAAGGCGAAGGAAGTCTTCATTGTTTACTAGGAGATAACCAAAAAATTTGTAATACGTTCTTGTGATGTGAGAATTTTAACTAATTACAATATCCAATGTCCAACACACTGTTTGACATTTAACATAGTGTGTAGAGGATGAAATATTTGACACAGACTAATTAAATGATGTGTATGGGAATTTTGGAACTAGATGAATTTACTCTTAGGCACAACTATGCCCAACATACACCCAGACAATGTACTATTGCTCCTTGAGAATATGTATACATGTGTCAACAATGAGTTTACATTCACCATCTCTTTCCAAAAAACATTGCGAAACTTTAATCTGTTTTGCACAGATGACTTTGCCATCTTCCTTGGGGTTGACATAGACATACTTAGACATCTTGTCACTGTTTTCATGTCATAAAACTTTGTGATCTGAAGCTCTTTTTGCTTGGGCTGTTAAATATATATGGTGCTGCCACCCTATGAATGAACCATAGGGCGGCATCACAGATGTTGCCAGTTAATTGTTGCCTACTTTGTTAGGATGATTTGTTGGCGAGATTTGTTCATTTAGGAAGATTTTCGCATACTGGGTAGAGGCTTCAATCCGTGCTTTTTAAGAAAAATCATGTTTCATGCCATCATTTTACTTGTTTAACCCAGGGATCATGTTAGCCGTGATGTCTGATTTGTCTGCCGTTCTTAGTTATTCTTACTTCCTTTTCCCCCCCTTACCCCTCTCTCTCTCTCTCTCTCTCTCTCTCTCTCTCTCTCTCTCTCTCTCTCTCGCTAAAGAAAATAATAAGAATGATGATGATAATGATAAAAGGGTATATACTTGTGCTGATAAAATTGACATCTGTAACCATGAAAGTCTGCCTCTGCAGTTATGGACGTGTGAAGCCAGATGTTGTTGCATATGGTCGGGAAATTATGGGATCCAAGATCAGTACAGGTTGTAAAAGTTTATCAGGTACTAGTGTGGCAAGTCCTGTTGTTGCTGGTGTGGTATGCCTTCTTGTTAGTGTCATTCCTGAAGGCAACCGGAAGGATATTTTAAATCCAGCAAGCATGAAGCAAGCGCTGGTTGAGGGGGCTGCAAAGCTTTCTGGTCCCCACATGTATGAGCAGGGTGCTGGCAGAGTTGATCTGTGAGTTCTCCAAGTAACCAGGCTCTTCCTTTTATCTGCAGTTCCTTTTCTTTTCCATTTTATTTAATTCTTGTTAATGCGGTAACTATCACTGTTTGTTTTCTTGTTAGGATTGTCATAGTTGTTTCTAATCATTGTGTTTCCACTCTAATTTTGACTTCTATGTCAGGTTAGAATCGTATGAAATCCTAAAGAGCTACCAACCTCGAGCAACCATCTTCCCGAATATTCTCGATTATACTGATTGTCCTTATTCCTGGCCCTTTTGCCGCCAACCACTTTATGCAGGTGCCATGCCTGTTATCTTCAATGTTTCCATTCTGAATGGGATGGGTGTAATTGGCTATGTTGAAAGTCCACCAACATGGCATCCTTCAGATGAGGAAGGCAATCTTCTGAGCATTCACTTCACTTATTCAGATGTCATTTGGCCATGGACTGGTTACCTAGCGCTGCACATGCAAATTAAAGAAGAAGGAGCTCAGTTCTCTGGAGAGATTGAAGGTAATATAACTCTTAATGTATACAGCCTTCCTAAACAAGGAGAGAAGGGCCGTAAAAGTAGTACCTGTGTGCTTCAATTGAAATTAAAAGTGGTTCCAACTCCAGTGAGATCAAACCGGGTACTGTGGGATCAATACCACAATATAAAGTACCCACCTGGTTATATTCCAAGAGATTCCTTGGATGTTCGGAATGACATCCTTGACTGGCACGGGGATCATCTGCACACAAATTTTCACATTATGTTTAACATGTTAAGGGACGCTGGATACTACGTTGAAACACTCGGTTCGCCTTTTACATGCTTTGATGCCCTCCAGTATGGGACACTTCTGCTAGTGGATCTTGAAGATGAGTACTTCGCTGAAGAGATTAAAAAGCTGAGGGATGATGTCATTAATACTGGACTAGGTCTGGCTGTGTTTGCCGAGTGGTATAATGTGGACACAATGGTGAAGATGAGGTTTTTTGATGATAACACAAGGAGCTGGTGGACCCCAGTCACTGGAGGTTCGAATATTCCTGCATTGAATGATCTTTTGGCAGCTTTTGGGATTGCATTCGGTGATAAGATTCTTACTGGTGATTTTTCTATCGACGGTGAGCAGAGCCGATATGCATCTGGAACTGATATTGTGAAGTTTCCGCATGGTGGGTATGTGCATAGCTTCCCTTTCCTAGATAGTTCAGAGAGTGGGGCCACTCAGAGCGTCCTAATCTCTGATGGGATGAGCAAGGTAAGCAAAGAAGTCCACCACTTATACCTTCTCTCTACGTGATGAAAACAACAACAGACTAAACATAAAATAAGATTTGATGGTAAAAGTAGACCTTTATAATGTTATACTTCTTCAGGCTGCTGGGCAAGGGTAAGGTGTTTAGCTTACCACTGAACTACTGCTAAAAAATATTTTTAGTGCTTTGTTGACTTAGTTATCCTATATGATGTCCCGGTAGTTGCAACATAACCATTAGCAAAAAGTTTGTCATTCAGATCATGAAGTGTTTAGTCATTTCTTTGTGTCAGTCCATGAATGTGGCAGGTTGGGATGAATAGTCTGGAAACCTAACTGGTAGTATCATTCATGAATTGGCAGTCCTCAGACGAGCATGTGTTGTCTTGCCCATCATCTTGGCTTTTACCACTGCACTAAGAAATGTAGCTGAATATGCTTCAAAATCTGTGCTTCTTGCTGCATTAGTTTAATCTGAATGTAAGGAGCAGGTTGCTTCTAAGGAAGGGAATTTTGCCTACCAACATTCCCTCTCCCTCCCATTACTGAGGAACTTTGTAGACAAGTTACTCCTCGCTTTCTCTTTGATAAGCATGTTTGTTATTGGTGTTGAAAAAAAGTAGTGCATCCCAGGTGCAAGTGAGCTATTCCAAATTTTATTAACCATGTGTACTTGAACCAAAAGTTTAGTTTCATTATTCCGAGGACAGTAAGAATCCCTCCAATGACATGACAATTCTCTTAAGATTTTTGATGTACTTTGCATTATAGTTTTATGGTGTATATAAATAAATGCAGGCAGACTCCCCTATTCTCGGTCTTTTGGCGGTGGGTGAGGGTCGAATTGGTGTGTACGGAGACTCCAACTGCCTGGACAGCAGTCATATGGTTACTAATTGTTATTGGCTTTTGAGGAAAATACTAGATTTCACAAGCAAGAACATCAATGATCCTAAGCTCTTCTCAGATTCAGTTAGACAAGATGAACCCTTGACCCTAGACGACAATCAATTACCTTCCCGCAGAACTGATGTAGATTTTTCTACTTATTCTGCGGTTGTTGGAAAGGAATTGATCTGCAGAAGTGACTCCAGGTTTGAAGTATGGGGCACTAAGGGCTATGGTTTACAGGTCAGGGGAAGAAACCGCAGATTGCCAGGCTTTCCTGTTATTGATTTTGGAAGAGGTTTAAACTCTACAAAAGAGAATTCAAAAATGAAGAGGTCCAAGTCATCTGAGAGGAATAAGGATCAGTCTTTGGGAAACAAGTACTTGGGTTTACTCTACAGAGACGATGTAAGAAACTGAATTTTGTCGTATTGATTAGCTTTCTATACATTTTTAATTTGGTTCTTTCACATTAGTTTTGCTTGTTACTTTATACACTACAGAAGGCTGAAAGTTTTCCCATTCTTGCAGCCTGACATACCAGAGGTTGTATCTATTCATTGGCTTGTGCCTTCTATTGTCGCTGTTTCAGGTTAGTTGAGCAGCATCTGTATATAATTTCCTGAAGTGTTGAATTGCATCAATTTAATCGACTCATCTGCTGTTTGTTAGGCCTCTTGCTTTTATTGAGCTTTTGGCAGTTTCGACAGAAGCGACGCCGGCGGAGGAAAGGATCTAGCTCTGGTCGTTTTGCCAATTTATAGCCACAGATGAATTTTGAGATGGCTACCTCCTCATCTCCTGTACTATCACTGCAAAAACAAGAAGTTTTCCTCGTGTAGCTTTGTTATACGGCTTGAGATTTGGCTCCAGCATCATCGTGGGACTGGATTTTGTATTCATAATATAGATTTGTATAATTTTTTTTTAAAAAAATAGGTAGTAGAGGGCACAAGCCTCCCGCCACTGTGGGGTCTAAAGAGAATCAGATGTATGCAACGTTACCTCTTGTGTGGAGAGGTAGTTTCTGTGGTTTGAACTTGTGACGCTAGGCAACATGGGGTTGCTTGGCTTCCTGAATGGGTTGAATGAGAAAGGATAACTTAATGATAGATTGTGATAAGATGTTCTTTCACTTTCAAGCATACATTTGGATGGAGCTTATTTTTACCAGATTTTGGCTTAACCTTATGCTTTTGGCCTTTTCCCATTTTTTTCCTCTCTCTTGTGGTGAAATCTGACTATGGAATTCATAAGAAGAGACTAGCCAGAGATCATCAGTTCGTTTGTTGGCAAATAGATCCGTATTAAGGAGAAGCCTTTGCAGGCCCCCACAATTACACTGCCATGCGTGTTTGGTTTCGTTTTATAAAATTATTTTCTACTCATGAAAACAAAAATTGATATGGAAAACTCATTTGGTAAACTGATTCTGAAAATTATTTTTGGGAAGTTGTTTTTGTAAACACCTCTGTTTTAAGGGACAGTTTTAAATTGTTCTTTGAATTTTGGAAAATTATTTTCGTACCATAATGAGAATCGTGGTGTTTTGAACAACCCATGATTTTTGTTTTAGAAAACATGAAAAATGAAAGTGAGAATTATGAAAACAATGCCAAACACAGCTTGGCTAGAATTTGCCGGTTATTCGACACCAGAACCAATACACACATTCCTCAAACGTAGCCAAGTCTGCTCTCGACCTTTGACAAGGCTTGCAAAACCACACTCTGTTTTGAACCAAACCTGCTATGTTTTAGAAATGGTTCATTATAACTTCAGCCATTTCATTCATGGTCTGATCATATGTCAGCTGACCTAAAACATCATCAGGACGACTCTCTTTGATGCACTAAATTTGGTATGACAAATAGTGGGTTAGCAAGAAAAGGGTATCGATAACATTAATAAAACTAACAATTAGATTGTAAGTGCTGCAAAACCCAGTAATTTCAATACAGAACAATTAGACTTCTGGACAAAGAAAAAGTTGAAAAAGGGATGGAACATTGCAACAAAAGGCACTATAACAATCAACATGCTTTTTTCTTGTCACAAAAAATATACATAGAGCTTTCGTTCAAGAATTCCTCAGATTATTACTGTGAGATGAATGAAGGCGAAAATGATGGTCGTATTATCCCTTTAAAACGAAGGGACAAAGCACTTCTAACATTCGCAGCCAGAAGACCTTTGCTGTTGTCCACCCGCCACGTCAATGGTGTCAGGAAGGTATCTTCCCCAACAAAGAAGGAATATACAAAAAAACTGATTAGCATCTCATAAACAACAGCATGTCTCTGTAGCAAACAACATATTGGAAAAACAGAAGAAGAAGAAGAAGAAGAAGAAGAAGAAGAAGACAATTATGATGATGATGATGATGCAAGAATCTAAGGAATCCAGGCCTGTCTGGCAACATTTTCAAAAAATCATTTCTCAGCAAATTCTTTCCAAAACTTCCAAAGATAGGGTACATAAAACAACGTTTTGGTATTTCCTGAAAACTGGTTCTTTTTAACTCAGTTTTCTGAAAACAATTGCCAAAAACCACGAACAAAACAAATTTTCGCCCTGTTTTTTTATTTTCTGCAATTCAGAGAACAGAAAATTGCTTTCACTATGAGAAACAATGACCCAAAATTCCAAATATCACAATTATTTGATTTATGTAACCACATCTTTGCTTTGGAAGGAACTTCAAATTTGTATCAAATGCTGACATCATAGTAATTTACAAAATAATGCCATCATAACTGCATATAGAGCTCCGAGGATTAGCAAGACAGTTCTCCCATTCTAAAGAATCACATACTCAGCAACAATAACCATGCAATCAGCAAATATTCCAATAAGCACAACATATAACCACTAACTAGTAAAGCAGTTGGATAGTTTTTAGCACAATAAGTTCATTAGAATGGTATTCACCAGAGAGAAGCTCAACTTTCATTAGAACCCTAGACTGACACCATATAATACAGTTAAACCTTCATAAAGAACCATGGGATATCTGTCTTTGAAATAGGTACGAACAGTTAAATTGCATGCAAATATGCTTTTAAAAAATCATAAATGAAAGCAAACTTAGAATAATGCTCACATTTCTTCCTCTGGTTCATTTTTTAGAGCATTCTGGGCAATGCACTGGAAAGCAGCTTCGACATTGAAACCTTCTTTTGCAGAAGTTTCGAAGTAAGGAATATTTCCCTTGGAAGCACACCATGCCCTTGCTTTCTTCTCAGACACCTGAAAGTTCAGAGCAAATAACCTCTTAACATAAATTTACTACTAAGAGGAAAAGCAAACACTGCAATAGTTCCCACAAATCCTATAGGATACCCCTGTTTAGCATTGAAATTATAGAGTGAAAACTTGCGGAATTCCATGCAGTAACGGGCAAACAAAAATCCTCCCGGAACAAGAATAGAACTAATCATCCTACAACTCCCAATTTTTCTTCAGTAAGCTCCATTCCTTTAGGAAAAAAAAAAAAAAAAAAAACAAACAACAACAACTATATCCTTGAGGAATTGACTATTGGAAACAAAGAAGAAAGAGTCATCTTACCACTCGGCTATTGCCGCTGTCAACATCAATCTTGTTCCCCAGTACAACAAATGGGAAGTTTTCAGGGTCAGATGGACTGGCCTGAACAAATCCATACAGCACAAGATTCAGTCCCTTACAAGCAAATGGCTGTTCTCAAAAATGAAAAAAGAAAAAGAAGAAAGAAAGGTCGAGTTAATGATCACCTGAATCAGAAACTCCTCCCTCCAGTTGTTAAGGTTATCAAATGATTTCATGACGTTCACATCGTAAACAAGAACACAACAATCTGCACCACGGTAAAAAGCGACACCAAGGCTCTGGAATCTTTCCTGTCCAGCTGTATCCCATATCTGAAAGTATGGTCATGAAGTGTCAGCGTCATGTCAGTGTAGATACTATAGCTAAGAATGTCAATGTCTTATCTTCTCTAAACTGAAGGAATGAAAATGGAAATTTCCAGCCTCTGCGTCCAACAAGTTTTACTCAATTTCTTTATGGATAAGTCGTCATCTCAAAATCAATAACAAAAAAAACCAGAAATAAACTTCTTCCACACTACACTGTCTTTAAGGTTTATAATGTGATAACAAAAAAATCACAAACACTTCAAAACATATCAAGGTTACTAATAATGGATGGAGTGAAGGCTAGAAGCTTATAAGGATAGTTCCGAAGTTGTCTCCAGAAACATATATAGCAACTGTTAGCAAGTGACAGAAACTCTTTCTGGTTGATTGAAATGGAACCAGAAATTCACACTTGACAAATTGTAGGCTGTAGCAACTGGGCAGCAAGAAGATATAATCTGGAGGGAGAAGGGTTTTAAACTTGTTATTTGTAGATTGACTAAGCATTTGCCAATTCGAAAAGGCGAGATCCAGTAGCAGAACTCAGTTAAGGCTATAAATGAATTTGGCCTGTGAAAGCCAAATGGAGGCAGATTTTAAAGAGACCCTTCAGAAAATGGAGATATTTTACAAGATTGTTAACGATGAAGAAAAGAAAAATATCCATGCCCTGGTTATACCCAATTCAGTGGGCTTGGTACATCATAGAAGGATCAGAGCTCTGGGGCCTGATTGCTGTGGACATGTTTCTATTTGTATCTCAGATATCTATCACCTCAGAAAAGCCCTTCATGTCTTCATAAGCAACAAGTTGCGAACTCAAAAACCTCTTATCCTAAACTAGTATGCATAGGATACATATCCTTGTAGAAGCTGAAAAACTTGTTTTGAGGAGTTCCAGTTAGGGTCTGAGAATATGCAAGGGACCTCATTTGTGTAAAAAAAATTAGTTTGTTCAATGAGAATTCCCCCCACCCATGCACACACACACACACACACACACACACACACTCGTTCTATCTCCTCCCATGTGGTCTCTCCACAACCTTCAAACTCAATATAAATTTACGGCAAGAACATCCAAATTGTCATTCCATGAGGATTGAGGCACACTTTTAGAAAATGCAAAAGATTCAATTTGTTAGGGAGAATGTGGGCACAGATCGCCATGGTTTTGGTCATGCTCAATGAAGACCAACAATTCTACTAATACTAACAAGTGGAGAAATTATTTAAGTCGAAGTTGCTGCAAGCATGAGGAGAAAACTAACTACTTGGACTAGGCCGCTTGGATCCTTCTCCAACCAGCTCTATCACTGTATCCTCGAATAAATCCATGCAATCATGACCCCTTCACAATCTCGGCTCCATTCCAAGCACAACATAGAATTGTGCAACGAAGCAAGCATTCATAGGAATAGGGATATTTCCCTAAAAATTGTGAAATTGTTTAAATGAGCACAACACCAAATATTTTGCTTCTCAAAAAAGATGAATCATGAAGGCACTACAACTTCTTGTTAATGTTTATTTAGACAGCCAATAACTGTTCAATCCTTCACTTGGGGAACCAATTGTTCCACTATCTGTGATCTTGCTAAATTTTAGAATATCTTTGTAGGTACATGGTATCAGATCTCCTATGTGGCGGGCTACATCAACGCTACATCATCCTCCCCTTAGTGGTCGAGCCTTGCCACCCAAGGACAGCGCCTGAGGCGTCTCCTTCGAGCTCAGGCACCAAGAGGGCCCTCACCCATGAATGGCCTTGAGAAAAATGGGGGATAGGGCATCCATTCTTTCATCCAGTTCCCTCGTGCTCCTCCAAGTGACTGACTTTAATCTCTGAGGCATCCCCTCAGCCCAACTGAGGGACTCTCTGCCCGAGTGCACCTCTTCTACTGCTTCACGCTTGGCACCTCCTGGCTCAACCATAGAATCTCTCCACTGAGCACACTCTCTTTCGAGCCACCTCTCCATACTTGGCTAGAATTCTCCAAAAGAGCAACTCCATAACCTAGGTTGGGAGTAGAACCTAGGGACCCCCTCGAGGTCGCTCTCGAGCAAGACCATAAGGAGACAAGTGGATTGGAGATGAGAGTTGAGGGTTCGTCAAGGCGGCCTTACCCCTTGACTTGTCTTAGAGAGAGAAAGAGAGATCTCTAATGTATCTTCATTGAATATACAACATCACAACAAGACAAAGGCAATTAATGTAGGTCAACCACTGCCATCTGACCGAATATCACCTGTCCTCTGGGGAGGATCTCGGTTGCATGGTTGACCTCCAAAATGTCAAGCCTAGAGGCACTGGCCAGCTGGCCCTGAGCACTCATAGGTTGGCTCAGTTCCCGAGGTCCCCTCCCCTATATAAGGGGAAGACCCTTGCCTTAGCATCACAATATCAAGGTCATTATAAGAGGTCTCCAAGCTAGCTAGAGGCTCTCTCTCTCTCTCTCTCTCTCTCTCATGGACACTGCCACTCTCTCTTCCTAGAAACACCTCAGCTCTCCCTCCACCACCTCCGGTTGTCCTCCGCCTAGTCAACACCTGCCATTAACTTCCCCGAAGGGCCTCATCCGTCCGGCTTGCTCCCTCAGCCCGGCTTCCCTCCAACCATACTCACAGTCTTAAAGTTGCTTCAAATGAAGGATTAGTAGAATCTGGACTGGTATGGAGTCTAAAATAAATTGGCAATTAACCCAGGCAAAGTAGGCCTATAGTGACCTTGTAAACATAGTGAGAAACTGGAAGGTTAAATGTCCATTTCCGTTCACTAGAGAGCTAGTACTGAGAAAGAGCAGTTCTTTAGCCACCATATTTTGGAACTTTTTCTATATTGAGGATAACTATAGCAACTTCATGAATGCTTATATGATCTAGTAGCCATTATACAAGGGAACATTTGTGGATGTAACTGTCAAGTGTCAACACTTTTAACTTCATCATCTCTCCAAAAGCTGACTGGATACATGCTGACCAACCAGCTAAAAAAAGTTAAACCACCTTATAGGTAAACATTATTTCTATTTTAAAAGAAAATTAATAATAACAAACAAAGAAAAATACGAATAGTAAAAAAATTATTGCTCGGGCCTCTCTCACACAATTTGACTATCAATCCCTATCTGCAAAACTTCACTTTACAACATGAGAAAGACTAGAAACTAGAAAAAGACTTTACATGGTCCCAATTTATTAAAGATATTTGATTGGAATAAGAATATAAGAATTAGGAGAATTAAAGTTAACAGATAAAAGGTTTTGGAGAAAACATGGAATAGATTACTGGCTTTTTAGTTTAAAGTATATGAACTTACAGAAATCATGTGGTATTCTAAAGTAGAGAAAGTAAATCCTTTAAAGTTTCAAGAGCATTAGAAAAGCTACAACATAGACTATGGATAAGGCCATTAAAATTTCCGATCACACAGCAGAACAAAGAATAGAAAATCTATGAGAATAATCGATGGAACTCAAATTATCCTTATTAACCCATGAGAAACAACTAGAGAACGGACTATGAGAAATAATTAGGGTGACGGTATACATTGAATCCCAGCTACTAGCAAAATGCTGGAAGAATTGCATTGCAATGTCAGTGCAACTATACAACAAAGTCTTTACTGGCAAACTGTCACACATTGGCTTTTTTTATATAAAAGAAGAGTCAAATCTTGACATCAACTACGTTAAGGAAAAACTTCAATCTCCTGGGAAATCATTGAATATGCTTTACAACAATAAACACAGATATCAAATTCTTCTAAAAGGGTTTGGATAGAACACATCCATAGGTAAGCAAGTAGAGTTAGTTATTATAGAGTGAAGAAGTATCATTGCCATGGTCCATATCTATATCCCAATTCCCAATTCAGCTTGGAAAATTATTCTCAACAACAAAGAGGATGTTATTGGTATAAACTGCTGTTTGTTGTGAGTAAATCCACAATATAGTGTAAGGTTTACCTTCCTGGACTCCTAATCCAAGTGAAATACTATTCCCCAATATTTAAATACATTAATTTGGGACATTTAATTTCTTCCTTAATATTTCCGTTTCTTAGTCAAATGTTACATTCAACATACTCATAATAAGGTAGATACCATTCTGAATCAGAAACAACCAAAAAAAGTGAACAGAATACGTACAGGCACAAAGAAACCCAAAATGTCAAAAACATAAATCTACAATCATATGGAACAGTTATCACCTGCAATGTGAAAAGCCTGTCCTCAAACTCGACTTCTTTGGTCAAGAAATCAGCCCCAATTGTCGCCTTGTACTGATTACTGAACTTCCGATTCACATATCTAAATTCCAGCGTTTAAGGCCAACTAAATCGCCCACTGTTCAGAACCCAATAACTCTATATATATACAAGTTTTATACGTAAGATTTCGTGATCTCAAGATTAACAAGGATACTGATTCATGAGTGACGTCTTCCCTACTCTGTCAATCACAAATTCACAATTTTTATCATCACGAACACTTCAATTCCTCAAATTCACGATATGCGTACACAAACTCGATATATAAACATATAGAGATAGAATTCTATAGAGAGAGAAGAGACTGACCCACTGTCGCCAAGGATTATGACCTTGAGAAGCATACGCCTACGAGACGCCATAGATGCGACTTTCAGAGATCGGCAATTGATTCTCTCTCTCTTCGTCTCTTGGAAAGTTTGTGATTGTTTTTGGAGTTTTGAGAGGAATTCAGAGAGAGAATCAAATCACCGATGCCTCTTCTCTATTTTTAAGATTATTGTTATGGAATATGCACCGCGGAGATTCTCTCTTTCACGGAAAACTAAATAAATAGATAAATAAATAATTAAAACAAAACCTTTTTAAAATTCTATTTTAGTCAATACCAGATTCATCAACTACCAGTCTAACGTCAGTCCTCCGACTCCTCCCACAGGCCGAAAACTTGAAAAATGAAAACCAGAATGCTACGCGCGGCTGTAAGTCACTACCCATTAGTTGATGGTGTGACAGTTGATGTGTCACTCATCAGGGTCAGCTGGCGAATGATCTACAGTAATTGCTGCTGTCAATAGCATTTTTGAAATAAAAACAAAGACAAAAAAATAAGGGGAGTAATTATAAAAATACCCTTTTAACTATAACTCGATTATTAAACTCCCATCAACTCTAAAACATGACAAATAAACTTTTTAAACTATTATTTTGTATCAATTAATATATTTTATTAGAAAATTAAATAAAAAATTATTATGTGACGTACACATATTTACAAAAGTATGTGAGCAATTCAAAAGGTATTTAATTTATTAGACAATTATTACAAAGAGAGAATGTCAATTTGGGTAATGAAATCATATTTTTGTGAACATTTTATTTTCCATCCACACTCCTAATAGATTGCTAATAGAAGATTTTGATTGTTACAATTAATAGTTTTGGGGTCAATGTATCACATTTTAAATTTAGAGAGATTTAGTGATATTGGATCATAGTTTGAAATGAATTTTTATAATCATCCCAAAATAAAGATATTATCAAATCAAAGTTTTGAAGAAAGAAAAAGTGTTGGCTTTGCCTGGTGGCGAAATCCGAACTACATTAGTTTGTGCAACCATAGTACTGAAAATTGGTCACCAAATTTAGGAGTGTTTGGCAGCGTTAAGATGGATTTAAACTTTTTTGTGTAATTTGTATAAATTGACTATTCTTGCATTCATACTCACATTCTCACACTTGGGCAATCGAAAATTTTCTATTACACCAAGCAATGTCCTTAGACCAAATATTATAATAAGGTTAAAATGAGAACGGCGGCCACAAGTAGTTTATCCATGGCTTCACAGTATTTAGGTTTAACTCTTACGCACTTGATCTTAAAAATATATATATCAACACTCTCATTTATGGTGTCTAATTGACTCTGTTTGATCTTAGAAGCGATCCTGTTTTGGTTTTTATTTTTTATTTTTTTAATCATTTTGAAGCACAAAAAAGTCATTAAAATGATTTTTAATTATAAAAAATTATCACGGTCACATTATTCTCATAAGAAATTTTAAATAAAAATTATGTAGGATATAATTACATATATTGGTATGTATGTATGAATTTTGCAATTTCCCAGTAGGAAGGCAGCCAGAGTACAGAGGAAAGACATTTGGCTCCCATCTGGATTCCATTGAGTTGGGATTCATATAAGATAAAGTTAATCATAATCCACTGGGACGCTGGACTGTTGAACAAACCAATGAATTTTTATATTTTTGCATACAGAAAATGAAGTGTATGTGATGTCTAATAATAGATCTCCACAACCCATCATTGTCCACTTAGATTCCACAGTTATGTTATTGCTAGCTAGCTTGCCAAAAGGCTAATGTTAATGGCTGTTTGTTTTCAATTTCTTTAAACAGTTCAAAAGACAGACTACTGGATATGCACATATACTGATAAATTTCACTAACACATTATAAAACTTGATCAGTGACCAAATCCATTCAACATATTTAACCAAAATACAGAGTATATTAATGCGCTCTTTGTTCTTGTTTACTGGTTACGTTTTCTTGAAATAGTAAAGACCGAGTTTGGTAAAAACTGTTTTTGAAATTTTTTTTTCTTAAAAGCACTCTAATTTTAAAAACCGCTGTTACATGACAAATGAAAACGATGGTGTAGTCAGCATTTTCCAGCCAACCCACTAACCCACACAAGAAGACACGAAGAAGAAAGTAATAAATAAAAGCCATGTGCATAAAGGGCCACCTTCCTATACTGCAATCATGATGACCGGCCTCTTCAACGATTCATCCAATTTGACAAAAAAGCATATGCCTTGACTTTCAAAGCCATTTTTAAGTTTTCTTTCTCTGGCCTGTTTCAATAGCTGCAACAGGGACCATTGCAGGCTTTGCAATGAGTGAGTTTTAACTAGGACCATAAAATGAACAAGTCACTTGTGTTTGCGTCAGTAAAAGCACATTCAACATCCCCCGTTATTTAAACGAACTAAACTTGAACAAAATTTAAATTTTGTTAATTTTTTAAACTCGGTTCGAACTTAAGTCAGCTTACATGTACTCTAGAATTATATAAAAAGTCAAGTTGCTCAAACTTGGCTTAATTGAGTTGGACTCGAAAGATAAACAAACAAAGTTTAAATATATTTTGAAACCCGTTAAAATTTTAAGCCAAACATGAACAATAAATCAAACTTGAACAAAATTTAAATCTTGTTAATTTTTTGAGCTCGGTTCAAATTCAACTCAGCTTACATGCACTCTAAAATTGCATAAAAAGTAAAGTTGCTCAAGCTTAACTTGATTGAGATTGACTCAAAAAATAAACAAGTAAAGTCTGAATATATTTTAAAACTCGTTAAGTTTTCAAGTCAATCACGGATAACCCACTGCTTCCTCCACACGGCACTATTATTGAACCAGACCAATTTGACCCTAACACCATCATGCTTGGGATGGTGATGCATAATGCACCAGTGCACTTGTGACTACCTAATTCATTTCTGTACGAGTCTTAAATGACAATCTGGATATAATAATATATACAGAATATAATATTCCAAAGACAGCTGAGAGTAGTTTGTCATCTACCCTCCAACAGATTCTAATCCAACTGTCAAAGTTTCAATTCAAGCAAGTCAGACAAACACAAGAAATTCAAAAGCAGAATTCTCAACAGATCTGAACAACCAAATCAAAGCTAAGATTCAAGCAATAGATGAAAGAATTGATCCAGTATCTCAATTGTTTTCTTGTATAAGCCTAACAGATACAAGAAGAAACCACATCCTTTTAAAAACAAAAAATAAGGAAAAAAAAAAAGAGAGAGCAGAAGTCTCAACAGATCTGAACAACCAAATCAAAGCTAAAATTCAAGCATTAAGATAAAAGAATTGAACCAGTATCTCAATTATTTTCTTGTATAAGCCTAATAGATACAAGAAGAAACCACATCCTTTATCAAAAACGAAAAAAAACAAAAAAGAAAAATTTGAGAGAGAATTAGGAGTGGGTTTTTACAGGTAAACAGGGCATAGGTTGTTATGAGCCTCCACTGAATCCCCGGCTGTCTTTCTTCATCTTTCCCATCTCCATTTCTCGAGTGGTTTGTTCACTACTTGAGCCAGACGGATACAATCCGTATTCACTAGTATGTCCACCACTGTACTCACTGCTGCCGTATTCTTGGGTTCCGAGTGCCATCTTCCTAAATTTCTTCATGTCCTCGTTATATTGGCTCGTGTCATAGTCTGAGCTGCCATGAGAACTGTAGACCGTGCTGTGTCCGGGTCTGATTCCTTCATTAAGATCAGACAAAGATACGTCTCCTTCTAATGCCCGTACTACCTGGGGAATTCCAACTATGCTTATTAGTTACGCTATGTTTGAATTAAGAATTTGGTCAAGGAAATAAAGAAAAAGAATATGAAATTATATCATATGTTTAGTTGTTAGAAAAAATAGAGAATAAAAGAACATAAAAAAGAAATAAGTAAGAATTTCAAATATATCATTTTCTTTTCTTTTTCCTTGTCTTTTTCTTTTTCGGGTTCCAAACATAGCATTAGGAGTTAGCTTACAAATAAATATTCATGTTATAGTGGAATTGCTTAAATTGGCTATTGCAAATAAACCTTCAAGCTCTTTAAAGCCAAACTAAAATTACCTGGCTCAATCGTGGTCGACGTCGCGCTGAATGACGCACACAAGCAGCAGCACAAGCAATCATGCGAGCCATCTCGTTGTGTTTGTAATCCCTTTGCAACCGTGCATCAGCAAGGGTATCGAAGTTTCCATCTTCCAAAGCTCGTGTCAGCAAGGGCCTTGCCTACAATGATGTTTATTTTGTTAGGCTTGCATAAAAAAATAAATCAATGAGAAGTAAATAAAAACATATATAGATGTAGTAATTTTGATGTAATTGCTCACCCAGTCTACCAAGCTGTCATCTGTGTAAGATTGAGTTGAGTCAACAGGTCGGCGTCCCGTAATCAACTCCAGAAGCATAACTCCGTATGAGAATACATCTGACTTGTCCGTTAGTTTCCCCGAAGAAGCATATTCCGGAGCCAGGTATCTAGAAGTGGTGAGCATATTAGAATGCGATTGATATTTCAGTAAGGCCTAATGTAGAGAACAGTAATATCCTTGCCATCATCAAAATTGAATGAGAATTTGAAACTTGGAAGTGAAAACAGAATCAGATAACAATAGCAAAATTAATTAACAGGAGCAACTGAAGCCCGCTTCAGGTTTAAGATGAAAAACAAAAGGGTTCACATTTCTCAAAGACTTGCACTAATAATCACCATCCAACCAAAACACAAAAGATATTGGACACAAGAGGTAAGACTGAGTTAGGTCTTACCCAAAAGTTCCCATCACCCGGGTGGATATATGAGTGTTGACATCAGAAGAAAACTTTGCAAGTCCAAAATCTGCAACCTGAGAAGCAAATAAAAAATTTCAGGTTTACTGACTTAGTAACAATAATCATCACTAATATGAAGTTTTGACAACCTAATCAGGGGTTTGATTTCTCCACTAACCAATCATATCTCATGGGAAAGAAGATAGAACTAAGCAGTACTTCTAAGATTATGTAGTGAAAGCCAAAACGACATCAATATATAAATGGGAAAAAAAATCAGGCAGCAAATGGGGCAATTATTACGACATACTCCAATAATGCATAGTTGAGATTTAGTGATTTCCAACCCTGGCCTATGAAGAAATGTTACCTTTGCCTCGAAGTTAAAATCCAGAAGTATATTAGATGCCTTAATGTCACGATGTATGATCTTAGGATGGCCTGCAAATACAGTTTTTTCAGTTTAAAAAAATAAAAAAAAATAATAGGCCAAAGAGAGTAGATATATGAAGAGAACTTACAGTCCTCATGCAGATATGCCAGTCCTTTTGCAGCTCCTAGAGCAATTCTCAGCCTTGTGGGCCAGTCCATGGTAGGTCTTCCCTTTCCTGAAAGATTTTATTTTCTATCAAAATCCTTTTTACCAGAAGCATCCAGCATCAGCTCAACAGGATCTTAGAAAATAAAGCATATAGGGCTTATAACCTAAATGCATTGGCAATTAGAATTTATTAATATGCTGTTGCTGATTGAGAAGGATTGGTACAAAAAAAAAACTCACCATGTAAGTGGAACTCCAAGGTGTTGTTTGCAACAAACTCGTAAACAAGCATTCGTTGGGACCCAGCGATGCAGTATCCAACTAATGAAACAAGGTGCTTGTGATGGACTCGGCTAATGATCTCAACTTCAGCTTGAAATTCACGCTCCCCCTGACCACTTCCTGCTTTCAGCTGCTTAACTGCAACTTCTTTCCCGTTCGGAAGGACTCCCCTGTGCACATACCCAAAACCACCTTGTCCAAGGAGGTTGGCATCTGAAAAGCCATCTGTGGCCATTGACAATTCTTCATATGTGAATGTGCTCTTCGAGAAACCTAAAGCCATGCCGGTGGAAGTTGGTGAGAGTGAATTTTCACCCCCTGAATAGTTGGACCCAGAACCTCCACTGCTGCTTATGAGAGGTGGTGGAGGAGGAGGTGGGTTTGCAGGAGGACGCACCGGTGAATGTGGTGGCCGTGAAGCAAATGCAGGGGGAGGAGAGGGTTTTGGTGGCATTGTGGCCACATTATCCCCTGGCGGAGGAGCATTGTATTGCCAATGCTGCGGGGGCCGACCATATGGGTCATCTGGTAATTATTATCAACAAAAACACTGGCAACAAGTGAGCAAATTCTGGGATAATTATTTAAGAACACTACAAGACGGTACTAGTATGAAACAGAAAAATCATCGAATTTTTTCCGTTATACCATAAAATATTAAATAGGCAATATGAATTACTCTATCCTTATGAACATAATTAAAAAAAGGGTCATATAAGAATCTGAACAGATAAGCAACATCTTGCTTTTTCTTTTGCTCATTCATCTTGAATTGGTGTCTGTCAGATAAGCACGAAATACTTTATCTTTTTCTCTTTCATCCTTTTATCATTAATGGTTTGCACATCCTCAAAAGTCAAAACTCTAACAAACATCCTATTAAAATGTCACAGTTTATATTTTATATATCATAAAACACGTCAATCATCTCTTGATATCCACTATCTCAGAGAAAAAACCCATGATGCAGGTCATGATCCAATGTTTTATATTTGATGAAAACAACCTAAGTCCATGAAAATGCCAAATTCAACAATAAGAATGAGGCAATTCCCAACTCCCAAGACTGTGACCCAGATCTACATAGCAGTCACAGACAGCTTGATAATCATTATATAATTCTCAATAATACCCAGTAAAATTAGGCTGAATTACAATTCCAAAAACAAATTCAACATCAAACCCATGAGTTTCTCAAAACCCCAAGAATTACCAGAGCTAAATATAGTGTGAATTCAGGCGAACAATAGATCGGAAAAAGGACTCACCTTTAGGGCCATGTGGTGGTGGTGGAACATAGTAATCGTGCCCTCTTCTCTTCTTCTTTTTGCAACATATGAAACAAATGCTCAAAATTGCAAGAATGAGGACACCACCGATAGCAATCCCAACAACAAGCCCTGTTGATACACCCGATGAGCTCGACTGAGGCGATGATGGAGTCTTTGAGGACGACGGTGGCGACGGAGAATGCGAGGACGACGGAGGCGGCGGCGAAGATCTTGAGGTCCCCGGAGGTGGAGGCGGAGACCGAGTCGCCGGAGGGGACGGCGACGAACCGGACGGCGGAGGCGGAGATGATGAAGAACCAGGAGTTGGCGGCGGCGCGTTGGCTGTGGATGGAGGAGGGGGAGAGGTTGATGGAGCTGGAGTCGCCGGCGGCGGCGGAGAGGTGGCCGGCGCAACGGAGGCGGCGGAGAAGCGGAGGGCGGCGGAGATGTTGCAGGTGGAGTTGGATTAGCTGGAGGCGGCGAGGTGTTGTTTGTCGCCGGTGGAGGCGTTACCGCCGCAGGTGGGGGTGAAGTGGAGTTGGTAGCCGGTGTAGATGTCGGAGCCGGTGATGCTCCCGGAGGTGAGGACATTGTCAAATACCTTTATTTATATGTAATGTAATAAAGAGAGAGAAGCTATTGCCGGAGCTGTATCTATTGTACTTCTCTCTCTAGATTTTTAGAGAGAGAATTAGTACGTTGGAAGTTGGAGACGAAAACGTATCTGTTTTCGGAAGTGAATTACTGTTTTTTGCTTTGCTTTTGAAACCTGAAGGCTCGTCTTCTGTGATGTGTTCTGTGTAAAGTGTGTGAGCGTTCACACGGTGGAGGAATTATCGGATGGAACACAGCTCGGGCAGTGGGACCCACACGACTGGCCCGCGCATTTCTCCGTCCTTCACTCGTTCTTTTTTTTTTTTTTTCTCTATTTTTTTAAGGCCTTAATTACAGTATAAAGTTTGATACGATATTCCATTTACCTACCGTATAAATGTATGCACTAATCAGTAACCCCACAAAACTCTTACTATCCGGCTAAGGGGACTCGACTTATATCTCGAATTTTGTTAAATTTTTAGTTTAAAAAATAAGGCTACATTTGGATCTGTATATTTGAAATGAACGGAGTTGATCTAAGATTGCGTTTGAATTCCAATATTTCAAATGAATGGCTTTTATTTTCGTCATTATGTGAGAATTATCTTAAAATTAGCAATCTTTCAATTAAGAATGGTTAAGAATATGCTTCAAGCAAAAATACATATATATATATATATATATCCCATCTTATATATTTCTTAAGGGGAAAATAATTCAATAAATAGGTAGCACTCCATGCTTTTAGATAATTACTGTCATAATGTTTTGTACTCTCTATATATTTATCTCATACTGTAATGTTTAAGCTTTATTGTAGTAGTAGCCGGTATTATTTTACTATTGAAAATTTGTCCTTATTAAAGGCACACATTAAAATAAAAATAAATAAATACTAGACCACCTATGGTGAAATAATGTGTTTGGATTTAAGTTGCTCTTGATTAAGACTTGAAAGTAAACACCATCTGAAATGAATTTTATGAACTATGACATCAATATTTCATAACACCCCTCAATACTGCATTTAGTTGACTGTAATTGTCCAATTTGCAAAGGTTTTTTGAAGTACTAAATAATTTAGCATGTATGATTCTAAATTTTCATACAACGTGTGTGCCTATGAGAAGATTGAATTGTAATTACACGGTACGAGAAATACTATACAAAGAGAAAATTTATTAAAAAAATTACATAAAATGATATGGTAAATTTGGGTCTTATCATTTTAAGTTAGCAAACTCATCAATACGGCTTATAATTTAAAAACTGACATTGATACATCATTCAGTTGAGTATTTTCTATAAAAATTCAGTAAGAATAGAATTTTTCATAATGGTACTGGTCCCTTACCAAAAGTGTGGCAAGAAAATGCTTTTGAAAGGAAAGTCTTGCCTACATAAGCACAAGGCTATACAGATAGAATTTTTATACAAAAATTTTTATACAGAACAATATAGTAATTTTTGGTCCTTTCAAATTTCAAAAATATTACAGTCACATCATTTTCACAAAATTTTTTGTATAAAAGTTTTGTATGAATAAAGTTTTCCACTGGACTAAATTGTTTGTTTAGTAGTCCACAAATTTTCCAAACAAATTGCTACCTTCTTTTTGCTTTGTTTATTTTTTTTTCCAAACAAAAAGTAGCTATTAGCGAAGACTCAAGACTTCAGAGAGTTTCCCAGTATGCACGCAATTGGAAAGCAGTGTAGGGTGTTGACATGAAAGCAGCTTAAGGTCTTCCATTACTTAGCCGCTCATCAAGGCCTAATTCACTTTTCCACAACCAAGCAAAGACAATGCCACCAGGCCATATGGCTTATTTTCACAAAACTCCATGTGAAAGGTTTTTTTTTTTGGTTATAGATAGTTCAGATCTTCTAACTATTGTTTTAAATTTGTGTAGAGCCACTATTCATACAAACTATATAAATTTTAGTATCATATGAATGATAGCTAACTATAACAAATGTGGGGAGGGATCGGGTTTAAGTTCTAATGCATAGCACAAGGGTCAGCCTTGTGATTTGTGAAAGCACCCTTGTACTACATCTAGAATCCCAACTTGAGAATTCAAAAGGAAAAAGAGAATACATTGAGGATTCAAAAGTCTTTTTCATTTTATTTTATGTTCTTTACCCTCTGGCTCTACTTTTACTAATAACCAAACATACCTTTCTTTTTTACTCATCAAACTTTTTATTCAAATGCAGCATTAGAAGTCATAGATTTCTGTGTCTCTAATTTGGAATGTAATGCTCTGTTCGCATACCAAAGAAAAAAGCATTAGTGCCTTTGCCATTCTGGCTCTCTATGCATGTCATGTAATATGTAATTTTCTAGTCTCTGCTGCTCTACTCTTTCCACTTTTCACATACACGGGTATGTAAAATTCTCGGCTTCCTCTTCCAAACACTCCCTAGTGATCCCAAATTAATTAAACAAAATGATGAGTTTTTGCTCTTCTGTTTGTGGGGCCACTAGGTGTAATATTTGTCAATTTCCTTCACAATTTTTAATCAATCTTTTTTAGTTAAATAACGATTGCTTCAACAAATCTTATGTAAATATTTCAATCCTATTAGAATTCATTAGGTACTTTGGTGCTAGCAGACCTCAGCTTTGAAGAAAATTTACTCCATTGCGACTTGGAAACTTGGCGAAGTAGTAAAATTGCTCTATTGTAATTTAGAAGTCATGGATTTAAAATACGAAACCAATCTTTTCGTATGCGAAGAAAAATGCATACAACTTTTCGTATATAAGAGTAAAATTGTATATATTTAACTTTTTTCAGACCTACTGCATAAACCTCTTGAAAATGGCTACACAAGGCATTTAGGGTTGTCTAAACCAACTAGAGTACTATTGTTAGTTTTAACTGATATACTTCCTTACTTCTTAGTAATAAGGAAAATTCATTTTCCCTAATTGTCCCAACAAAGAAGGAGAATGGTAATTTGAAGTCATAATAATATTAGACTAAGATGACTGAAAGAATCACCTTTTGCAAAACTGAAAGGCTGAAAAGATTAAACTATGCCGCGCCTTCAATTATTGCTTCTAAAATATACAATTGGCGGTTAATACAACATGCTTGTTGAGATAAACAATCCTGAATCATAGTGGGATATTGTTCTTCATTTTTCTACTCCCGTATTCCGCCGCCCCAAACAAACCCTAAAAGGAAAGAAATGCAAAAACCGTTTAGTTGAAACTGTGCATTTTAGGAAACATTTTACAATTACTTTATGAATTTCTTGAAAACTATAAACAGTGGTTCTTTCTAACTTTTCATTGTTTTTGTTTCTGAAAACACTAAAAACATGAACGAAAATTTTGAAACGATTCCAAATTGGGTTGGTTGCAAGAGCTTTCAATCTTAATTAGGCCAAAAACACCAATTCTTCGAATAAACATTTCAAAGTACTTTTAAAAAAAAAAATTCAAAAGCTAAATTTTTTTTTTTGTTTGATTATTGCTTTCAAAAGCATAAAAATACTTGATAATACCAACAATTTTGTTGTCCAGGATAAGAGGAAATAGACACCACCAAAAGTTAAGATAGTTTTGTCTGATTTACAATATCATTTTTATTAGAATTACATTAGAAAAATGTTGTCTATATAATTATAAATAATTATGTATAATTTGGTCAAGGATTAGGTAATGATAATATATTCTTTAAACTACTTCTTGCCTTAATAGCTTTGGCAGTTGCTCTAAGTAAAAGGCAAAAGCAGCTGGACACCAACCATTCATGAAGATAGGGACACATTTCCACTATAACAAGGACCCCAACTTGTAATATCTTAAACACGAAAAAAAAAATTCAAACTAATTTAACTACTCCTCATTTGTTTGGCGAGATAAGATTATGAAATTAAACTAGTAATTTTTGTGTTTAAGAAAGAATCAAGATAAAGCAATTCGGAGATTGACCTTTTATTCCGTTTATATAAGATTAAATAAAATTTTGACGGGGTGAGATAAACAATTTAAAAATTTTTGATTGGAGACCAAATTATAAAATTACCTTCTGTCAGACTTTAAAACTTTAAAACTTAATTTATTTTATTTTCGCTGAGCATTTCGAAACTTATTAATGTATCGGATTTTCTTATTCCCTCATCCCATCCCACAAAATCAATGTGGCCCTTAGTAATTGAACGGTTGATATGAGATTAGCTATGACATAGCAGATTAAGTTTTATATAAATAAAAAAACACGTATTGAATCGAAGAGGAGTTACAGGTGTTGGTGCAAGTTTAGGAGAAGTCTACTACGTACTTCACAACCTGTAGGAAGAATTTGAAGTACGCAGCCGGCGATTGGCTTTCTAGAAATGAAAATGGCGGTGTTGGTGGGCCAGACCTCCCCAGTGGGAAGATATTTAACTCATCATTGATCAAGTTATATCGGACAGTGGAGATCAAAAGTTGTGGTCCACCCTCATCAGCATTCCTTTTGTTGCTCCCCCACGTTAAAAGCCCACTCATGGTAGGCGTGGCACACTTGTAGTGTGATTGCACCATGTGATTTGAGGGTGAGAAATTATCCAATGCTACTAGAGCGCTACTTAGTCTTGCTCCTCTTTTCACTTATAACGTGATGTTTCATGAGTATTGAATAATATTTTTATAAGGGTTCACAAAAGGTCAAAAAAAAAAAAAATTATTTAATGCTTTTGGATTATCATGTCACTCTTACTCATGCTTTCACAATATAATAAAATTTTCATTTTTCTATTCAAGACATACGTAGCAGGGGAATCATAGGATGAGAGAAAGAGCAAGGGTAATGTGATGTCACAAGATACCACATTAATGGGGCCAAAAACTCTTTACAAAAGTTTTGTATATATAGTACTACACTTGTTAATATGAAAAAAAATTGTACGTAAGTTGGTCCGAACATTTGATTAGTAAAAAAACACAAAAATTATGAAGGAAAAGATCAAAATCCAAGCTCCATGTATCATTCCTTTTTATTGCATCTAATGTACCTGTATGTATAGTATATACAAGCGTGTAAATGTCCACAATTTACATAAAATTTGGAAT
>CM065381.1:9112500-9507500 GCA_033060915.1 Euryodendron excelsum | reverse complement strand
TTTCAGTATGTTAAGCAGGGATCCACAGGAGTTAGCCTTTTATGGAATGAGGATTCAGATTGGGACAATTAGTACTAAATGAATATCTCATTCTTGTACAAGAATTTTTTTTTTAATCAGAACATCAACCGAGTATCATAACCAGGGGCCACCTTCATTGACTTCTTACAAGCAGCAGTTCAATGGTTGTAAAATTGATGAAATAAATAATCAACGCGTCATTTGCTTCCTCAGCAGCTACTCAAAATTCAGAAATGGAAGCATGTCAAAAGCTAACTTTCTGAAGGCTAAGACTTTAGTGGGGGGGGGTGTTGTTGGATCTATTGAAGTTTTCTAATCCAGTCAAACTTCAATCCTCATACTTCAAAAAGCAAAGTGAATCGAATATGGCCTTGTTACGAGTACCTTGTCTATTCATTTTTATTTTTCCCTTCAGAACTTCCATTCTCCAGCAACATCATATGTCATAAATTTTCAAATGAGCTAAAAATCCCGATTTGAATGATAAAAATCAGTAAGAAATTCAAGATTACTCACCCAAATGTCAATATGACCAAGTTCACTGACAGCGAAGTGTGCCAATTTCTGCACATCATTGGGTTTACAAACATCACATGCAATCCCTACTACTTTTGCATGTGCCAGATTTGTCCCAGATGAGCCACCTGCAGTGACCATACCTTCTTTCAGGTTCTCCTCCAGCTCTCTGACAGTCATTTCCACAGATTCAGGACTGCCTTTGCAAGATTTAAGTATTAATAAGGTTTGTGGGAGGCAGATGAGAACTACAGGCACAGAAGTACAAAACACTACATGATTAAGGAAACAAATTCCACAGTTCTAGGCACCACCTGCGAGAAGCAACAACTACTCGATCTCCAGAAAGAAGAAATTCCCGAGCAAGAGCTTTCCCCAGTCCCCTTGTACTGCATCATCCAACAAACAAAAGTAATCAATAATACAGCAACATAACTTATCCTTATCACCAGTATGTTAGTCAACCATCTAAGTAGATCCCAATTACATCCAAGAGATAGACAACTTTTAAAGATTACAGGTCACCAAATGTAACCTAACATCATATTGTTCAATCATCAAAAGTAAGGTAATAAATCGATGAAACAGGATGAAATGTTAAATAGCAGAGGGACTCCCATTTCCTTGCTCCGAAGTGTTGGAGCAGGAAGCCAAGGGCAAGAATGGGCAACTGTGAGCATTGTTTACAGATTGCCAAAATATGTAACCAGAATGAAAATATAATGAGAAGTTAGAACTTTTCAGTGAAGTAAAAATTTCAACAAGAGAGAGGGATACCTTCCAGTTATGACAACATTACGTGGACCTGCTCGGCTAACTTCATCTAAAACCATGTTGGCTCCAATCATTGTTCCAATAATGACACCTCCAAGCCAGCTATACCATATCAAAGCATTCATCTGACTGTCTCCACCTTCACGATAATTACAAACAATTTAACTTCCCACCCATTATTGGTTATAAAGGCAACTATGCTTCATAAATGAGAATGTTGGCCAGTCGAGAAACAATAGATGTCAAAAAAATGAGTAGCTGAAACACAGATGACATGACAAGTGAGTAACACGAGAGAGAGAGAGAGAGAGAGAGAGGATAAAATGAAAGAAAGAAATGTACCACTGGGAAGTAAGAAGTTGTGTTGATCTAGAATAAGATGAGGGAAAGTTGGTGAGATGGTTTTTCTATGTGCATCATTGACCAATCAATTCATTGGCAAGGAAGAGAGATTTTGATTCAATTTACTTATCCAATGCAAAAGAGGAAGGCCAAAGGGAATGCAAGGCAAACCAGGCACAGATGGTAGGCATAATAAATGCATTTTGAGTTGAGTTGAAATGAATTTCTACACATGGAAGCAACTATGTGAAGCACAAACAGTACATAGATTCCCAAAGTACACAATAGCATTTTTACTGACCTGACAACTGAAATCCAATCAAGAGTATTGCTCCGGTGCTCATCATCGTCACAATGTATCTTCCAATTTGCATAGCAATCTATTATATATTAGAGAGAGATGACAAGAAAAAATGGATTAGAAATCACTTAAACGGTAAAGCAATCAACAATAGAGCTGCAGAGTGAATTGAACATAAAATAGGCTATTATCCTCTGTTTGGTTGCTCAGAAAATTCAACAAGAGAAAAAAATTTAAAACAATTTGAATATTTTCACTGTTGGGGATTTTGGAGAAAAGCTTCATACCCAGCTGAGCGTCAGACTTAATACAACTACTTAGCTAAATTGAGTTGAATTTTAGTACCCCTTTCCTCAACTTTCTCAGCAACCAAATGAAAATAACACTAAATAAGAACTAGATGATACAACTTACAGAGAATAACCTCTCCTCCAACTGCTCCAACGCTGCCTGAAACTTATCTTCCGACCGTGACCGCCAAAAAGCGAACTTTATCAAATCCACAACGTTATAAAGCTCCTTGTCAGTCCGCAACCGCTTATTTTCCTTCAAATTCCCGCACTTTCTCGCACTTTCCACCTCTGTCTCGGCTACCTCCCCTCCCTCCTCAGACCTAAACGACCTCGCACAGAGTCTTCTACGGCCTTTTGATTGAGATACAACCGGACTTGTTTCTAACATCGCCAAATTCCGGCGAAAATCGAGTCGAACTGGCGGTGGCTGGCCGGTTCGGTGGACGTCCAGCGGTGGTGACACGTGAATTTTGGTGACGGCGGCCATGTTTGGCCACTCGATTCGATTGAGTCAGTTGTTTAGCAGAAGCAGAGGCGTTCGAAGATGGTCTCAGGATTAAGATTTCGTGTGAAGTAATGGTTTTCCAATTTTCTGGGGGTCTGAATTTGAAGAACTTAACGTTAAAATATAGAGAGATATTTTCGTTTCTGAGATAGATCAGACGACAGAGAAGTGTGATGGCCACACGTTAAAGCAACCTCATCCCCATTTTTCCTTCTAGCTACGTGGAGAGGCGTGAATGCGCCAGCATGTTGCTTATTGTACTAAACTGTACCTTTCTTTTCTATTTTTGAGTACTGAGTTGTCTTAACCACTAACGATTCGACTGATCCACCACAGTATAATATAACCGTTAAAATCCAGATTTTTTTTCTTTCTTCACGTAAATTATAAAATTATTTATTTTTGTTTTTAGTGACCTTTTATATTAAAATTTTAAAATTTTTATTGTTTATGAATTTTTAGGTTACGCATCCTATTCTAAAAAGAAAATTTAGTTTGTTTTAAAATTACTAAAGACGAAAAACCGTTATTTCATCTTCGTTCTAGTACCTTTTTTTTTTTTTTTTTTTTCATTTCTTTCTTAATAATTTTACTTCTTTCTTTTTCGTATATGTTTTCATATTATATTTTAGGAGTAATTGTATTTTATCCTTTTATGGTTTAAGCAAAAATTAAATTACCTCCTTGTAGTTTGAAAATAAATATTTAACGATCTTATAGTTTGGACTTATTTACAAAGTAACCGGAACTATGATAGATTTATTTTGATAATAAAAGAATAAAATTGTCTTTTGATGTTCTGTTTTAAAGAGAAAATAACTAAAATATCCCTGTGACATAATCGTTGTTCATTTATTTTACAGTTAACTTCAAATAATAGAGAGATTATGTATTTATTTATAAATCATAATTGGGTCATTTGATTTATGCTCAAACTACAAGGTGGTAAATCGTACTCACCCCTATGCTTTATGCTTTTATTTTCTCTATGTTTGTATTTTGAATTGTAAAGAGAAAGAAAAACAAAAGAGGAAAAATAATAAAAAACTAAATTCATTTTATTTTTCGTTGGATTAGAAAAACTAGAAAAAAAATGATTTGGCATTGGTTGACAAAGTTATTTTTTTTGTTTAGTTACTAATATGTATAAATAATTTTATTTTTATTTTTTTTTCTTTTGATAAATCTAAGATAACACTATTGTTTTTTATTTTTATTTCTGCTGTTGGAATAACAACATTTGTTGACAATGAAAATGCTAAAAACCAATATATTAGTCAATATTACCTTGTGATTAAATTATGGAGAGGTAAGGCCAGGGCTTGAACGGGAAGGGAGTGTCAAGGGCCTATCTTGGAACCAACCCTTTTCCTATAACGAAAGTTATAATTTTATAATTAATAATTTTCATGCAAAAATCATTGAATACTCAAATATGTGGTTTTTCTCGTACCAAAAAAAAATGTTGTTTTTCAGTTAAGTGTGTTACTTTAAACGAAGAGTAAGATAAAAAAATCATTATTTTGCTAATTAAGTTAAAAAAATTATAAGACAAATTACACAAACCTCCTTCGGCTTTTGACCTAAGTACATTAAGCTACTCTTAATTTTTGCAAATTACTTGGTAACAAATTTTTTATTTTTTTGTTACTCAACATCTTTGACTACTTAGTACTTGATCTATCCCGATGGTTGAGATGTTATGGATCCATTCATTTAACAGGGTTTAAACTCCGCTGACCTTTTTCTTTTTTTCAATTGTCTTATATAAAAAATAAAAAAACTTCATTGACTACTAACACAGTTTAATGACATAAGCACACTTAATTTACTGTCAGACAATCTGACACTTTAAATTGTACCTTTAAAAGTCTTACTATAAAAAAGTCAAAATCTTTCCATAATTATCAAAATGGAACGTAAAAACAAAAAAAATTAGGAAAATCAAAAGCGGAAACGTAACCAAGTAATATAAGGAGAAACAGAAAGCAAGAAACGATTGAGGAACTTAATTAAAAAAAATTTCAAAACTTAAAGGAAATTTTTAAGAAACCTAATAGAAATATTTAAGAAATTTAATAGAAACTTTCAAGAAATTTAGTAGAGATCTTTGAAGTATCTTAATAGAGATTTTTAGTAGAGATCTTTTAAGTTTCCGAAATGTTCTCCAAGCGTTTCTCCTAAGTTTATTAAGAGTCTCTGTTAAGTATCTTAATAGTTTTCTAAACATTTTCTAGAAGTTTCTGAAACATTTTGCTCACGTTTTTTTAAAGTTTTTTCTCAAATTTTTTAAACAAGTTTTGTATTCGTCTTGAAAACGCGATTTCACCTCCAAATAGGGTTTTCGTGCAACTATGCATCTTCTTTGTTTTTTTTATTTTTTTCTGTCAACTTCTCCTCTCCCACTAAATAGGTCCCCCCACCCCCCCAAATTGCCGCCAATCATCCATTTTCTCTCCAGGCACTATTCTAGAGTAGAGTGATGACTAGAGTTTGTGAGGAGAGAAAAATAATACTATTTATTTTGATTGTATTTGAGCAACAAATTAGGGTAAAAAAATATTGGTGAAGGACCAGGAAAGGTTGAGTTGGAGGCCAAAAACATGGTGGGTAAAATTTCTCAATTATCTGAACTCTGTTGGACTTATTTTGTATAGAAAAGTGAAGCTTATGTTGATTGATTAGATTATATACGTAGTTTCTTGATGGCTAATGTCTTGTTTGGCAGTATGGAGAAACTCCCTTGCACATGGCAGCTAAAAGTGCGTGCAGTGAAGCTGCTCAGTTGCTCCTTGCTAATGGTGCTTTTGTCGAAGCTAAAGCAAATGTGTGTTTTCTTGACCAATTGTTGTCCTTTTTTGGTTGAATTTGAGATCAAAACTTGGAAAGGAGATATTGTTTTTGAACCTTCTATTGTATCTTTTCATCTAATCTGTACAGAATGGAATGACTCCATTGCACCTGGCTGTTTGGCACTCACTCAGAGCTGAAGACAGCTTGACTGTGAAGACATTGCTAGAGTATAATGCTGATTGCAGTACTGAAGACCATGTCTAGTTGGTTGCTGTTCCTTAACATGTTACAGATATATATACATATAAAATGTTTTGGTGAATGTTAATGACTAGTGAAACCTTTCATATGCAGGAGGGCATGACTCCTCTAAATCATCTCTCCCAAGGACCAGGAAGTGAGAAATTGCAAGAACTTCTTCACTGGCACCTTGAAGAGCAGAGAAAACGTAAAGCTATTGAAGCTTGCGGTGAGACAAAAGCTAAGATGGATGAACTGGAAGATGCATTATCAAATATTGTGGGTCTGCATGAGCTTAAGTTACAACTCCGGAAATGGGCAAAGGGGATGCTTTTGGATGAGAGGCGGAGGGCCCTTGGGCTAAAAGTTGGCCCTAGAAGACCCCCTCATATGGCCTTCCTTGGCAATCCTGGAACAGGTAATTGGTGGTGAAGAGTGTGTGTGGGTTTTGATTATATTTCTTTGCACTCAATTCTGATAGAATCTTTACCATATGATGCACCTTACATTATGGATGCCAATCTTATGATGTTATGTTCCTGTTGTTAGAAACTGGCTCAGATCTCCTGTTTGTTTTATTGAAACCCCGGGGACAGTGCTTTACGTTTAATTAGACTCTTATCAATGATCCATAAACTACCTATTTTCGTGCTTATGATCATGTGAGTCCATTTTCTAAATCCTATGTTCACTGATCTGAACTATAATGCAGTCCATTTTGGTTTTTGGCTGTTTGTTGTTGAACATGTGATTTGATCTTGCTGTCCCTGACTGGTTTAGGAGTCTGCTGAAGATTTTGCATGGCAAAATCAAACTGTAGGAAACTTACCCATTTTGTTGTTAGTGGATTGTTCAGGTGTCTACGCCTTCTCTTAAATGCCGACATTGTTAATTTTGTAATCTTTGCCTGGGCAACTGTCCTCCTCCACAGCGTCTCCTTCTCTCATGTAATGAATATGTTGTTTCTGATTAGGCAACAGTGGATATCATAATAGATTCCCTTCTTTTTATTTTCGAAATCTCTTCCCCAATTTTTTGAGTTACTTGATCGTAATTCTACTGATTGCTTCTGCATCCAGTTTGTTTAATGGGAACACATCCTGCATCATCCATGTAGTGAGTTAACTGACCTAGATAATGCCAACGGTTGTTCTTGGGATATCTCATTTTCGAAATCTCTTCTCTAATTTTTTGAGTTGCTTGATCGTAATTCTACTAATTGCTTCTGACTCCAGTTTGCTTAATGGGAACACATCCTGCATGATCCATATAGTGAGTTAACTGAGCCTAGATAATGCCAAGTTGTTCTTGGGATATCTCACTAGTCTCAAGTCTTAACTACTACAGTACCTCCTAGTTTTTCTGAAATATATATTGCCTCACGTTTTCATATCTTAAAACTAGTTGACCACAGAGCATTTTTTTTGCAATTCTAAATTAATGTTATGCTACTCTGGTTTTCTCAATAATATGCGATTGTGAGACACACTTTGTATTTCTTGAAGTTCCCATGAGAGACAATTCTCTGTGGCAGTTCCTTTGTCATGTCAAACATGTAGTTGATATCCTTTCGTTTTTTCAAAATTCACTGTATGATTTTGATAAGTCAGTGAATGCCATATGATGGTCTTCAACTTTATTTTATTATTTTCATTTTCGGAGGGTTGAACCAATATATGAATGCATATTCAATTCATTAGTTGTATCAGTAATCTTATTCTTATTATTAAAAAATATGAAAGCAGTTATTTTCATTGTCATTTTCCCTGTATCATGTATGGTTAATTACATGGCTTGATACTTCTATATTTAACAGGTAAAACTATGGTTGCTCGAGTACTTGGAAGATTACTATTTATGGTGGGAATTTTACCAACTGACAAGGTAACAGAAGTCCAGGGAACTGATTTGGTTGGGGAATTTGCTGGTCATACAGGACCAAAGACTAGGAGAAAGGTATGCCATTGTGATTCTAAAACTCTCTCCCTTCATTTGTTCGTAGCAAAAAAAGCTCTATGTTGTGACAAACAAATGTTTACCAAACCGTCTACAGATCAAAGAAGCTGAGGGAGGAATTTTGTTTGTGGATGAAGCGTACCGACTAATACCTATGCAGAAGGAAGACGATAAGGACTATGGGCTGGAAGCCTTAGAAGAGATCATGTCTGTCATGGACGGTGGAAAAGTTGTTGTCATATTTGCTGGCTACAGTGAACCAATGAAGCGTGTAATTTCTTCCAATGCAGGCTTCCGCAGAAGGGTGACTAAGTTTTTCTATTTTGATGACTTTAGTTCAATAGTTCAATAAATCAATGTTTTGAAAATCGGACCGTTAAGCAGATTAAAAAAGAGGCCAGGTCACGGGTCACTGGTTCAATTATCGGATCAACCATTATTGACCTGTATGTCATTAATTTATTTATTAATAGTAATAAAATGTATTTTATTTTTTTATACTAGTTTTAATACTTAAAATTTAAAATTTTATCTTAAAAGTTGAACAAGCCGGTTCAATTACCGGGTTTAATGATCAGGTCACGGTTTAACCGTAGGTTTGACCGAGTTGGACTGGGTTTGACCGGATTTTGACCAAAACGAATTTTAAGAGTTAACCGAACCGATACTTAACCTGATTTTTGATTTTTCAGTTCAACTGACCGATCCGGTCTGATTTTCAAAACAATTCTGTGGACGCTGTTGCAACACTGATAGACAGAGAGACCACTGAAAAGCAGCGTAAGGAGATGAATGGAGGTATAGTGGGTCCAATGCTAGTTAATGCCAGAGAGAATTTGGACTTGCGGCTCAAATTTGACTGTGTAGATACTGATGAACTACTTACCATCACCCTAGAGGATTTAGAAATTGGCCTCCAGTTATTATCACAATGAGACATGATTAGGCTAACAAATCAACCCAAAAAAAAGAAAAAAACAGAGAGGGGAAAATATTTATTAGGCGGCATTTTTTGAATTAATTTCTAGAGATGACTCTGAATTGGGTCCAACAATTGGTAAGATTTTTGTCTTGTATATTTTCCCTTTTGTTATTGGTAGGTTAAGATATCCCTTGATGCCCGCTGGAACTTATTTCCGGGGTCTTTGAAAATTCTTTGTTTTTAAATCTTTGATAATGGCAACTAGAAATAGTTTTTCCCAGTAAGAGGTGTCTGGTTTGCTGTTGATGAAGCAATTTTTTGGATTTAGATTCATTCTTTCATGTATCATCGAGTTCAATAACAAGTTATCACATTTTTTTATTTTTGGTCTCAGACACTTTTTTTTTATTTTTAAATTTATTGATTTACCTCTGTAGCTGCAAAATTTGACTATTGTGATTGAAACCCATAACTTGGTATTGTCACGACTTGCCATTGTTAAGCTGCTGCTGTGTTTGCAATTGTACTCTCTCTCTCTCTCTCTCCAGTTTTCTTAAGCTCCATCTAAATTGAAATGGTGTTGGGGGGAAAGAATGAATATTTTTTAGCTAACTGCCAAACTAATTATAGATAGATCTTCTGAATTCATTCTGGATGACAGTGAGATACTATTGTAGTTTTTGTTTACATACCTTCTTTGGTCTCCTATACATGCTAAAACCACCAAGGAGGAATTTGATTAATTCAGCATTACAAATCTTGTGGTCGCTCATTCAAGCATTTGAATTTTGAATGACAAAAGACCCACAAATAATTTTGCTGCCGAGATTTGAAGACAATGGCAGAAGTTTCGGGTTTCATTCGTCTTTAATTTACAGAACATTAGCTTATATGTACAGAAAAGAAACACTGCATGTTAAAAAGACAGCAACCAGATTTCGAAAACAACTGAAACATAAACGAGCTGAATAAAACTTGGGACTGGAATGCTCATCTTCCCACAAGGTAAGCCTTATGAGGCGGCGACACCCTTCTTCCTCGGTGCTGCTTGTGTACCTGAACAAACATTAAACGATAAGCCCATAAACAAATGTAATCAATGCAATATACATGAGTCTATGCATATACATATATATATATATATAAAATATTTCAAACCCCACTTGTGTTCCGCTCACTAACAGTATGTTCAAGATCGATACATGACATAAACAAGCTGATGAATTTTGTGAGCTCCGCTAGTATTTTAAAATTATATGAAAAACTAAACTAGGTAGAACTCGACTTGAGATTAGCTTGATTAAAATTTTATATCTAATATATCAAACCCGACTTGTGGTCCGCTCACTAAGAGTATGCTCACGATCAATACATGACTTAAAAAAGCTAATGAATTTTGTGAGCTCGAATCCCATTTTAAAATTATAAGAAAAACTAAACTAGTTAGAACTCGACTTGCGATTAGCTTCATTAAAATTTGTCCAAATATTTAGAAGATGATCGGATTTGAACAACCCATTACTTAAATATGTCCGGCTCATTTTTGGCCTGATATATATACGATTTATATTGCACAACCTTCTCTGAAGTTGCTTTTGAATCTGACGGCAACGTGACGAAGATATCTCATTCTACCGGTGCCCCGTAGTCTTTCTCCGAATCGCCTTCACACTCCAATTGTATGTCTAACAATTTCATGGTTAGGAAAAGCAAATTAAAATCGAAAAAACAACTCGAAATGGAAACGAAGACTTGTCAGATGATGATGGTGATGAGAGAGATGGGTCGCATTCATACATTTTCTGATTCGGGCGGAGGGCAACCACAGGAGGCGCAACGACTCTTCTGGAGATGGAAGCTGCGGCGGCCGCAGCGGACGCAGAGAGTGTGAGTCTTATTCCTCCTCTTCCCGAAGCTCGCTGTTCATTTACCTGTTTCCATGGAAAAAAGCAGAGAAACAAATACAGCTATGGAAACTGATACAGTTAATCCATACATATACATACACGTATATATATATGTGCTCTAATGTATATGAATCACAGACAAATGGAATGGAAGTAAAAGATCACCATTTCCTTTAGGAGTTGGCAAACCTCTAGCTCCTTAATATCAAGTTAAGAGTTCACCACTTCCTTGAGGAGTCAGCAACCCAGTTAGCGATATATGAAGCTCTCGAAAGTTGAAACCTTAGAAGGCTAAGCAGCGATGGCGGTGGCGGTGAGCAGTGGGCAACCCAGCGCACGTTAGCATGATTAGAGGTTTATGCTACTTGTTTAAAAAAATGATTCAAAGTACCTAACAGCGTCGCTTTGGCCGAGTGGTTAAGGCGTGTGCCTGCTAAGTACATGGGGTTTCCCCGCGAGAGTTCGAATCTCTCAGGCGACGTTTCATTTTTGTCTCTCTCTTTTTCTCAGCATTCAAACACCAAACAAAACAATTGAAAATGAGAAGACATGTTGAACAGTTCCGGCGTGTGATAAAACCACGGAGTAGTGTTGTGCATCGTGGCCTTGTGTGTTATCTGAGATTTTTCCGATGAGGTTGTGGGCTCAAGGATCGAGCTTGGCAGTGTCGGTGAACCGGTAAGTTGGCATGGCGGCGGCGATGAAGTTTCTTACGGCGTCTTTGGAACTTGGTGAACCGGTTAGTCGGATGGCGGTGGCAATGAGGTTTTCGTACGGCGTCTTTGGAACTTTGGAAGGGAGGGAAAGAAAATAAAAAAAAAAGTCAAAGTAAAGAATAAAAAGTGATTTAATTTTTTTTTATTTTTTGTTTTAATAAAATTAAACAAAAAAAAGAGAAAAAATTTCAACTTTCTCTTTACTCCTTTCCTCCGAGTTTCAAACAGACTCTTAGCATTTCAAGAAAAATTTTGTTTGGGAAATGATGGTGATAGGTACAATTTTCTTTTACTTCTTCTAACCGGAAGTCAAAGAGAAGAGCTTAGAAGACATTGGGTTACTCTTCGAGGAGGATAAGAATACTAGCAAATGACAGGCAAGGGAAATAAGTGAAAGATAGTGTACCTATTGATATTGCTACCAATGTATGTTGTATTTAATTATGGAAAAAATGTTGTTGTTTCAAAAAATTTGTACCAAACTTCTGATTGAAATGATGTAGCAATAATATTTTTATTATTAAAAATTATTACAATAAGTGTATTATTTTAAAATAAAAGACTGATATTTTTTCATATTATTATATATTAAAATTATGTATAAAATTTTTAATTATATACTATATTAACATTACCTTTAATTATAAGCGATATAGTTCAACTTTAGCAGCGACTCATAATAGTATCCAAGTTACCACGTAGGCCCCGGCCTATTAAGTTAGCAGCCAGTTTGGAACCTAATGGAAAGAAAGAGAAAGTAACAAGAAAATGAACGAAAAATAGTTTTTCTTTCTTATTTTATTTTGTAAAGAAAATGAAAGAAAAATAAAGTAAAAAAAGAAAGAAAAAAAGAAAAAGAGAGAGATTGATTTAAAACTTTTCATTATTTTTCCCTTCCCTTCTCTGCTAGACAGAATCAAACAGTGAAAGATAGCAACCAATGATTTTCCCTTCTTTTTCTTTTTCCAAGTTCCAAATAGGCTCTAATGCCTCATTTGTTTTGCAGGATTGGATAAGCAATTTTTGAACTAAGAATCATGAGACTAATTGTCCCTGAATTAATAGTCCCAAAAGTCTTGCTAACATGTACACTAAGTACACATTTTAAACAAAACTTTATTTGATTGTATAAAATATTAAAAATTATATTTTTATAATTTTTAATATTAAAAATATAATTTTAACTATTTATAAATTTAAACAGAACATGCTTAAAATGTACCAGCATTTAGGCCTGTCAATGGATCGGATTTGATCCAGATTTTATCCACCCGATTCAGTAAGGCCCGATCTGATAATCCAGATCCGGTATGAGATCCGATGAAATCCAGATTCATTAAATTCATTTATTATTCGACTGGATATGGTCAAATCCGGTAAAGCCAATTAAAGATCCGATCCGCAAAACTCATTTTTACTATTTTTTTCATCTTCTTTACATTATCTATATCAAAAGTTTTGGAGAGCCAAAACCCTAATCTGCCACTAGCTCCTCTCTCTACGCCCTCTCTCTCTCTCTCTCTCTCTAATATACAAGAAAATTGTTAAAACCCCATTTGAAATCAGATATACAGCAATACAAATACTTGGCATAGGTGATAGAATTCAAATCTCTGATATTTTCTTGTTATTAACAACTTTTGAAATGGGTTTTGAATCTTGGTCTTCTGATTTTTGTAAAAATTAGGAATGGGCTTCGAAGTTAATTGTCAAGTCTAGTTTTAGAACAGATATTTCAATGTATATTAGTTTAGACTTCATTGTCTTCATTATTAACGAATTTAAAGATAATGCTCTAATTTTGATAGGGCAAAGGCTGCCCTAAATGAGCATTTTGTAACTTCAGAAATCAGAAATAGTTATTATTGAACTATAATATTTAATGGTAGATGGGAAAAGGTGTTTGATGCATATTGTACTTTTATGTTTCTGTATTTTCTTCTGTCAAATGGTTTGAGATTAGTATATTGAGGAATCTTAAATCTTTAAAATCAGATTAGTACTTCTATGTTTTTGTGCTAATTTTTGGAATTTTTTCATTGTTTATATTGCAGGCCTACCAGCATTTGCCGTCAAGTTAAAATGCTTTATTTTGAGTAACCCAAGTGCTTTGTGATGCGCACACAGCAGCGCAACTTTTCCATTGTGTCAATATTATTTATAGTGAAACTCTTAATATTCCTGCATTAAATATTGTGTAGCTACGTGCATTCCTGTATTAGACCAATTGCGACGTCAACAAAAAAAAAAAAAAAAACGAAAAGAGGAATGTATAATGTTATATAAATAAAAAATTCGTACATAATGATATGTTTGAATAAAAACTTTTCATTTTAAACTAAATGTCGTTAGGATGATCCTTAATTACAAAAATATTATAGCACATCATTCGGATAAGGTTTTTTTTTGTGAATATTTTGAAGGGAAGCATTTTCCAACAAGAATTTATATAAACTGTTTTGAAAATGCTATTCTTGAAATTTGTGTAAAAATCTTGCTCCAGAATGATGCGAATGTGATAACTTAAAAAAAAAAAGGCTAACAATTAGAGGGATTTCCTCCGAAGATCAACTATGAAGAAATTCTCTATTAGTTGGTGTCGCACACAGTAGCCCCTCAACACGTGTAATAGTAAATTATGAATGTAGTTTTATAATTAAACAACATCTTATAGAGTAATAGACTCGTAACCCAATCATGTTGTTTTGTATACTTTTTTTTTTTTTTTATGCTTCTTCTATATGTATAGTGTTACCCCAATAATATTAAATAAAATAAAGCATTGGTCAAGGGTCCCGACAATTCTGGTTGATGCCACTGGATAAAATGGGTTAAACCCCCCGAAAAGTTGGCAATGCTCTCTTTTGGTAGCCATTTATATTCCATTACAGGTGTATGCAACTGTTCATATGAACATTTTGTTCATGCACCAGCCCATCAAGTTGTCCCTGGCCTAAACTTTGAAACTTTTTAGCCGTTGATTCAAATCTTAGTTTTGATATTCAAATCGAAATCAAAATTCACTAATGACCCAAGTAGTTGACGATCAATGTCCTACAATCTTGGATCATAGCATGGTTCCATACCCTAGTTTTGTGATTCGGAGAAGACTTTCCCACATTGAAAGGGACTTATTAGTTATGCTAATCTCAAACATAAAAGTCATAAAGAGCTTTGGAAAATTTGATATATATATATGCATATACACCAAACTTAACAAAAGTCATAGTCCTAAAATAAACTAAGAGATATGGGTTTGAATTTTTCAGAGCCTTTTGGTCATCATACAAAGAATCAGAGCAAAGGAAAATTTAAAGTAGAGGTTAGGAAATCTATGGCAACGGCAATAGTTTCTGCTTGTCGCCGAGCTAATTTCGACTTGAAAATCTGAATTCCATCCCACCAAAACTGTCTGTTAGCTATTGGTGGGACATTTGAAGTAAAGGGAAAAGAGCTGCAGTTTTTGATGTGTTTGTGTGTACTTGGAATCTTCTAGGACTCCTAGATGCTTTCTTGAGAGAGAGAGAGAGAGAGAGAGAGAGATTATAGTATAATTGTTTAGGGTAGTACACTAGTTTCTTAGCTACCCAAAGGTTTAAGGCTACTTCAGCTGGCTTTTAACCACTTAAGAAGTAGGAACGAGACAGGAGCATGTTGACAAGGGTTGAATATAAGTGTTATATTTAATCAAAGTAATGGTTGACAATGAGATATCTGCTAGAATGAAACGCGGAAATGGTGACAATATTGCCTTTGTCCTTCCCTCTGAATCTCACTTTTCAAAACTCTCTCTCTCTCACTTTCGCAGACATGCAGGTTGGGTGGAGCAGTCCCCCTTTCGGTGCTTGTATTTCATATCGAAGCTTTGAAAATTTCAGTGCTCAACTCGAATGAATATCTTGTAAACTCTGACTGATTTAAGGATAGTTTTGTATAGTTTTTTTTTTTAGTTTTTTTGGTTTTACTTTTTTAATTTGTAAATAAAAAAGTTAGAATTTTTTTACTATTATAAACTAAAACAAAAAAATAAAAAGTAAAAGGTTAACAAGTTAAAAAACATTAATTTTTTTTACTTATAAACTAAACAAAGTTAGGCTGAAAAGCCCTACTAAATCTAAAAGTGGCTCAATAGTAAAAAAGATGATAGAGTTTCAGAGCTTGGGGTGCAATCTGCAGCAACCTTGCAGTTCAAGCCTAGTCCCGAGGTTGATGATGGCCAACCTTTGATTGGATTGGAAAGAAAATTAGTTAAGGTGCAGTTAACCTGACCAAACACTTTTTAGTGTAATATAAAAAAAAGGGTAATTAATTATTTGAGATAAGCATCTATATATATATATATATAGAGGGTACTGCTATATAACCAGAATATTTATACAAATATAGTTGAACCAGAGTCATGTGTTTTAATTATACAAATGTCATCGTCACATCATTTTAGTAAGATTTCTTTACATAATTTTTTTACAAGAATAACATTTTCCGTATATGAGAGAGAGATTTTGTTAGCCGACATTCTTGAAACACAGAATTAATTATGTAACTGGCTTTGTATTAGACTTGTTACAAGCTAAAAGCAGTAAAGAGAAAGACTCAATGTGTTCTTACCAACATGTTGCTTAGAACATTAAAGAATTGAAGTCATTGATGATCTCAAACTGCAAGCTTTTAGCTGTGCCCAAATTGAATGAATCTGGAAAAAAATAATCATAGAGATCGGAGAGTGTAATATCCAAATATCTAAATGCTGATGTTCTGATAAGGAAAGAAATTGACTGGTCACCTCTCAACATTTTGATAATTTCCTTTTCTCCATCATTATGAGAGATGACTAAACCAAACATAAGAAATAATGGGTGGCTCAATGGTCCACTGATTTTCATGCCAAGTTTGAGGTCTCAGAGTTTGATACTTTCTCGAGGCTCTCTTTTAGTTAATTATCATTCATATAATATATGAAATTTATATGATTCGTCTAGATAATAACTCTACACTAGCTCAAAGGAATGCTTCCTAAAAAGCTTGGACACCTGTAAAAAAAAAAAAAAAAATCTCATATCCCGAGAAAATATTGATTACAATGGTGATACCACTATACGAGTGTTCTAAATCCTAATTATCTGGATATTATTTTATTTTAGTAGCAAAAATTAAAATTTTAAACTCAACATTTCTACTGATTATGATTTACATGATTATGTGACTCTAATTTATTGACTAATTATACCACATTAATATGATAATGTGGTACCACCATCGTCGCTAATATCATGCCTCATATACATTTGTCCTCCGACAGCATATCCAAAAGAAGCTACCTGTTGTAGAGTAAGAAGAGACGCTGCAAGTTTTAAATTGAAAACATTACTTAAATGTATATTACACAGTTGTGTATGTGTCTATATATATACATATATATATTTATGCAAGATTACGATAGCAAAAGAATTATAAAGAGCAAACATTAGGAAAAGAGATGATCTGTATTCTGTTTTTCAATATTTAATGCTCAAAACTTTTGCTTCACGCATTGTAATTCCTCGTAGTGTATAATTTAAGAGAATGTCACAGCTAAAAGGGTCCATATTAATGGGATTAGATCCTAGATTTTTAAATATAAAATCTATTTTTTTATGGGAATGTGAAATATAAAATCTGTTTGAATTTAAATGCTCAGCCACTCTAATAGCTCACTTAATTCCCACTGGTTCCACTGGAGCCTTCTACATTTGCCACTGTAATAGTAGGTGGGAATTTACAGAATAACTATACTTGGAAAACAATATACAAATCAGGCAGCTCATTGATCTAGCCATCTGATTCCTATCTTCCTCAAAACGGATTCCTATGTAACCCTTTGCCAAACAAGGCACATCTGCAACTTTCAATTCTGCTTTGCTTATTCCAAGCCTAATTATGCTATTCAAAGAAAGGGAGAATTTCACCATTTTCAAATTTCAAGAGGCAAAATGTCACTGCAAAATATAAGCAAAGAAACTTAATATTATTGACGGCTATATCTTGTAAGCATATATTTTCAATCTTTCATGAATTTTGTAAGACAAATCTACTTGTTGCATTAAGCATAAACAAAAGGTTCAAAATTCAATAAGAATATACTTTCAGTTGGCCGAGATTCTTTTTCCTTTATCTTTTCAAGATTGGTTGGATGTGCCATTTTTTTTATCTGGGTTTTTGGTTTAAAAGCCGGTAAACAAAAAAAAAAAAATCCAAATGTGTTAATTAATTGCTACTATCTTGCTGCCATTAACGGCACATCTGATATCATTGTAAGGTATTATAATTATGGATTACTTGTACTTTACATGCTTACAATTTGAACTAAATCTTATTTCAGAATCTTCACTCTTAATTTTAACAATTAAGCTCTTATACTTTTAATTTATTATAATGTTAATTTTCTGCTAACTTTCGTTTAGAAAATAGACGAAAATTTTTTATATGATAAACACGTTACCTTTTTTAAGAGACAAATATGTAAAATTATACTTTTTTCTAATAATCTACCATAAATTACTCTTTAATCACTCCAAAATCAAAAGTGTAATTAACTTTGCAATGTATATAAAGTAATTAAGTTTCATGTAAGAACTCCCTTCAACTAAAATGCAATATATGTGAATCTTACGCATGAAAAATAGTTATACTTTATATATTTGTCTTTTGAAAAAAGCCCTATGATTATCACATGTGAAATTTTTGTCGATTTCTTAAACACAAGTTTGATATTGCAACAAATTACAAATATAAGAGCTTAATTATTACAATTAAAAATAAAAATTTTGAAGTGAGATTTTATATAAAGTACAAGTGTATAAAGTATAATTAATTCTATAATTATCTAACAATTACATGAAATTTTTATGATAATCTAACGGTTAAACTTTTCAAAGTTCAAGAAGACTATATTTCAAACTAGCCAAACAAAATCCTCCTATCTAGTCATAGTGCTTTTATTTACTCTACATCTACAGGTTATAGGGGGACCTTAATGACCTTGAAGCTCCATTAGGGTGGGGATAGCAAAAACACCTATCATGAAATGCTAATCCACAAACGCTAATGACGAGGTGTGCATTGAACGCGCTCTGTGGCGCGTAGACTTCATTTCTAAAATGAAGTTGAAATTTCTAAGTGGGACAGAAAAGAAGACGAAAAACAGCAAAAGGGTATCAGAACCTTTTTAAAATATCAAATCAAAGACTTCTAAACTCAGTTTCTTTATGCATATCCAATTTCAATTCCGCCACCTTCGTCTTCAAACTCCTCTCTCTCTCTCTCTCTCTCTCTCTATATATATATATATATATGTATATCTAATTCTCAAGTCCGTCACCTTCCTCTTCAAACTCTCTCTCTCTCTGAAACACTCTACACAATGGAGAACCAGAAAGGATTGAAGCTCCGAATTTCTCGCATGTTCCGATCATCATTCGGGTCGTGTAAGTCCCGAAACATCTCCGACGTGGTTGAGCGACCGGTTTTGGTACCCGAAAACCGCCAACACTACCAATTGATCGAACTCTTCTCTCCCAAGCCTCGTCCATTCCCTTCCATTTGCAGACCCAAATACCCCGAAACAGCCGAAACAGAGCTCTTTCCGAGACGTAAAGTATCGGACAGAAACTCGCTTCTCGCTCCAGCGGCTGACGCCGACGGCCGTAAGTGCCCTCCTGCATCACCCATTTCGCCTCTCAACACATTCTACGAGTCAAAAAAATCAGAATCGAAGCCGAAGGAGAAAAGGCCGAGAAAGAAGACGAACAAGACGACCCAGTTGATGAAAAGGGGTAGCTTTGACAATTACTATAACTGGTTTAGCAGCGACGATGATGTCAGTGAAGTTGAGGACGATGATAAGACGACCCTTTTCTCTTCAAAGTCTCTCTCCTCCGATTCATCGGACTCTACTCGCCGGAACAAAGCCCGTCACCGGACAACTCGGTGGAGAGCTGCGAGGAAGGATTTCGAGACGGGTCTAATGCCTTTACAGGGAAACGCGAAAGACAGCTTCGCGGTGGTGAAGCGTTCGAGCGATCCGTACAACGATTTCAGGACTTCCATGGTGGAGATGATCGTAGAGAAGCAGATTTTCGGGGCCAGAGATCTCGAGAATCTGTTGCAGACTTTCCTGTCGCTGAATTCGTATCATCATCATAAGGTCATCGTTGAAGTGTACACTGAGATCTGGGAGGCTCTGTTTTCTTACTGTTGTTGAAAACACAGCTGTGAGTCTGTTTTCTTTTTGGCTGTTTGCTTTCATGGAAAGAGAATAGTTCAGTGCAGTAAGTTCTAACTGTTAATTGTCTGTATTAATGCTTTGATTAGTCTCTTGCTCTTTCTTATCACCAAGATCAGTTAGCTATGATGTCAATGTTCTAATCTAGAATGTAAAATGGGTCTTCTTTTGTTTGTTCTTGGCTTTGACTATTGATGGGGCCACAGAGAGAGAGAGAGAGAGAGAGCGGCATTTTCTTTGCTTTTTTGATTTGATGTGAGATTTGTGGAAGTTTTTTGTGGTGGTTTGGGAAGAGAGAGAATGGAGAGGAAAGGCAATTTCCAAAAAAATAATAATAATAATAAAGAATAGGGAGGGAGGAGATGAGAAAAAGTATAACGAGTGGGCCGTACCGACAATTTCGTATTTGACAGTAATTTTTATTAAATGATATTATTGAATGGGTGAATATATTAAAATTTTAAATTTAAAGTGTATAATCTATCAAATTTTGATAAGTAGTATTTTTTTTAAAGTCTCTTAACTATTGTACTAATTTAAAATTATTGATGTATTTAATCACCATATACCTAAATTTAATAAAAATTATTACTGAATTTTTAATACTACCTAACACTGATTTTTTTCCCAAAAGATGAGAGTTTGGATGGTTATGAGCTTTGAGATTATTTTGTGAATAGATGAACTTCGAGAGATTGGGTGAAGACTCGACAACCTTGATGCATTATTTTGGGACAGGAGGATGGGTTGTTTGTTTCCTAAGAAAATGGTTAATACGAAATGTATAACAAGTTTTCTCACTTTCTTATGCTGTTAGACTTCTAGATTTAATTTTTCCAGTACTGTATCAAAAGAATAGAAAAAGTGTGAATCAACTTTTGAAATAATGTATGAAGGAAGAGACTACTTTTTTAAATGAACATGTAACATGTTGACAAATAAGAACGACTTTGATTGCCATACACACAAAAAGAATAGAAAAAGAAAATCAACTTTTGAAATAATGTGCAAAATCAACTTATGAATGACATTAGCAGTTACTTTTTATGCAAGTCAAGATGAGTTTCAATAATATTGAAATTATTGATTCTTTTTTCACACCTTTTGAACCAGCATTTTGACAAGCAAATGTTATACGTGCACACATTTTTTTTCACAAAACTTGTGTAAGTTGTCAATTAGGGACTAGAGGCCACAGTGCCTAATGGATCATTGAAGGTGAGCACTGGTTGACCGAGATTGCTCGGCCGGAGCTACTCTAAAACTTAAGTTAATTGAGTGAAGCAGTTAACGAGTAGAAATAATATAAAGAAAAAAAATTATTGTAGCCCCTTTCTTTGTGGCATGGGTGTGCTTCTCCTATAGCTTGGAAGTTAAGGGGGATGTAGAGCCATTCTTCAATTAATGGATTTGACCTGGTCAACCTAGTGTTGAGCATTTGTTACACTAGGTGACAATCTTTTAAAAAATTCTTCTCTCATTATACAATTAAAAAAATCATATATAATTTATGTTATGTGACTGAATGAGAATTTATAATTTTATAAGGTAACAATTATTATAATAATTTTTAATTATAAAAATATTATGACCACATCATTCTAATAAAATTTTATGAATACATTTTCTAAAAAAATATTCGTTTTCCTTTTGAAAGAGCCTGTGGTGTGGGATGATAATAGTAGAGCCTTTCTTTCTTTTTTATATTTATCAATTTATTTGGAAGCATTTCCTTCGTTATTTTTTGGAAGTTTTTCCTTGATCCATTATAGATAATTACAACATAATTTCAAGGTTATTATTGATTTCCCACACATAATATATATATATATATATATATATGGTAACATTTTACGTGTTCAAAATCTGATTTTGACTAGACCGATCACTGATCTCCGACAAACTTTCTATACGTATCGGCGACTATGATTCAAATGTTTCGATCGACCCTATGATTGGCATGAAGCCTGCAGACAAAAATCACCAGTGATGAATCTCTGCAAATTGTTGTTGGTACATATATAAAAGAGACAAAATATGTCATATTAGTGTTGGGTGCATCCATATTTGTATAATTATTTATTAACCAAATCCCCTTAATATAATCCAACCAATTTTTTTCCATTCTAATGGAAAAATGGGGCAAAGACGAACAAAAACTTACACCCACCACCCTAGCACCGAACAAAGTTTTTGTTTGTATTGTAGTTTTAAGTTTCAAAATACAGCATTAGATGGCAAGGAGTTTACAAAACTAGGAATTGGGTTTTGTTAATAGTCAAATAATAACGTAGGAAAAAACATTAGAAAGTAATTAGGAAGAAAGAGAGAACACTTATGTGCTTTACCCAAAATTTTACAAAAGTTTTTGAAGTGTAACAATCGCAACACTTATAGTCAAGTTGCAATAGGTAGTGCAAGTTAGCCCCAAAAAAATGCCCATGTACATTTACGTGGACTTTTAATTATCTTTTATGCTCTTGAAATAATCACAAGTAAAAAATAAAATTATTACATTTAACATTTTTATACTTTATACCAATTCTAACTTTGGTCACTTTAGTCGTACATGGGTATTTTTCATTTGTTGGACAAACGATAATTGACGAACTATCCAATTTGACCTTAGGTTTAGGAAATTGACTATTACAATTTATAAAAAGAATTTGGTATAAATCATTGGAGTGCTAAGTGTAATAAATTAATCTAAGAAAGAGAAAGTGTTTGTTATGGAGTTTCTTATCCATATTTTGAACAGTGATATGTCAGTATTAAACACTTTATACGAAAGTGATACGTCTGTTTCATGGGAGAGGGCTACAATGGGGAGAGAGTTCAAAAATTGAAATCGAAAGAGAAGAGACAATGAACCAAAAGCTTTTTCTCTGTATGTGGGAAACTTGGGCTAGTGGTAAATTTCACTGCCAGTGCCTGCGCTTGATAGCACATGTACGTATAACTGATATATGTATACATTATACACAGAGAGGGAGAAAGAGAGAAGGGTGTACATATTCTCTCATTTCCATGAATAAAGTGAGGAGGACTGAAGAGTCTGTGAGGTGCTGCTGGCAACCTTTTCACTTTGAATTGATGACAAGTCGTAGTGCTCTAAGTCTCTGAGTCACTGACCGCTGAGCGTGAAGTCTCTAAGTCACTGACCGCTGAGCGTGAGCGTGAGCAAGAGCGCGAGGGCGTCTTTTGTCAGAATAATTAAAAGTGAAAGTGTCTCTAAAGCGTGTATATATATTTATATATGTTCATTTAAATAAATTTATACCATTGTACATGCATTTAAGTAATTTTTAATTTTTATGCTTCAATTCTCTGTAGGTGCAGTTTGGATTTAATAGATTCAAAGATACATAATAAAACAAAAAAGAAACAAACACATTTTTAAGGTGATTCTTGTAGAATCGCAGGTTCAATCTTTTGCCTGGGAATTTTATTTTCTCTGAATGCATGTTAGAGCGAGGCAGCACATGGTTGGACTGCTACGGTGAGTTGAGCCGTACCATTAAGTACCCATGTGGCACCTTGTCATTTGTTAAAAATTTAATCCGGTTACAGTTTGCGAATTTGACAGTGATAAACCGCGAATTTTACCCGGATTGATGTTGAATTCGTGAGTTCGCATTCCAAGTCGCAGTTCCTTGTAGGGGTGTACACGAACTGTGTGACCAAAGTAGTGGTCGATGGAGCAAAGTTTCGAATGTTTATATAAATGCGAATTGAAGAATGTCTGCTCATGCCAATGTGCCTGCTCTCTCTTCATTAATTGTCGCATTTTTTGGGTTCTCGAGCCACACTCCGTTTTCTCTGATGAGTTTCTGACTTTTGCTAGGAGCCTAGGACTTTCTACAGGGCCAGGTTATCGCCTCATCGGGAGGGTTGAAATTTTTTATTTTTTATTTTCCATCATTGATCTTTAGGGCAAAGGGTCCAATTAACTGCAAAATGTCAACATTTTACCCTTGCAAGATTTGCTAAGAAATAGAGGCAACTATACCTTTTTGTTAATTGCTCTATCGAAGGCCAAGTTTATGTTTTTTTTAATACAGAATGTTTTAGACTTTTGACCAAATATACCTTCGAATTTGCCTGCAGTCACCGTACACACAACTCATATCAAAAGATAAGTTACCATGACAATAGGGCTGGCCTTGGACAAATAACATATTGTGTTCAAAAGGTCAACTCTTATAGTCTCTTTATAGCAGCGTATTTGAAATTGGAGTAGACAACATTAAGGAAGAGAAAATTAAAATTTTTTTTTCTTATTTGATTTTACTTAAAACCTGTTTGAAACTTGAAGAAGAAAAGAGAAGAAAAGAGAAAATTATTATTTGTTTTTTCTTTTCTCTTTTGAAGAATCAAAGAGGGAGAGTGAAAGAAAAAATAAAGGAATTTTTTAAAAATTAGTCTCTTCCTATTTTTTCTCTATTTTTTTTGCAAAATCAAATAGTGAAGAGAAAGTAAATAATATTTTTTCTTCCCTTTCCTTCCGTCTCCCAAGTTCCAAACTTGCTGTTAAGAGAAAAAGGAGAGAAAAAATAAGAGAAAACGAAGGAAAAATGAGAAAAAAAACACACATTCTCTTTTTTCTTTCCTTTCATTTAACTTTTATTTTCTTTTCAAAACCAAACAGGAAGGTTTCTTTCCTTTTCTCTTTCTCTTCCCTTTCCTTCCCTCCCCTCCCCCAAGTTCCAAACAAGCTGTTAATTGGGTTGAGTCAAGTTACTGCTGTATCAACTACGAATGCTTCCAAGGAAATGTGCCGCCAGATTACGCTTTAAAGAGTTGAATATTGCCCTGGGAACAGCCAAAGCTAATCTAACAATAGCAGCAACCAAGTTTCACTAGACAAGTTCTAACTTTTGGTACATTTAAATAATTACAAATTGTTGTTGCAAGAGTCATAGCGTGTAATATTGTCATTCAGATCTAAAGGTTACACCGGAAAATTTTGATGAGCAACTGGCCCAAACTTTCTTGGGCCAGTTGCTTGGGCTTCTTCATTCAATCCAACAATATACTTTCTCTGATAAAGATGAGCTGGGCTCTAGTTGAAGTGCTTTGCATGACCTCAAACAAGCAAAAGTTATTTATTTTATTCTCAAAGTGGAAAAATTGTTTGATAAATATCAGAGATTATGATTCTCTCCATTTTATTAATTAATTGAGGAGTTGACATGTCAATTAAAATAAAAACGAATGGTTTGGGTGAGTTGACTTAATATTTATTTAAAAATAAATCATTTTATGGTTATACGTAAGAAAATTCTAATACAAAACGACATAATTTTAGAAGATATTTAATAAGGCATCATTTAGTCTACTGATTGATGAAATAAAGATTTCCATTTCAAGTATGAAATGGAGGGGATCCAAATCCAAATCTCAGTGGGTTAAATTCATCAAAAGCCAAAAATATATGAGGAGCATGATAGATGTTTCTGGTTAATCAAATTATGAAATAATGCTAAAGTTTTTGAGTTTGAGGTCCCTTAGAAATGGCTTATGTTATTGCCACAAACCAGATATGTCATGTTTCGTGATTTGGAAAAATGCTCTCCTTTTTTTTTTTTTCTTTTGATAAACAATATTCTTTCTTGATATGACAATAAAAAAATCTCTTTCCATATATGCATATATCTATACTAATATATAAACATCAATTTGATGTATAAAGCTAGTTATCCCTATTTATTAGAAGGGTAATGACATTCCTTCAGAAAATATCTACAAAAATAGTGTGAAGATTAATGTGATTTAGGTGTAGGTATATCACTTTATAATAAAAAAATCTATCAAGATATCCTTTAATTATAAAGTTACAACCAATCACATCATTGTAAGGCAAAGTCCTATACAAAAATCTTGGAAGAACAACATTTTTGTTAGTAGAATTTGTATCCACGTTTATTGGAAGGAAAAACTTTAAACTTGCAATTTCATGTAAGTGCATATCCTGTACACTTGATTCAATTTTAGATTATTTCATGTCCTATATAACTAGTATATATATACTGTTTAATGATAATAAGGTAATTGAAATAGTATTGAATTTTTTATTAATTTATGCGATCAGACCGTTCGTATCCTTTTCTTGATTTGGTCAAAGGTAACAACTAGTTAATTGAGATTATTCACGTAAGAACTAGAGAATTTACAAAAGTTAAATATGTTATAGTTTGACCTCAAAGTGCTTGTTTGGAATTTTGGATAAGGAAAGAGTAGGGAAACGAAAGTAAGAAAAAAAAAGAAGGAAAAATATCCTTCCTTACCTATTTGATTTAGTAAAAAAAATAAAAAAAACAATGAAAAGAAAGAATGGAGAGAGAGTGTGTGTTTATTACTCTCTTTTTTTTTATTATTTTATTCTTTCACTTATTTTCATTCTTTTTCCCTCCTCGTTAGAATTAAATAAAAGAAGAAATTTTTTTTATCTTCTCTCCACCCAAGTTCCAAACGGGTTGAGAAGGATTGCAAACTTACAAATCGAGGACGTCTAGATCTAGAGCTAGTGTACTACAACCATGTTATAGTTTAACAAGGCTAGCTGGTCCTATCCTGGCATTCGTATAAAACAAACTATATAGTTTGGACATTACCATGGTCAAGTCTTTGTTAAGTGGTTAATCTTTAGAGACAGGTGGCTAATCTTTTTCATGAGCACGTGTTAGTAGCCGTGTTGACGCCGGCGCCAAGACCCAGTCTCCATCTGAACGAGACTTTGTTCCTAACTTCGTGGACGCGTGGCTCATTTTCTATGGTCGACCTTGTAAGTAATATGGCCGTATCTAGCGGTTACATTTAGCCGTTCTTCAGCCCATCATCAGCCGACTGAGCCGATAATTGTCTTGTACTCTACTGTTTTTGTACCTAGGATTATCACTAATGTATTTGCAAACATATACAATAACCCTATACCTTGTGAAGTTGAACACATCAATGAGAATGTATATTTATTCCTACTCTTGGTTGGGAAATTATTTTCTTATAAAAAATTTTATACAGAAAATTCTATTCGAATAATGTGATGGAAGTATTTCCAAAATCATGAGCTAAAATAGTATTTGATTTGGGTTTGAAATAAAAAGGACCACAAAATAACCACATTATTTTGTATAAAAATTTTGTTTGTATAGTCTTACTTATTCTGACATCACCGTTATATTAAATATCTTCTACTTATTCTGGTCTTGTCAGGTGTGAAATAAATTGATAATCATGGAATTGATTTGATCATGGAATTGATTTGATTACAAATTCATAATGTTAGCCTATTTTTATTTTGGATGGAACATATCTACTAATTCTTTGATTTTATTATTAGCAAGGATCTTAAACTAGAAGTAGGCCTTAGATGCTAAAAAAGGGTATCTTGAATAATTGCAAAATCGGGTTCATCGATATGTATTCTTGCCATAGTCGATATTATCACAATACAATCATACTCAAAGCTATATATATCTAATTCATGAACTGTTCCTATATATATATACCTGTTGTATGAGGTGGGTTACCCCCTATAGTTAGTATGCCACCACTGATTGTGTACAGATGCACTGTGCGTATGTATTACTTTGCAAGTTCTATTAGTATGTGAATGTGCTTCCTAATAGTAGGGTTTATTTCATGTAAACTAAAGAATTAGTTGATGTCTGAACCAAACTATACATATTCACGTGAAATTATTCCTAGGTCCGAGAGAAGAGTAATTAATATACATATATATATATATATATATTATAGAATGTTTAGGACTTTCATTGACTACTTCCTCGAGCTCATACAGAGTCATCATTTATATGAAACATAGAAGCTTCATATATTAGCCACAATATCAGTTGGAGCCATTAAGCACTCGTGGAAGTTCATTTCCATTTCAGTGATGAAGGTGAAAATATATTTGAACAAATTTTATTTTCTAATTCATCACTTTAAAGGAATTAAAATCTTGTTCTGAGCATAATATTATAGCCACCAATAACGTAATGCTAAAAAACAAAAAACTCATACAAAATATATCACCATAATGATATAGTTGGATAAGAGCCTCTCACTTTAAACAAAACACCTATCATGATGACTTTTAATTATAATAATATTACTGTCACTTCATTTTGGTAAGTTTTTTTGTATAAAATTTTTAAAAGAATAACATTTTCTTACCTCTATGCTACCAAATCCACCACCACCTCTTTCACCATATTATCATTGGCTTCTTCTTTTGTCGAGATGTCTCTATCTAAAATGGTATTGCAATGTTCTAAAGAAAAAACTTCAATTCAAGGGAATCGTATTCAACATTGCTTTAAACATGCATGCTTCCTCCATCCTTAAGGCACCCCTTAAATTGTTAGGTTGCATTTTCATTTTCAGGATATAAATTGCTAGGAACTTAGGATCTTCCTCGGACTTCTTTCTGGGAACAATTTTCGGCCACCGATAAATTACGCAGGCGTGTCAGAGTCCTTAAACTCGATATTAATTTGGCTTCTTATCCACGTATCAATTACCCATTAGTTCTGAAGTCCCGGCCAAATTAATCATGGATTAACACTTCTAATTTTCTAAATGCTAATTACTGATGAAGTAGTTAAGAATTGGGTGTTCAATCAGTGGGAACAGGTGAGGAAAATGGGCCAGAAGGAGCTGTATTTATGCTTTCATAAGTTGGTACTTCTAATACTAAGTGTTGCCTTATGAATGATGTCCTAATCATATTGCACTACCACTAATATACAATGGGGAGACTTGTACATACATATGTATATATATACACATATGTATTGTTTTACTACTACTCATTACTTGGTAGGTTTGAAATGTCTCTCCAACACAAGCCTGCTAAACCCAAGAAATGGGAAAATTATTAACACTAGCCCCAACACCACATTATGGTTGGCCTTCTTTGAGTCCAAATACAATATATATATACCAATAATTCTCACACTTCAAAAAACACAAAGCAGACAAAATGATGTCTAATTTATCCTTTTTCCTAGTCCTAAACCATCTTTCTCAAAACAGATACCATACAGGCATAGGATTCCTCATTCTTCAGAGTTTGTAGAAAATGAACATAGAAGCTATCTAATCGGTATCCCTTGACCTCTTAAAATGTAGGAATTAATTTTTCTCGTGGACACATATTGCACATATGGAGTTAAGTTTTGCCGATGCATATAGAAGGGAATGCACTACACACCAAATATTTGATGCAAGGTAACGTTATACAACTAAAAAATTTAAACCGAATTTCTATATAGAATAATATAGAAAAATGCCATTACCATATTATTCTTGTTGAATTTTACGTAAAAAAAAATTCTCCCACAAATTAAAGTACCCTTTTTTTTTTTTTAGTTTATTTTTTCAACCTTAGACAAAGGCAATAATCATGGCCAAAGATCACCCAGGTCATTTAGAAGTATGAGTAATGTTAGAGTCATCTGCTTTTTTAACTATATTTTCATTACGGACAGACATAAGGTGATGGAATTCACATTATTTAATACATGTGGAATTCACTTATTTATGTCTATGGGCGATGAAAATCTTGTAAAAACAGCCAATAACGGTAGCACTTTTCTTGAAATATATCTATTATATATTCAATTGTATATTTTGTGTCTTGGAAACACTTCACTGGCTAAACTTGCAAAGAATAGGGACTTACCTAATTAGGTAAAGGTAACTATTGGTTATATACGTGAATGCATAAGCCAATACGATTATTAACATCCACAGCTACATCAATTTGTTAAGCAGTTCTCGAATGAGGTAACTTTGCAGCTGAGAGAGAGAGAGAGAGAGAGAGAGAGAGAGAGAGAGAGAGAGAGAGAGAGAGAGAGAGAGAGTCAATTCAACAACCACCCGCTCCTGTCATTCTCCTAAAGAGGCTACACACCAACTCATCAGCAAAGGTAAAGTAACGAAAGTATCTTAAACAATAATGAAATGGTCACAAGCTTTTATTTTTTGACTTCATATGAGAGAGAGAGAGAGAGAGAGGAACCATCAAGCAAACAAGAAGGGAACACAGAGGCAACAAAGGAGCGTGTGAAGACAGAAAAATAAAGTGGAAGCCAAAAAAGAGAAAGCTCACATCTTCATTTCTCCGTTCAACTTTCTTTATGTAAGTTCAAACAACCTTCGATGCCTCCACAAATCTTCTCTCTATAAAGAAAGCTTCACAAGAATCGCAATAGAGACACAGAAATTTATCTCTATAGATAGAGAAAAAGCAAAATCTCACCCAACAAGCCCTATATCAACTGCGCCAATGCAGCTAAGAACCTCCATTTCCAACACCAAGAAGTTCTTTCAAAAAGGCTTAAAGAACCTCAAGTCTTTCCTATCTGGAGGCTACCAAAAGCTTCCTAAGAGCCCTCCCTTCAATGCCAACATGAACTTGAGCCAAAGTTGTAAAGAACTGGACAAGTTCTACACAGACTTCACCGACAGATGGGATAAAGATAAAGATAAAGGTAAGGGGAAGAAGAGAAGCAAGAAGAAGATCATCTCGTTGCCGACGAAGAACGAAAGAGAAGTTTACAGTGGGAGCTTGACGAAGTTCGCGAAATCGAATTCCATAAAGAATCATGAAGTAGAAAGAAAGAAGGAACAAGAGAAGAAGAGACTTGTGTATGAAGGAAAAAGGAAAGAAGAGGTAAGGAGCTGTTTGGTGGCTCAAAAGCTGAAGGAACTTGAAATGGTGGACAAGAGCAATATAGAGCATGTACTAGACATTGAAGAGGTTCTTCATTACTACTCTCGGCTTACTTGCCCGGCCTATGTGGACATTGTTGACAAGTTTTTCATGGACATGTATGCAGAGCTCTCCGGTTTACAGGCACCCGAAAAAAATCCAGTAAGTAGGTATCATCCATATTTTTAGAATATTACTTATGTTATGATGTTTACCGTTTATGTATTTGGTGGGTACCATACTATAAGAGTAATACTATATAAACAAAAAAATTTATACAAAATTTATTACTAGAACGATGTTGTTGAATGAGAATCATTCACTTAAAAACATAACACTCATTATAATGATTTTTATTTACAAAAATATCATTGCCACATCATTCTAGTAGATTTTCTATACAAGTATTTCTAAAAGAATAGCATTTTTCATACTATAATGTTTAAATCATAATCGTTGTAGTTGGTACTAGGGGTTGCTATGGGTCCGATAGCTTGCTCATTTATAGGGTTTGAGATTGTTTTTTAGGCTCGATTAGTTTAATGCGTGGGTTTAGAAATTGAGCTTGAAGTCTGGCTTGAAATATAAGAAAAATAATATATTTTTATATTTTATTAGATTTTATATCATTTAACATTATTTTAAAAAAAATATCTATTAAAAATATTTTTTAAGTTAAATGAGCAAGTTTGAAATTTGGTTTTAAATTCAATAATTTTTTTTTAATGTAGGTTTAGTTTGACCCAACTAATGTACACTCCTAATTCATATGTACAACCTTACCATTGAAAATTTGTCTGTGCAGGCATTGGCTCGCGGTAACAGTTTGAGGCCGAGGATTGAATCGGTTAAGCGGTAAAAATCTTGTGTTAGCCTCTAATTCTTCTTGATCTTGAGGAAATGAATGAAAAGAAACAGAAAATTTGTAGGAGTCCTACAACTGTTTGAGTGGTTTTTCTCTCAAAACAACAAGCTCTCATCTGTCCTCCGTCTAACTGGTCAAAAGGTCAAGATTTGGTGTGAATTCTTCCTCTTGAAAAGGAGCCCATTTGTCTTTTGTGTGTACCATTTTTAGTTTCTCATTTAGGTTTTGATTTGATTTGATTTGATCCCTTCCGTGATTTGTCTGCTTCCATTGTTAATAATTGCTTTGGTTTGGCCATTCATTGACTTTGTTTTACCGAATGATTCATTTGTGATTGGTTTCACATTGTATAAGTGTGTGTGTATATATACTCTTTCACATTGTATAAGTGTTTGTATATATATACTTATATATATATATATACATATATTTATTATGAGGAAGCACGCCGCCAAGAGAGAGCCTTTGAACCCACTTTTAGTGGATAAACCCCACACGTTAGGGAGCCCTTAACCCCACGTCCATTGGCAGATAGGGCGGGGTGGGCGGAGCCTACGAAATGTTTCACAAATTTATATTACTCATATACATTTTTATATATTTAAGATAAAATATGACCCTTACAAAATATTTCAAAAATTATATTACCCACATATATTTTTATAAATTTAAAATAAAATATAGTGTATTAAGTAACAAAATTCAAGAACATATGGCTACCCAACTTTTAATAATTTTTTTTACTTTCGCCCCGCGACAAAAGTCTTCGGTCTGCCACTTAGGTAAGACACGGGTTTTTGAACCCGTGCCAGCCACGTGGAGAGCACATATTAGATATTTTGCCCATATTACTTTTCTACTTAGCAAGGAGGCTGTTTGTTTGCAGGCATTTGGTAGCCATGGATAGATTAGAAACCATCACGCATGGACAGTCCTATCCTGTGATCCAAACATGCCGTCTCTGATCCGGCACGTTGAGTACGAGATAATTAAACATGAACAAATGGAAAAGGAAGCATTGAACCTTCTAAGCAAAGCAATACGTGAACACGACCATATCAATAGAACCGTCAGAGTGATATTGCTTTCAAACAGTGTAAGCAATGATACAGCTGTGTTAAAATGTTTTTTTCTTTGTTTGATTAATCATTTGTGTGTGTCTATCCTGCTAATCAGAGTTCAGTGTAGAGTATTTTGCATCAAGGATCAATGTAGAGTACTCTAAATAACTGCTCAATCTAATAACAGTTTCCACAAAATATGATGTTACTAACTGTATTTTTTTTTTACCAAAAATCACCTCGATTTTTTTAAGAAAAATATTATATATATATAAATTAATTTCTCAATTCATTTTCTAACTTACACGACACAAGTGAATGAGCCCCACTTGTATTTATTAATATGAGTCCACTGTATTGTGTTTTATAAATAAGAAAATGAATTGAGCAATTAGTTCATGCATAATATTATTCTTTTTTTTAAGATTCACATCCAATGGTTGGATTTTTTTTTTTTTTTAACTGTTTTTTCATGCAAGGAGTGAGGTTGGAAGGCCACAGCACCCTGAAAACTCACGATATGAGAGAATTCCGAATGATGTAAATGATGTCAAGCATACAAAGGATTTGATCAAATTACATCAATTAAAATTTCAAATTTGCTCTGCAATAGTTGATTCCACTATACAGTTATCCTCAATTTTCTTCTAAAATGCACGGTGCTAGTTGCTTAAAAGCCGGAAACTTACAAGCATTGAGCCCGTGCTCTTTCTTCAAAGCCAAACCCTTTAAAGAAAGACATGGAGCCTAAGGTTGAGAGCTTGTTTGGAACTTGGAGAGGAAAGGAAAGAGAAAATAAAGGAAAAGTATTTTTGTTTTCCTGTTTGGTTTTGTAAGGAAAGTGAAAGGAAATAAGAGAGAAAAAGAGAGAGTGGTTTTAAAATTTTTCTCCCTTTTTTTTTTTCTTTCTTTCTTAGACAAAATCAAATAAGGAAGGAAAAAGAGGGGAAAAATTTTCATTTCTCACCTCCCCTAGGTTCCAAATAAGTTGTATGGGCTTAACCACAACAACAAAATCTGGCCTTAAACCCAATAACCCCATAACCACATAACTATTCAACATGAAGTATAAGAAAAGCTAGCGAAGCTAACACGAGAAATTTATTTTGATTTGATCTGCTTGATATCAATCTCCTGAGTAGCTTAAGCACTAAAAAAGGACGGTGCTCGTTAACAGACTAACAACAGTCACGATACAAAAACGAATGTGGCCTTGAAGTGCAGGCCAACTTGTTTTGAGAAGTCACATCTCTTGGCCCAGTTTGGCCCATAACATTTGGGGCCTGTTGGGTGGAACTCCCAGTTCAGGCAAGCAAACAATACAGAGGAACGTGGTAAGCAAATGAAGTTTTAATAGCAAACATGTCAGTTTTTACACTCATAAAGGAAATTTCTACACACACACACACATATATATATACATTTTTTTTTGGCCAATATACATACATAATTTTTATATAAAATCCTCCATGGAAATAATGTTGCCGGTGGCATTTATATGCAGAATTATGTCGCTAAATTGGGGCATATTATTTTGAAACAAAATATTCACTAAAATAACTTCTAATTATAAAAATGTTCCGACCATATAATTCTAGTTAAGAATCCTGTCAAAAAAATTCTGCAAGAATGGAAATTTTCATTTGTGATTCATGATCTTCATTTGGTTAGAAGTGCCCTTTATCTCTTCCCCCTATCTGCTATGTTGGCTCCTTGCCAATTTCTTATGTTTTCCCTTCGTCGATAAGATGGTTGGATTTTTTTTTGTCAAGCTCTTGTTTTCTTGCTCAGTCTTGATCTCTCCACTTTTCTCTATGTACTCCTTTCATATTCAATGAATTTTGCTGTTAAAACAAAAAAAATTCAAGATCTGGCCGAAGGGGTGGCCATTGGGCCAGCTTAGCAACAGTGTAATCTACTGCCAAAAAAGGAATTATATTTGGCTTTTGATAAGCATTTCACATTTTCATTCTTTGTCTTCAATCATCAACTGGCCCCTAACTGGCCCCTAAAGCTAGCCATCTTCAATGTCTGTTTGAATCTGCAAGAGCCACGGCCATCCTTTTCTGGGTTGCCATCTTTGCAACTTAGACAAGAGAACTAGAAGATTTTGAAGAAGAAAGATGACCAAGAAAATGGGAAATGGTTGAAAATCAACAGTTCTCCACTCACCAAAGTTGGTGGAATATCCTCTCCTAGCCATGTCTAACTATTTCCTAAAAATCAGGGTGGCAAATGGATGGATTTGGACGGACTTAAATGAGTTTGAGTTTAAATAGGTTCAACTCAAACTTGCTCAATTAGCAAGCAGGTTGAATATGATCAAGCCACTAACGGATCAATTAAAACTCATGAACTTAAATTTTACCCATTTATGTTTTGGGAGCTTCGGCCACTCTCACACCTTTTGAACTTGGATCCAAATATTTCTGCCCAACCCAGATATTGGACCCGACCCATAAGCCTTTTATCATGCTTTTTTTTTACCACATTGCCCTTGATACATTTTTCTCTCTTCTTTTCACTGCATTTGCTTTTATTTTGTTTTTCGCTTTGGACAATATGAGCCTACCAAATGACCTGGCTCAATTACTTTCATTTTATTCTTTTCAGTGGACCCATCTTACTAGGGCTGGTTCGACCCTTTTGTTTCCAATTATTATATAACCTGTAATGGATATTCAACTTTTTCACTACGAGACTTTGTTTTTCTGTTTAGATGAATCCTTTAACCATATAAGACAACAAATGTATTTATTAGTATGCAAAAATAGTTTGATCTTTTTTTTTTTTTTTTAACTTTTAAACTAATTTTTATTTTTCAAAAAGAAGAAATAGAAAAGGAATGGAAAAAATGACCTTATAGTGTAAAGAAATCAACTAAAGAAATGTAACGAATTCTCTTTTACACATAACATTTCTCAATTGTTTCCATAAGTGCGATGAAGGTTCAGTGCCCAATCCAAAAAGTTTGGTAGTCTTTGGTCGGTTGGAGTTCATGTCTTTAACAGCGTGCAAAGCTGAACAATGTGCATGGCAGTATCTATAGCAGACCCACTGGATACATAGCACCCAACCCATTTTAACTCGTGTTTAAGCGGTTCTGAAATGATCAACCCAATTATGACTCACGTAAATATTTGGACGGGTTTCAATGGGTTATAAGCGGGTATAATTGGATGGGATAATAATTTCAGGTTGAAATTGCGAGCCCTACTAAAAAGCAAGCCAAGTTTGAGACCCCAATGAACTTGGAATCCAAAAATGTATCCAGGGTTTATTCACCTTCGGCTTCATTTGAAGTTGGAGGAAGATTCCATCAGTATTTGGTAAGATTCTTTGGGGGAAGATGACAGGTCACTAGAAAAGTGATCTAGTGGGTTGGAGGCTTTACTTGAATCAACCCTGGATACAACCTTTCTATACACATGTTCTCTTGGGCTGAAATGGGGAGGTAAAGTAGCCATCTTTTTCTTGTTGTCTCTCTCACAAACCTCACGAGGGAGAATGGGATATTTTCTAGTGGCTCTCTCTCTCTCTCTCTCTCTCTCTCTCTCTCTCTCTCTCTCTCTCTCTCTCTCTCTCTCTATATATATATATATATATATATCATCTATCTTCTCTCAGTATCTCACTACACCCTGGTATTAAAGATTGGATAGTTTTTGATGAAATGTAAGTAACTATCTGATGCAAATTGGTCTTGTCCTAACTTAAAATTTCATGAAATTTGGTGGTCTTATTGGAAACATGATGAAGATTAAGATTCATAGTAAACTATGAACCCTGTTGAGATTTTTTAGAAATCTATCGTTTAGGCCTCATAATTCATGATTTTGCTATTTAAAAAAACCTTTGTTTTGGTAATAATTTTGTCTAGAAATTTTTGTTTTTGCTGTTGTTTGTTTTAAAATATTTGTTTAGGTCTCTAGTATCCAAATACAAGCTTAACTTGAATTTGCTATTTTTGGTAACTTCTTATATTCGATTAATTTTGGTCTTAATTAGTGTCTATTAGGGTTTGTAGTAATTTTTTTTTTGTTACATATGTAAGGGCTTTATCTCGAATTAATTTAAGAGTTTTTGATGAATAAGAATTGAGAGATTTATCTTATTTTATGATTTTGGATATTTTTTGTAAATCAACAAATAGGTGATGATTTTATTTTAGTATTCTGCAGAACCAACAAGTTGAATAAGAGCCTAATTTTTGGTATTCATGTGCAAATCAACAAATTCTAACCTTTTTATTACTGTTTCTACACGCTTCCCTATATCACTATTTAGATGCAATGCCATTTAAAAGGTTAACTGTTAAAAGAAATTGAATGTGTAACTAAAGCTAAAGCTTCACATGGTCATCGAAAAAGTCACGTGACCATACTCAAGTATATCATAATCTCATATTGCTAAGGCATTTCTTTTAATGGAGTCACGTAGTCATGTTTGGCATGGTCCAAAAATTAGCATGAACTCGTTAATCAGTAGTTTGAATGTCTACTTAAGTTACAAATTTTACTCTCGAGACTTTAGAGGATTTGGCATAAAATGAATAATCATATGTTGATTATGTTTACAAAATCTCTTTGATAAACCTTGGTCTTCTAAATACGCAAATCACATGTTTAATAAAAAGTTACAAAATATTTGAGTCAAGAGAGAGAGGGGGAGTGAGATAGGATTTGTCCTACAGGTATTCACTGGAGGAAAAAGTGGATCTTGACTGCAAATCTCAACTTTGGAATCAAGAACTTGGGGAGTAAATGATTGAAGGAGATAGCTACAAAGGTTGCACACAAGTTGCAAGTGGTGGTCCCCATCATCAACTTCCCCACCCTAGAGCGAATAGAAGAAAACCTCTCTGTACTCTATCCTCCCCAAAGCTTTGGTCATTTTATTCTCCCACACTAGTCTTGCGCCTGCATGACTTGCCCTTTTCATCTACGTAATAAAGCTACACGCATATGCAGACCGACGCAGAGAGAGAGAGAGAGAGAGAGAGAGAGAGGAAGCGAGCGTGGTTTCGTGCCCTTCTTGACACGGATTTGGCTTCATGTCCACTGATTTCTTTGGCTAGAATTCCATTGATTCCAACAGAAACTAGAAATAAACCAAAGGACAAGGTTATAGTTAGGGCTTGACTTTGGAATAGTTTACTCAGAACATGTCCAATTTCCATGGAAACTAGGGCACTGCAAATGAAACAATTTCTACTTGCCATTATGCCATATCATGAAAAATCATGCATGGAGTCATACACACACACATATATATGCTTGATTTCACTAGTTCATTTTATCACATGCTCTAAAAATTTTCGTAGATTTTCAATTCTTACATCATGTTGATAATGGCAGAAATTGAAAAGAACAAACAAGCTACAAATAATAAACTAGAGTATATACATATATGCATACGTAGTGGAACTATTCACATTTCTATGCCAAGTTGATTAATTTGTGTGCTCGCGACAATGCGAATGTATTTTTGCTTAGCTTCCACCAACCCTTCATATACATATATATATACATATATGTGCATACATATCACCTTATGGTGTGAATTGTATTGATGGAGAAATTATTTTTAGTGAGTGTAACACGGTGTGACAGCCACTAGGATTTTAGTATTTATGGTAGGGGCGATATGGGTGCAACTGTCACATATGAAAACGTGGCGGCTTCCACGCCAAATATTGTGGACTTTCTGAACTATATACCTTATTTTCTTGGATTCTTCATCTTACTTGAAATCAGGTGAAGCATTTGCATTACTGTAAGAAACTATATGACCATTTTGTCACACAATTCCAGTTTCTTCGGTTCTTCATTCCATCTTAACTAATGAGGAATGGACCTACTGGTCCTGCAGAAAAAAAATATAGTAATCGAAACGGTTAATGCTAATAAATTTTAGGACCACGAGGTATAAAAGCAGTAATTTTCCATCAATATTGGATGGACCAGATCAGAGCCATGAGCATGTGCACCATATGTACGTTAGATGGTGAGAAAGCTGCGCTCGGGGCTGTGGCATAGTGTCCTTGTGGTTTTCACATGCCTCTGGACCATACACACACATCTCTGTATTGCAAGCTGTTTACCGACTATCAAGCAACAGCTAGCTTGGGAGACTCTCGTATGGGATACCCCAAGAAAAAAGTATACACACATATATATGTATAGACACATACATACATGATACATTGATATATATACCTAAATATTATAGTCACTCATTCCTACGCATACATATTACATGTGCTCCAATTCACATATCCTATTCACATTGATATATATATACTTTAATGTTCTACTCACAAAACTATAATTTGTTTTATTTTTTTACTAACCGGTGTCTGGTCCAACTTTCTCGACTAATCTCGAGATCTATGTAATCGCTCTGTATCACAAAAATTAAATAATTACAGGATCAAAGACCTTGGGGGTGGTTCAAGGAATTGTTAATACTTCAAAAGTTTTGAACCTGAGACCTTAGATGGAGCAAACTTTCAAATCTCAAACCTTGACCACAAGGTCAGTTTCTTGGGTTCACACGCATGCATTTGCATACATGTTATATGTGCTCCAATTCACAAATCCTTTCTTAAATAGCTAGCAGCTACTCAGAATTGTGTAATCTCTTTCAAAATACAAAGGTATTGTAGGATTTGAATCCCTAAATGTCATGATATTAGAAGGAGAAGCAATCTACTCACACATATTGAACTCTCACTTCCTGTACTACTTCTTTTTTTAACTGCAAAGGAAATAAGAAAAGATTCTGTGGGTAATGGGAGTGGAAGGCCACAGGGATCCAATGCATGGGATCTCATGGTCCAAGCAATAATTTGTAGGCCATTCTTCTGACCCTTAATGGGATTTCAGTAGAAAATAACCCTTTGATGTTGATTATCTCTCTCTCTCTCCATGCGGTCGGAATAAACCACACCACCTACACCCAAAAGTCTTTAAAGTCTTTAAAGACTTTAAACCCTAACTACCCGTGTTGTAGCAATATTGTCATTTTCCATCCATGCAAACTGTATCTTTTGTTTTTTTTTCCCTTCTTATGACTTAACTTTCTTTAAATTTTTCAACATTTCTATACTGCTTTTGGTCATTCATTTTTTTAGTTTTCTGAATAATTAACAGAAGAAATTTTATTTAACATGCATTAACCAGTAGTTTTCTGAATACAATAGTAAGTTACATACACATATTGTCTTAAAAGTAGTCGTTCTCAGCCAAATCTGAGCATTAGAATCGATCTAAACGAGGCAGTGGTCCAAATTTCTGATGAGGATGGAAAGGTTGAGTGATAAGGCCTTAAGGATATTTGTATTGGCTGTAAAAATTGTGAAAAGGCACTTGTAGAAGATATGGGAGAGAACTTTGTAGGACTTCTATCTTTACATGGCCTAAAGATCTTTTTCTTTTTCCCTTTTCTTGTGGATCTTTCCCTTTTTATTTTTGGTAAAGCAGATACAAATGGCCCTATGTCAAGGTTAGCTGAATGTTTTATATCATGATGATCTTGATCCTTCATGCATCTAAATCATGGAATAAGATACAGATACAGACACTGATAGGGCATCGTTTGCTTTTGATAATACCAATCAAGTCAGCTGATGTGAACTTGATAAGCCTCTTTCAATCTTTTAGACTAGATAAAAACACAACGTTATAATGATGGAAATATATACACCCAATTCAAATCTAGTGGAAATTTGAACTATACACAATCACTAACCAACCTAGCTACCAGCAACACTTTGAAAGCATGTCCTAAGCCTGAGAACACCACCCTCCCAATTCTAAGAAAATAAACCTAACCAGAGGGGTGAAAGACAAAAGAGAAAGAAAAAAGCAATATACAAGCAATACCACAAAATTATTCTGTCCTCTTGAATCACTATGTCACTACTCCTCCTCTCTAGTTGTGAGAGGAAGAGGGATGATGTAGCACTCCAAGAAGTCCGAATAACTTCTCTTTTGCCCCTTCGCCTCACTCAACAAAAACAAGAAAAAAAAAAAATAGTTTCCCCTCAATTATCTGATCTCTTTTTGAAAGTCGGCAGTGAGGGTCTTAAATCGTTTGGCCTGGCTTTCCATTGTTGTTCAACATCTTCTGCAATCCTTCTTGCATCCATTGATGTTCCAAGTAAGCCACGTTTGGTGAAGCCAACAGCATATAATCCATTTTCGCCTTTCCATCCATGTGGGAATGGTTTCCGGGGAAACCCATCTTTCTCCGAGAAGAAATCAGTCTCCTGAAGACATCTTTGAATTTTCATAACAATATTTCCTCCCCGACCAAACAGTAGATCAAAGAAAAGAAAGTAAATATACCTTCAGCCAAGTTGGAACATTGCTTTTGTAGCCTGTAGCTAAGATGATAGCATCAATAATCTCAACTCTCCCATCTACAAATTCCACTGAGTGACGTTTTAGTCTCTTTATTCCCTGGCATACCTACAAAATAGTGAAAGTGCACATCATTAACTATGTGATTTTGTCTCTAAATATGGAGCTTATGCATAGAAATTCATGCAAAAATGGCCTTTTCCCAAATCAATATTACACAACAAGGTTGCAAATCAATTGATTAATGGTAAACTTCTGATAAAATAACGCGGAAAAATCTTTGTGCTTATTGAACAAACCTTAATATTCCCGGTTTTTATCTTCTCAAGTGTTCCAACATCCAACACCGGGGTCTTCCCGGACACACTCTTGAGTTCTAGGGGACCAAGCATGGGCCTGGTGAGTCCGAGTTGAGCCGTGTCTCCAAGCATGAGACGGGACATTAGAAGTAAAAACCGATCCACCAGACGCATTGGGAACCACTTGAGCAACCACATGGACAATCCGAAGGTCGATCTCCCAAGCATTTCTTGTGGCAAGACGTGCACCTGCACCGCGAAAAAGGGTTCTTAGAAAGGCTTTTGAGAAAAAAAAAAAAGAAAGAAAGATTTAAAGAAGTGATTTTTGATGAGGCCATCCCCCATTTTGTGGTGTGGCATATTCCACACCTCAACTCCCATGCAATTTTTCTTTACTTTAGAATCTTTAGAACTGGTTTATGGTTCTTTGCAGAGAAAATTTATTGAAAGAAAAGAGTTTATGATCAAAGAATTTGGGCTGCAGACCAATCCTGCGCATGCAAGCGAATTCCAAGAAAGAGATCAATGAAAATATTTATATTGAAATATCTTGTCAGTGCTACTTTTACTTTGAAGTAAACCCTACCAATATTCTGAAGTCATTTGCTGCAAGAAAAATTTCTTTGTGGTCAAGAAGAGGTATTTTAAATTACTGTTGAAAGTCGAACTTTATCCAAAAGTTTAAACTTTATCCAAAAGCTAATTAGGTTTAAAATCATATTATAATGACAATATGCTCAAACTTTGAACTGGGTACTTTTGCTCAGGTAATGAAAAACTGAGTAAGAACATTGAAGGGATAATGGCCTCAACAGTTTTTGCTGGACATGGAATTCTATAGAAACATAAGTTTATATCTAAGATTTTTCTTATCCTTTTGGAAGATCAGTTTTTTGACTATGTGCTGAAATTTGCTTGTGTACTAAAAAATGCACAGAGAGAGAGAGAGAGAGAGAGAGAGAGAGAGAGAGAGAGAGAGAGAGAGAGAGAGAGAGCGAGCTTACTGAATCTCTAACTACAAGGGATGGTTGAGCATTATAATTGCAGAGGTCCAAACAGATCTCCATGCCTGAGTTCCCACAACCCACCACCAAAACATTCTTCCCACGAAACGATTCGCCGGTCTTATACGAGCTTGTATGAACAATGGGCCCAAGAAACTCACTCATCCCTTCGATTTTGGGCACAACCTCCTCTGCATTCTCTCCTGTTGCAACAATAAGCCATTGACAAACATACTCAATCTCCTCCATTTTCACTCCTTGAGTCTTAACCCTCCAAAGCCCGTCTCCATTGTCGAATTCTGCACTCACCACTGCCTTGTTAAACACCGGCTCCAAGTTGAAATGCTCGGCATAGGCCTCCAAGTAGGCAACAAACTCTTGTTTTGTAGGATAAGTTTGAAAATATGTGGGGAAAGGCATGAGAGGGAGCTCACAGAATTTTTTGGGAAGATGAAGCCGAAGCCTATCATAAGTCTTGAGCTGCCATAGAGAAGCTATGCAATTAGCCCTTTCGAGAATTAAACTTGAGACACCTTTTTCCTTGAGACAAGCAGCTGCAGCCAGACCCGACGGGCCGGCTCCGACGATGACGGGTCCCGGAACCCAAACCCGCTTCATTGGGTTACTCATCTTGGCATCAAAATGGTCATGAACTCTTTTACCTTCCATCTCTTTGAAGTAGTCCAAGTAGTCCATCAACAGCATAAGAAACTATACTTTCAGCGCTTGATAGAGTTCATGCAAGTTGAAAAACAACAACAAACAAAAAAAAACTGAGTAAAGGCTAGATATTCAAATCTCTCTCTCTCTCTCTCTCTCTCTCTCTCTACATGTGTATATATTTTTGTATATATCTTGATGGATTGAGATAGAGATTAGGCTGAGATTGGAGACATGTTTTTTATCTTATCGAAAGGAAGATTTAGGGAGTGATTATGGGAATAAATCCTGGATTTGTGGGATGGATTTGGGGACTTATCCAAAATATATAATGGAATGAGCTTTGATATTTTTGTTTGTTGAATGGGAGAGAAAACGGAGAGCGAGAGCTACGGAAAGAAAACTGACACTGATGACTTCAATACTGAGATTTGCGAAGGAAATTGAGAAGTGAATCACAATGGAATTGAAGTAGAGTCAAATCAAATATATAAACACCTAGATGTGTGTGTGACTGAGTGGTAAAGGACATAATTCATGTGGAACATCTCTATATTTGTAATAACTACTATTTAACCAACAACAACCTCTTCTTCACCCACCCAATTCTATATATTCATTTGTGGGTGTGTAGAGAGAGAGAGAGAGAGTTCTAAAACGTTCTGATTCTAAGGACAGGTATATACCCTAGAATGATATTGATGATGTCCTAGTCAATCAACTAAATGGATGGCCGAGATGTTGACATGAGACGTGATGGTCAACGATTGCCTATTGAAGGATGAGGGGGTGCTACCTTCAGTCGCATGCTAGTCATCTTAGACTCTTAGCTAGGGCCCACTGACTACTGTTCACTTGTCGATTGATACTAGCATTAATTTTTTTTTAAAGATATTTTAAGTGCAAGGATGGTTTGAGGGACTATCATATTTTGGTTTTCTCCAACCCTTAACATGAACTAACATGAAGAGAAACTTTGAGTCAATATTGTACGAACAACTTGCAAACAACCAATCAATCACGTAGTTGAGGACCATATAAGAGTTGCACAAACAAAATTTCATTCAATAACATGTCAAATTTCTTTGATTGCAACTTACCGACAATTTCCAACTTTAAATGGGGCGCGTGAAATTAGAAATTAGAAATTTTGATGCTCATTGGTATCGATGTCATAACCGTGGATGTGTCAAATAAGAGTGATAACTACTATTAGATATTTTGTTTTTTGTTTTCTTTAGGAGAGAGGTGGGAGGGAGGGAGAGCCCATAGAGGTTTCATGAGAGTGTTCGCCTAATAGCATTTTCTCTTGGTTCAAACCTTGAACATTAATTGCGATTCATCTCAGGGATTAGAAAGAGGGAGAGAGAATTTTACTTTCGGTCCAATAGGCTAGCTCGATAACTTATGATCAAAATAATTGTTCTGAGTACCCTTTTCTTGCATTATTCCAAATCATCCTTTCATTTAGATAATCAAAAGAAGACAAATTTGATCTATTTTGGGAACTAAGCATAGAAATAAGGTTTCCAAGGGGTTGGGACTTCTAAGTAAGATCCTACAACCCCTCAATTATATAAGGAATGAATGAACCCTAAATTGTCTGGAATGTTAGTGCGATGGTGAATGAGAATAAAAAAGCACCGCTTCGGGGTCTTGAAGTGCTCTTTTTGTATCTACAGCCCACGATTATTGTCCTTTGGAAGCAGGAACGAGTGCAAAAAACCCTCCACCAAGAGCCCCTGAGATTATGGAGAATCACTTTGTATTGCTTGTTTTGTGTCTTTGCCATTCAAAATATATGAAACATACCTAAAGCTATCTTCCTTATTCCAAGAATCTTTCCTTCTAAACTCACATATATATATATATATATATAGTATTTCTTGTTTTCTCTATTCGTTTTCTTTCCAATTATGCAATGCCACAAAAGCTTGCACTTGCGTGGCTGTAATGAAAAATATGGGATCCAAAATTTAACCTTTGGAATTCATGAGCAGCCACTGTCACCATGAAAATTGTTACGAATGTATCACAAACAAAATTTGCAACTAGTTGCAAAATTTGGGATATTCCTCTGATAAATTTGGGAATACTTGATGTTGAAGGGGGAATATTAGATTTCAATTGGGTTAACTATACTTTACCTCTCTATATTTGAATGAAAATCATATAACCCTCTTGTGGTTCTAAAATGAATAAATAATTTTTTTATGATTTCAAACTAAACTGCAAAATGAATAAAATTTGTTAAAATTAGCAACAATTATGTCACATGATTTGCCTTTTTATGTAAAAAAAATGGCTGACCTTTATAGGGTCATTTTTGTGATTTCATCTAATCTATCGTAATCTCCTTCATTTTGCATCTAAAATCAAATCACATAGTGTTTAAGTGTTCACGTTTTTAATTCATAGATGGTTAATATGATTTTTGCTCGAATCAAATGAACCTAAAATGTAATTATCCTGTTTTATTTTCATGTTCGAAAAACTAGGGAAGACATTTGGAGGCCTCCATGGATATGGCATAAGATCTAAAATGTATCAAAACCTCGAAATAACACATGGTATATTTATGTTTTCGCCATCAACATTAAGAGGGCCCTTGAATTTATGAACAAGTGGTCACATCATGAGATGGTTTTGCTTAACGATTGGCAATGATTGAGCAGTTAATTAGCCCCCAATGCCAGTGGTGAGTGGTCATGTCGAAAGACGCTTCTTCGCTTCTGTAAATCCAATTAGATGTAGACAAGTCGCCGACATTCTTATCACTGTTAATGATATGAATGCATGAGATATACACACATATATATAGTATCATTCTTGATGTCCAGTCGTCCTCAGTTGATGAATAACCAAATTGTTTGTAAAATGACCTATGCAACTTCGTTAGTAAATTGATTATTTGCTGATTAAAAATAACTACACTCGATTCAGGCTCGAACAAAGTTTATTACTGAGACCTATATATATATATTTACTTGTAGACCCTGTCTTTAAAGTCACACATTGTGATGATCAATCTATATTCGATGGGATGGGATGTCTTGGTTGGTAATGTTTCACAGTCAACTTAAGGGGTACCAACATGGCACTGTGCTGAATTTAGGCCATAGATAGTTGGCTGCCATTATTAGAATTTTGAGTTTGACAGATTGGAGAACTTAACAGTGCTGATTTATATATATATATATATATATATCTCCACAGACCATAAGGCCACCTTCTTCTTACGCATTTTTGGAAGCAGATTGATGGTTGTATTCTTTCGGTTTACTGAGTTTTTTTTAATTTATAAAAATCTTAATGATATTAACTCAAGATAAATTCAAGATTGTAATAGAGTTTATTAGTTACATTGGATGTATATACTTTAATTATCCACATGTTCAACATCAGGTCGGGTTATGAATAAAAAATGAGGCACCTCAAAATGCAAAGTTTAAGACCCAAAAGTATGCCTAGGCTATTGCATGTGCCTCTTGAGTGTTTATATAAATGCAAAGGCGTCCAATGCGAAATAGTTCAAATAATTCAACATTAACATAGTAATGTTGTGTTCTCCATTCTCTCTTTTTTATCTATGTATATACTACAGGCACTGGAGAGAGGCTCTTCACCACAAGTATTGAGATAGATACGTCAAATAGTGGCGGATGGAGGCCACGACACCCCCTAAGTTTTAAAAAATTACCTTGTACCTCCTATAATTTTGAGTATTTATGATCAATTAAGTGTATTGGGCCCCCCTAAGTTTTGAAAATTTTCCTTACCTCTGATGTATTTTTGAATATTCAAAATAAAATAGTTGTATTGCTCCTCCAAAATTCAAGTAATTTACCTTTGCCCCCTCAAATTTAAGTAATTTTTCCTGCCTTTGTGGTCTAGAAGACAAAAAAAATTAGTGGGAAAGTAGCACCACATTTTTTTGGGTAGTACATCCATTATCATTTTTTACTTTTTTTATATTGACTAAGTCTCATACTATAGAGTTTAAATCTAAGTGACATAGTTGATAAATGGTACAATGGTTGATTGTATTCTAAAAGTGCAATTATAACAACTTAATTTGCCAATAGGTAGCCTCAGTTTAGGAGTTTATATGCTTTTTTAATTAGATTTTGGTGTCAACCAAAGTTATTCTGCTTTGTATACGTTTTGAGCTTAATGTGGAGGGTTTCAGGCGCATTTTGGATAAAGGAAGAGTGTGTTTTTCAAAAGGATGCTGTCAATGTACAAATTGTTAAAGTTATGTTACAACCAGATAAAGTACGCAGAGCTGAAACTTTGAAGGGTCATATCTCCGAAATCAAAAAGGCTACCAGAATTCATAATATATCGATTTCATATAACTTTCGAAGATCTATCAAAATAAGCTAACCATACATATGGTGGCTTACCGTACGTACAGTGAAAGCCAACCGTACGTACGGTACTATTCACCGTACGTACGGTCTGCCAAAATTTTAAACTTCAGAAGGCTCTATTCAACGTATACGGGATCATAAGATGACAATACGTATGGTATGTTCACCGTATGTACGATGAACAGTACCATACGTACGGTACCGGCAGTTTCTATGCGTATTTTGCAGCTATATCTTCGACAAATGACGCGATTTTGGGGATCTATCTTCATTTTAAGCTAGATTTTCAGTTAGAACGAGATGTAGAGAGAGAAAGCGGGTTTGTTTACTATTTTCTTGCATTTTCTTACATTTTTTTACACTTTCTTTGTAATCAAATACTATTTTTCTTCATCAATCAATGAGAAATCTTCAATTCTTCATGCTTTCTCCTATGGAATTGAGTAGCTAAGCTTTTATTAGATGCAATTGTGAAGATCTACCAAAGATTTTCAAGGTCTTCAATGGAGGTATATACACTTCAATGATTCATCTTATGAACTCTTCAAATTCATCTCAATTGTTTTGTAAAACTATAGAAAACTTGAATTCATAATCACTTTTGGTAATTTCTATGCACAATTCCTTAATTGGTATAGGTATTGCATAAATTATGATTTATATCTAAGATTCTTAACAATTGATCCTCAATTTACATCCAATTGAGTATGAATTCTCGTTTATATAGTCTAAATCTTCAGAATTAAGGATCTGCGGAGTGATTCCTTAATTTGAGTAATTAAACCCTCCATTGAGACACTTATAGAGAATTGATAGATTATATCAATTATGTCCAAATCCTTCATTAATTGTTTCAAATTTAGTATAATTTCTTTCAATTTCAAGTGTAATTAGCTTACTTTAGTAGTCTTCAACCTCTCACCATACAAGTATTTTTGGTCTTACTTTTAATTTTAATTTGCTAAGTAATTCACTAATTCACCTCATTTGGTTGGCTGTTTTGTCCTTGTGTATTGCCTATATTGGGTTTGATCCTTTGGAAGAATGATACCGGTACTTGCCGGGATTTTATTTTGATTGACACCCGTAAACCTTGCGGGAAGCTCAAGTTCAATACACATTTGAGAGAGATTCAATGGTATCAATATTTTTTTTTCAACTTTACTCACCTTCATGAAATTTCTGGGTCTGTCACTGCGTGAAACATTCTCCAAGTAGTTGTATTCCCGTTGATTCAAATAAGATATGTTTTCGGGTTATGCTTGACTCGCTCCGAAAATTACAAAATGGAGTTAATGCCCCGCAAGAGTACGGGGGTCGCGATGAAGTATAAATCGATAATCTGGTATCGTTCTCTCCCAAGGGACCTAGCCAAATATAGGCTTTAACACTCAACTCACACTAACCTAACCTAGGATTGATTTGCAATTATATGGGGGATTAAATCTATAAAAAAAAGAAAAAATAAAAGGACCGAAAATTTTTAGATTTTTTATGGGGTTTTGATTTACTAAACTAGTGCAATGAAAATTAAAGCAATAACTAGACAATAAAATTAAAAGCAAATTAAAACTAAATTTAGAGCTATTAAAGGGGAAGGCTTGGATATGATTGATTCAATCAATCAATTCACAACAAGAATTTTAATAGAGGATTTTTATAATTCAAATCAAGAATCACACCATGGATTCTTGATTCGGAATATCTTGACCATAAAATCTTGAGTTTATATTTAGTTGAGTGTATAAATTGCAACAATTAATAGAACCATAGAAACAAACCTAGAAATATGCAAGATTTATACTAATTGTTGAATTGTGCATAAATATTACCAAATGAGTTGAATCTAAGTTTTCAAATAAATCCAAATTCAACCGCATAGAACAATCGAAATCTAGGAATAAAACTTTGAAGTTCATGAATCCCCATTGAAATACTTGAAGATTCTTGGTGGATTTTCATAATCACACCTAAGATAAATCTAATTACTTGAATTCATCATAAAAGCATATAGAAATGTAAAGAAAGTATAAAAAGAATTAAATCTAAATTTTACTACAACAATAAATATGTTTGGTTACAAGGAAAGTGAAGGAAAGTGCAAGAAAGTGAAGGAAAATACATTACAATGAAATAAAGTTACAATTTCTACTCTTACATTAACATTAGAAACATAAATCTAAACAAAAAATGAACAAAAACATGAAAAACCAACCTTGGAGGAGCTCTCCCGCCGCCTCTTGCTATCTTCCAAACCCTAACTCCCTCTCTTTATTTTTTCGTTCGAATCTGGTTTTAGGACAAATCTACGTTTACCGTCCGAAGTGTGTCCGGACGTATCGTTCGGACGCTTATTTTTACCATCCGAACAGTTGTTTTACCATCCGAACGGTCTTCGGACGCAAAATCACGACTCTGAATTGGTTTCAAACGGGAAAACTCGTCTCTGGAACTCCGTCATTCGTTGTAGTGTCCGAACGCTCTTTCGCCCGTCCGAACGCACAGTCTGAAAGGTCAACCGTCTGAACTCACCGTCCGAATGGCTGACTACTGTCCAGACGTACCGTCCGAACGGTCTTCTAAAATTTTGGCTCTTATTTGCTCTTTTCACTCCAAAACCTACAAAATACACAAGAATACACAATAAAACCATTATTGAACTAAAATAAGATAATTAACTGCAATATAAATCTAATAATGTGCAATTTAAGGGCTTATGATTACACTTTTAGAGTGTAATCAATACTTCCGCATTAACTTTATGATTGCTTACAAGTATATGTACCAATTGTATAATTAGACCTCCACACACCCATACAATTTCCAAAAAAGTACATTGGAATCTCTAACCTTTCCAAGTTACTAACTTGCTAGTCCTAGCCTTTTCCAAGTTATTAATGTACTGCTCTAACCTTTCCATGTTACTTATGGCTAACTCACTTTTTGATTTATTTTATTAGGAATATTTAATTGTTGGCTTAATGATGCCTCTGTGCCTGTATCTCTAAGGCCTCAAGTAGAATGTGTTATACACTTCTGAATATATATCATAAAAGCAAAAGATTATCTAAAAGCTTACAAAGTCATTCTTTAGATTATCTAATTCAAAATAAAGAATTCTGAATGAATAAAAATAATACTGAAGGCTGACTAAAGTTTTAAAATGGCAACTGCATAATGCTCTAAATGTTGCAAGTGCTTATAGAAACACTAAAAAAAAAAAAAATACCAGAAGCAGCTAGAAACTTATAAACAAACCAGTAATATGTCTGCAATACAATAACTAGCTAGAACCTTAACAAACCAGTAATATGAATATATATATATATATATATATATATGCTCCTTTTTGGTGCATTACATTACTACAATGAAAGTCACCCTTCATGGTGTTCTTCACCAGGAATTTCAACAAAGAAATCATGCATTAGTGCTTGGCAGAATCCTATACCATTCTCCGGCTTTTATATATTATATATCTTCAATTCATGAAGTGCTACGAAGAACATTAACTAAATAATTCAATCATGGAAAGTCAGTGGGGCATGAGAAATAAAAAACAAAATAACTAAATAAAAGTGTAAAATGTTCTGAAAAAGAGAAGATTGATTAAGAAACCAGCTAAATGTATGATTTAAATGAAAGTTGGCAATCTATCGGCATATGCTTTGTCAAAAATGTACTTTTAGATGTCGAAATAGTAAGGAATATTTCTTAATCAAGATGGTGAAAGAGCTTCTTAGTTATGTAATAACATATAATTGTTGACCAAATTGGCGGTAATGCACCAGTTAGCATATCAAACTTTTGCATAAAACTTCGCTTATTATATTTCTACATCTAAATTATACTGCAGCTAGAACAGCTGTAGAAGATAAATAGGAAATGACCAATGATATCACTCAATCAAGATCAACCAAACAATTCATGGGCCAAACAGAAGGAGCCATATTGTTTCATAAGATATTCTCTTATACATTCATACGTATAGTATAATTACTAGAGCATGTTAACTTACTATTCACTAAACCCCGCAGATTAAAATATCATAAATATTTCAAAAATAGTAAATTTTCACCTAGTCTACTTCAATTTGCCCTTTAAAAAAATAATAATAAACAAAATGGGTTAATATGGATTGTTTAAATTTGCTTAATTAGAAAATAAGTTGCTTCTATAAACTATGCTACTTTACTATTTCGGTATTTGTACTAGTGTCTTTATTTGACACTACAAGGGTGGCACACCATATGTGCGCATGCTACATTATACCCATTTTTTTTTTTTTTTTTTGAATAGCAAAGAGAATTTTATTGATGAGAATTGGAGCAGGACTCTACAAGCCTGGAAGGGCTTTACAGAAGACCTACAGCCTACACCTGCAGTTGAAAAAAATTCAACTGGCAATCCATGAACAGATCAGACAAGAAGAATCGGCCTTCAACAATGAAATTTACACCAAAGGGGAGTGCCTCAAAGATTTTATTCCCTCAATGTTCATAAAGAAGTCGGAATAGTTGATGGATCCATCCCTGATCATGGCTTGTGACCATAGCAGCACCTGAAATTTAGTTGATTCAACAATTTCCTCCCAAGTTGAAGTTTTGGGTCTGAAAACTGCTTGGCCAGCCAGATATTCCAAATTGTTGCTATGGATCATTTTTGTTAACAAAAAAAAGCCTCACCAAATTGGAGGCTTTACTAAGAGGGTTTGCTTTATGATAGTATAAGTAGATTACACGCACTTCCATTTAATCTTCTGATCTTCATTTCTCTTTAGTCTTCTCAATTCACAGTGTGTTCTTTTCGCCTTCGTATCACAAGGTAGTGTCTCATTTTGCTGCAGAAAAACCCGTTAGAATAGGGTTTTGTTTAGTTGTTTACTGCAAAGATTCACCCAATCAAATTTATTACTCACTCCAGTATTCTTCTTCAACTTTCTGCAACCATTAGAGGCCTGCAGATGATGAGTTTGTAGGCCATGCATATTACATGATAATACAAGATAATGGAGACAAAATTGTACCATTTTCTTTGGTCCCAAATTATTGAATTTGAATTATTTAAGGCCTGGGTGACCAATAATGTTGCCAATAACACATTAACAATGCAGTTGTTTTAACAAACATGAAGCGCACAGTTGCGGCAATATAACTAAGTTCGAAAGGCAACATAGTATAATGTATTAGGCATAAGTTTGTTCTAGTATGATATTTTTGTTAGTATTGTAATTGCATTTCCACATAGTGTTAAACCTTAATGTGCCAAAAGAATCTTGCTTTCCTATCAACTCTTCATATTCACTTTCCTACCACCAAAATTTTTATTTATGACTTAAATATTAATTTTCTTTCTTTTCCTGTATTTTTTATGCCAATTTGATGAGGCATAAAAACATCAGCATTCATGAAAGAAGTTCAATATGACGAGTGGGAGCATCAGTGAAATTAGAAATCTGCATTTAGGATCTTCTTTCGGAGGAAAATAAACTCAATAACGAGAAGGTCTCATAAAAATTTTCTAGATTACTTCATAAATTTAAGATCTTAAGTTGGAGAGTGAATCCATTTCTTCTCAATGAAACCTTTTGGTAACACCCTTCGTAACAAAAGCAGTCAATGTTTTTTTCTAGCTAATGATGCCCACAAGAGGATATTCGTCTTCAATCTTGTCCAACAATTTTTCTCTCGCAACCTAATTTTTCCCCTTCTTCTTGTGGTTCTCTTTAGTGATTTCAAGATTAAAAAAGTTAAAAAGTTTACCCATCAAGTGTTACTGTGCCTGCTACCACATCTAGTTGATAAATACTTGTTTAAGGGATTTCTACCTCACAACTTACCAGAAATTTTTCAAGAAAGAAAATGAAGACTTTGTGGCTCTTTCTTTCTTCTAGTGAAGAGAGGGAATTGGCTATATATGCAGTTAATAATTTGCATAGAAGCTTAATTAATCCAGACCTAATTTCTTTTAGATAAATTGGAACGATGGAAGTCAAATCTTGTTAAACATGGTTGGGAGAAGAAAAAATTAAAAAAACACATTCACTATCGCTAATACCCACAAGGTCATTGAGAGAAACTTTTCCATTCTTACTCATTTCCACTCCATCCATGGCCGAAAAACAAGTAATGAAACAAGAGAATCTACGCGGGCACTATGTCTTCCACTCGCATGAACTTTTAAATGGAAGCATATATGACCTTATTTAACTTATAATCATTTGCAAATTAAGAACTTGATTAGACAGTCGTGGGAACCTCAGTTTTCTTTTTGATTTAAAGCATTATGCCGAAGATCCTTCCATCATTAGGCTTCAGAAATACAAAATATGAGAAATGCTAGCAGCAGGCAAGCCTTTTGGCCAGGCGTGGCTTGCTGCCCGACACATCAGCGCTGGTTGAATAATCTTGATTTGGTTGGAGTGAAAGCTTTTGCAACAGAAAATTAGAGGGTAGCGAAAGACGCATTAGTGAAAAGGGAGGTTCTTAGATGCACTCGTAATGGCAAAAGTTTTTGAAATTTGAAAGTGGGCATGCCATAGAAATGATAGAATGGAAGGTGGGTTCAAAAGTTGGGAAGAAAGCTAACGGAAATCTTGGTGGGGAAGAGAAAATGAGAGTGCCAACCTTCCCATACTGGAGTGGATGTGGGTATAGAGCCATTCGTACTTGTTTAAATACTATTTTGACATTACATACACTGGGACTAGAAGACATTCATCTCTTTTTTCCCCCAAATTTATGCTCATTCATTTTAGGGAAAAAAGCATTGCCGATGAAAAGAACAGATAAAATAGAAATTGATTAATTTGTTTGAAAATTTCCTTTTCCACAGTTAGAGGAGGCTTGTTTGCCACCGAACCAAGGATTCATGTAGAAATCTCACTTTTGAGAGAATTGTGCTACAATGTGCGCATTTCTCGTGCATGCTAGGATTGTAAAATGAACTAATCTAGTCAGGGCGGCCCAACCATTTGAGTTGTCCTAGCTCAACTTTAAAATAGTTGCCCTCTTATTATTAATTTATTATAAAAAAAAGTCACATAAGTTAAAAAAAAATTTCTTTACTAGAATAAAAAAAATTTAATGAGGTCAAATAATTTTTTTCTTTTACAAATATAAAATTTTTTTTTTTTTTTTTTTTTACCCTGGGGGGTTGCCCTGGGCTTGGGGGTTACCCAAGCCCAATGGCTTGCTTGGCTCACCCTAGGGCCGGCCCTGAATCTAATAGGTATCAGCTTGATTAGAGCTCTTTTTGAGTAATTTTTTTTGCCAAAGCTCCAAAGTTTATCACATTTGTAGTTTATCATTAGTTAGCTTATAAATAGATCAAAACTGATATTAATTATGCTCCGTGAGTTCAAAACACAATACAAACCATAATTCGTTAAAAAAAAAAGTAGTTTTTAAGGTCAAAATAGACTTTCAAGTTCTTGGCAGATCCCATATAATTTTATCTTTTTTTTTTTTTTTTTTATTAACTCCAACTCTACCTGAGATTCTGAAACACCTCTAACTCAATTTTCAAGACATGTGCCAGATCAATTCAGGGTTAATATGGAAGAACATCATCAGAATGTTCACCCAATAAGGTGACAGACAAATGGTAAAAAATAGTTAATGAAAACCAAAAGTGTTTGGTATAAGTAGAGAGAACTGAAAATAAGCTCTATGTTCTTATAAATCAAGGATAAGCTGTAAAATGGTCCTATGAAAAGGATCTCCTATGAAGGAGGTTTTGGACTTGAACATTATATATATACACCCACATATATCTGAGGGTAATTTGCTCCTCACTTTTTCTCCTTTTTTTTTTTTTTTTTTTTTTGTCTATTTTCGCTTTCTTCTTGCAAAGAGTTTTTTGATACATGGTAAACCAGCCTACGGAAATCTAGGGCTTGGTGTGGGAATAGAACAGCCCTAAGGTCAACCTATTACAACCTTCTTTTCTCGCGACAAATTCAGAAATGAGGAAATACACGTGGCTATGCCCAAGGTCTAGTTGGAGTAACGCGAGCCCAGCTCTACTTAAGAGGTTTACTAAAGCCTATTGGACCATGGCACGATGGGCCCAACCTAGACTAGTAGCCCATGACCTGATTTGTATAAACCCCAACCCAACTTCCTCTAGCTCAGTTCCTCGCTGTATAAGTATCTAACAAGTAGGGGCAAGACTAGAAACATAGCACTCTCCTCACTAGAGAAAACTCGTGCTCACGAGAATCTGCTTTTAAAAGCGAGACAGAATTCTTATGAATTTTTTTTTAAAATTTTTTCAAAAATGTTATTGAGACATTTTAAAAATTTTAACATAATTTAAATAAACTTGTCAAAAGCTCTTTAAAATGTTGTAGAAACTTTCTGGAAATGTGTTTCTCATAATTTTTAGTATTTTTGAAGCTTTAAAATCTTATTTTTTTAATAATAATATGTATAATTATTCCAATAAGTTCATATTGATATTATGTAGCATGAGTATTTTAATTAATCATAAAATTATTCTAATTATCTAATACTTCGTATTATTATTTTTACTAGTTTTAATAAATTGTCGTAGAGAGGTTATATTTAATTTTATATCACTTAGCATTTTAAATTTCTATAATATTTTTCTCCTATCACCTCCCGCTTCCAATTCTCATATTGGCAACTATAAGTAAAACACCCACCGACCTCTCTTAACATTTTGCAATGATAAAATAGCCTAAAATATATAAATAGTGGCTTTTATTTGTTGAGAAAAACCTGTCTGTTGAGCAAACGTGTCACCATGGAATCATGCTTTGAGTTTCAATCTCATGGCCACCAAAGATTATGCCCACACGAAATCACGTTTAAAATTTTTAATTAAATAAATATATGGTTTAGATGCTTAACTATCGTTGACATGCATATCTATCACCTTTGTCACTTTTAAAAGTAGAATAATATGCAGGCAATGCATATGCGACGTAGCTCATTGAGAAAGCAAATTGAACTCATATTTCTAGGAAATAGGTATAAGGTATCACACACAAATTGAGCCCCATCAGATGAATTCTATATCACAAGAACTATAATCATAACATTAGCCCTTTTGAATCGAATAGTTAGTTTTAAAAGTTTGATTTGAAAACTTAACGAGTTTTAAATATATTTAAGTTCAGTTTGTTTAGTTTTTTAGTCAATTTTAAAAAATATTCAATTGAGTCGAACTTAAATATTTTAAAATAATATATTTAAGTTTAGTTTGTTTAGTTTTTTAGTCAATTTTAAAAGATATTCAATTGAGTCGAACTTAAGTATTTTAAAATAGTTCAAAGGTGCATATAAACTTATCCAACGATTTCAACCAACACCAGGAAAGTTAAACCATTTTCAAAATATATTCGAGTTTTACATGAAGAGTTGATTGGACGAGTTTTCAACGAACTAATACACAAGTTGTAAACAAATAACTTGGTTCTATTTACACCTTTCATGTATGATTGGCTCTTTGTCTTCTTCTTCGGTTTGTATTTGTTTAATCTATTCTCATTATACGAGAATTATCACTAATCACACTTAATAAAAAAAAGAAGATAATTTAGCCTAAATACACCATGGCCTGTACTGTTTAGAAATTATTCAATTATCTAAGAATACTACGTCATCTATTCTCTTGTATATTCGAAACTATCTAATGAGGAGTTTATATAGAAAGGGATACACTATTTTGTGAGAGGAGTAGGAGGGATAATGTGATGATTTTCCTACATTAATTTCTCCCTAAGTATGAGACAATGACCTTCTTGGAATGATCGGGGACAGGTGTGCACACCCTCTTGCCCCTTCTCCAAGATTTGTCCATAAAAATTAGGAGTATATTCGAAAAATATGTAAACTTTTGCCTACCGTTTTAACTTAACACACTGGACCATCACACGATCCACAGCCGGCGAGTTGCGGACTTTACATGTGGTAGGCCCCACTGTAGCACGGATTTCAAAGCTAGCATAATCTGTGTAGCAGTAAATTGGGGCTCTTGTAGGTGCTTTACGACAAGTATAATGATGAAGCAATCCACTTGGGACTCGTGTTCATGACACTTCGTAGTCCCACACGGTCACCACGAGCCTCAGATTGGTCCCAAAAGTGAGAAAAAGACGAGATGCTTTTGTCTCACCATAGCCAAGTGGCCCTCACTCTCTAATTTTTTTTCAAGAAGTGGGTTCTTCTTCACTTTCCAAAACTTGCCCCTGCAGGTGGGGACCACGCGATCTTCCTGTTGATTTATAATCATCACGTGTTCAGATCTTAAGAGGAAAAAAAGAAAAAGTAGGATCCCCTCCCTCCGTACCTGTGATGAAGGCGGATTCAAGCTTTTTGTTCGGCAAAATTTACATAGCATCAAGCATGAATTTTTTTTAATTTACAATGTATTTTTTTCAATAGATAAAGAGATAATTATATGAAAATTGTCAAAAAAAGAGCCATTGTCTAAGTATAAAAATTGTACACAAAAATTATATTCAGATTTGACTATCTAAGGTTCAAAATTTTTTAAAAAATTTTGAGATTTAAATAACTAAGAGTCTATGAATATAAGATTAATAGGGATTGTAATGTTTATATTACCAAATAATGAAAGATTAATGAGATACATATATTTTTTACTACATGTTTAGTGATATTTAGTGGGTGCGAAATAGTTATTAGTAAATTCAGAAGGGAGCAAATGTATGTGTTTATAAATTCAGTGGAGGCAAAACATATATTTATGATCTAAAATCAAATAAATATACATAAAAAAATTTAAAAGTAGTGGAATCAGCCAATTCAGTGGGAGCCGCTGCTCCCACTAAACCTTTGTTGGGTCCACTCGTACTTTTGATATCGACTAATTGTCCAGTGCTCTTGGAGCACCAAATGATCCTGCTCCTCTTTTCACAATCACCGTTAATCTCACGTATTAGGTGAAGTATTCAACTCACCAATTAGAACAGGGGCACAGGATCATTGTGAGACGGGGGTGGTGATGCTCCAAACTGGATTTTAATTTTAACTAACTCAAATTAAAATAATACAAAATAATAATGTGGTTAAATTGTGAGTCTATGACATTCAATTTTAAAGTAAAGTACCACTAAAATAGATTTTAATTAAATACAAAAATATTATTGACATATTATATAAGTAAAATTATGTTTAAAAATTTTGTAAACATATAATTTTCTCTTAAAGTAAGAACTTGGCGTTGTGCTTCAAGAAGATGAAATAATTTATTCCATTTATAAAAAAAAATTACTCAATACTCTTAAACTATCAAGTCATCATTGTTTCTTCTCTCACAAAGCAATGAATCTCTTCCTAAGTGAATACCGATTCCACTTCAGGACATGTCTAAGTAGGGAGAGAGTCCATTTTAAGAGAAAAAATAATAGTAGAAATAAGAGTGACATAACAGTCTATCAAATAATTTCTCAAAGACTGACGGGCTACGGATTATTGGAAGATTTGAGTTCACTTTGTACTAATCTAGTCTCAGTTTTTCGTTCTTTAATTGTCTTGCACTTTCACTGGGAGAGTCTATCACGTGCACTGGGTGATTACCCACACAATAGCAGCGCCTACGCTGAACTCACGCGAAGGGGATAATGAGGAGACATTATTCAGTGGTCTTAAAGCGTTACTTACACTTATTCATTGACTCACATGGGATCCCTTACGTTTTTTCATTATTAAAAAATTATTCAGTAATCTTAAATACCACATTATAAATAAGACTCATGTAATAGTGGGACCTTCTCTGATAAGTAAGAAATAAGTATTAGAATTACGGTCCCAACAAGTAATTACAATACTTCTTAAACTATAATTTATTATTACTATATCCATCTAAGCTCTAAAATATAGCACACTCACTGAACTATAAATTTATATCAATTAATGCTTTTTGTGAATAATATATTACCAATATGTTAGAAAGTAGATGAAAAATTAGTATGTAACTTGTACACCATTACAAAAATATAATTATATATCTTAATTAATATTTTTTTTATGTAATAATCATTTAAGGACTGAAATGTTTCTTAGATCGCCCCGATAGTTATATGTCATTCTAAATAACATTTTAGTTACTAAATAATTATTATAATAAAAAACTAATTTAATTATAAAATTATATTTTGATGAATATATGCTAGTCACGGAATAATTTTTTATTTATTTTCTTAATAAATTATTAATAAAAAATATTAATTGATATAAATTAATATTTTTTTATAAAAAACAAATTAAAAATTTTAATTTGAAGTTTAGAAGTTTGATAATACCGATTCAGTTCATGATATTGTTGTAACTAATATTTATAAAGGGCTCATTTGCGCCGTAGAGTAAGCTGTACTTGCGGACACCGAAGGGACGAGGTCGTGTGGGTGTGGTATTCTAGGAGGAGGGATTCTGCAGTGCAGTTCATTTGCCAGTGGATAAGCCACCAATCACAGCACAGTACTTTAGCCCACTTGTTGAATGGGACAAATGACATTACAAGGCACAATGTGATTCGCAAGTGGAAAGCCCATAGTTGCAACTTGCAAGTTATTTTTTTGTTTTGTTTTGTTTTATTTTTTTTTTAGTACATTGGCCAAAACCTTGAGAGAAAAAGTCAGTTTTTTTTTTTTTTTTTTTTAAGAGCGAGGGCATGGGACGGGAGGGGCTTAAACTTCTATCAAATGGGTTGATTTATAGGGCTCAATCACTAAATTAAATTTATTTTTTAAAATTTAATTATTTAAGATATTAATATATTCACATCACATGTTATTATTTAATAAAAATTACTATTGAATACAATACTACTTAATCGTTGAACTATTTTTACTGAAAACAAAAAATGTGAATCAAATTTATAAACTCATAGCATGGTTGAAGGCGTCACTATCACTGAACTAACTCTGCTCCTCTACAAGTTAAATTATCTTTTAAGAAAAATATTATTCTTATAAAAAATTTATATAAAAAACCTATTGTACGAGATGGCAATGACATTTTTTAATTAATAAGAATTATTGAGTGTATTTTTTAAAGTTAAATGCTCTTATTTAATAACAAGTTTTTTGTCCTATAGCGACTCTTATCTTAATGATAAGGATAATGAATACAAACTTACCACAAGTCAAAGTACTTTTGGTAACTATAAATAAGAGACTTTACATCTCCAAATAGAAATGTTATCAAAAGAAAAGAGTCCCATTAATCCATTAAGTTGATACTATTGATTTTTTTAAAGTAATAATGGTTAAATATGCCTCATTTACAATCTCATAAAAAATATACAAACAAAAATTTTTATATTGAATTTGGTCATTTCTTTTTAAAAAATAGGATAACTTAATCTAAAGTTAATAGATTATTAAAAAAAATGTAATATTAAGTTAACTAGTAAATACCTTTTTCTTCTTTTTATGTTTAAGAAAAAAAAGAAAATAAAAATTGGTAATACAAAAGATAGAATCCAAGATAAAACCTGCGAAGCAATTCTAAAAGCCACCTCCTAACAGTGAGAATGGATAAGGTGGTGGACTGGTCTCCACCCCACCTGCCATTCCTCCAAAGTAACCTGTATCTCCTCCACTCTTATCATACCCTGAAACACTATTCATCGGCGGCGACACCGCCGTGAAACCACCAATTCCGGCTGCAGAAGCCGGAATGGCAGCGTAATAATAAGGTTCTTGGGTGATCAGTGGCTGACCCATGACTTGTCTTTGGCTCAAACAGCCGGAAGGCGGCCAGACCGGCGAGGGGGACGACCGGAAGAATTTGTCTGGCAATGAAATTGACGAAATCACCCCTGGGGTCGTACCCTCATCTGCTTCTTCACTCTTGGCTGATGAACTTGTTACTGCAATCCCAGATGAAGACGACGGCGACGACGACGGAGAAATCATCAGCCGCCTCTTTTTCTCGAGCACCATGCGTGGTAAAATCTGTGGGTCGTCGGCGACTTTTGACAGAAAAGCCATTATTTGTTCCGGACGCTTCTCTGTATTTTCTAGCCTCTTGTTCATCCCCTCGAGCTCTTGCTCCATTTTCTTCTGTTCTTGCTTCAAACTCGCTATCTCCATCAACAGAATCTCCTCCTCCTCATCATCTTCTTCTTCGTGTTTCTGCTGCAACGAATATGGATTAATCCTTCTGTGTTTTCTCCTCACTATGTTCTTAAGCAAATGCCTCTGGCCACGGAGAAACCACTCGTTCGCGAATTCCCATATATCTGGATCAACCTTTCTGAATCCCTGATGCATAATCTGAACTGTTAAAACTTCATCAGATATATATATATATATATAGATATATATATGTATATGTATGTATGTACTTACATATGTGTTGAGTTGACGAACGAAGCTGGAGAAGTTTCCGTGCTTGAAGTATGCTGGGAGGATTAGCTTGGAGAAATCTAATGGGTCAACGATGATGAAACTGTTGTTGGCTCTTCCCCAACTGACGAGACGGTCCGTCGTCTGATCGCTGACCATCTGATAAGTCTTCATAACGAACGGCGCGATTGTGTTGTTAGCTTCCATCCCATAAACTCTCTCTCTCTCTCTCTCTCTCTGTGTTGTGTTAATGGAGGGTGAAAGAGCTGAGATTAGTGTTTGGGTGAGGGAGCATCGTAATATATAATGGTGTGATGTCCAGTAACAAGAGGTGATAACGCGGCAGTCATAGGGGCGGTTCCGATATGTTTTTGGGTGACGAGGTTGGGCCCAATTGTTCCCCCGTTTTTATAATCTTATTTTATACACGTCACGGTTAGATATTTTTCCAAGTTTGCCTGCTACTTCCACGCGCGGCACAAAGATCGTTGAAAAGTTTTTTTCTTCCGAAGTAGCAAAAAAAACAAAAAAAAAAAAAAAGAAAAGTTTTCTTCTTGTTTTTTGTTTGGATTTTTGGGTGAGATGAGTTTGACGAACTCTGCACTACTTCTATTTTGTTGTTTAGTCTTTTCCGAGAGCCAACTAAGTCATCTCCAAGCAAAAAGTTCAAAGCATATATTGAGTCAATAAGAAAGAAACAAATTGTCTTACACTTAATTGAGAATATGACTTGTTTTAATTTAAATTTCCAACTTGGCTAATCCTTATGACTTGAGAACAACTTCACGTACTCGCCACTTGGAGATCTTCTTGTCATGCAAAATACGACTAGGTATTTCTCATTATTAAAATTGAGAAGAAACTGAATATAACATGAGTTGAGGTAATAAAGAAACATATACTTGTCTCATGCTTAATCAAGAAAATGTCTTCAATGGAGTTAATCAAAATAAATGAACTTATATAACTTACTTGGAGATGCAAATGCACTCAAGAGAGAGTGGAAGAGAGATCTTTTGTTTGCTTGAATAAGAAATATGTATGAGAGGGGAGTTGTAAAATATGAAAGAGAGAGAGAGAGAGAGAAATGTAATCCGATTTGGTTTTGGCTTTTCCTTTGGGTGCCAAAGCTCTCTTTCTGCTTATTGGCTGCTCTCTCCTGTGAGTTGGCTCATAAAAGTGATCCTTTTGTTATGTGGCGCCTCGTTGTACGGACACGTGTTACGCAACTTAGTTTTTCCTGTAGTGTTAGGGGCACGGGAGACAGATACAAGATTTATATCGATGTTCACCATTTCACGCACTTCTTGACAAATATATACTATATATAGCAGTGGGTACATGTACAGGTGGACATATAATAATTTATATGTAGAAATTGTTTGATACAATAGAGAAGAAACGGATGTAATAGTCGGGGATGATGCCATGGAGGGCAATCATTTGCCGATAGTTCAACTTTTTGTATGGGTGATTAAAATAGTGTATGGTATGCACCTGCATGATAGATATACATGTATATATAAGTACTATCTCTTTATAAAGCCATTGGATTAGGAACCTGCCAATGAGCTAATTCACCTAATCAATCGTCATTTTATGTCATTCCTAAATTTTTTATCGGTCATATGATTGCTTGGATCTCATCTTTGATTGCTGTTCATAGAACTTAGCTTTGTCCAAATCTCTTAACTCAAGTGATGAAGGTATTTTGTCAAAGTGACAGGTATTGACTGAGTTTTCTTGTTTAAAAGTTGCGATCTTATTCTTTAAGGCCTCACAATAGGTGGTTGAGTTATATGTACCTGTTTATTTAATCGAGGTTCAAACTCTACTGGTCCCATTCTTTTTTTCTTTGTCTTGTATCGAAACAAAAAAATTTTTTTTTTAAGACCTCATTGTTTACAAATATGGCTGCTGTGATTGAAGAGAGCTAACACATGTTATCATACAACTATCTGCATGCTATAAATTTCCTACTTACAACATTAAGAAGAAGGATATATTATTCTTGTTTATATTTCTTGAAGATAAGGGATATCATTAGTTGTCCAAATCAGTAAGAGAGAAAGCTAATTATCTGTTCCGTATCTATACTATTATAATGAAGAAACACCCAGTTAAATGAAATCTGATTTTTTAAGTCTTGTCGCATTTATAGTTTTCAAAACCCATTGATAACTTTAAAGTTTGTTATCCTTTATTAAATAAAAAGTTGTAAATGTAGAATTAATCATATCGTAGACATTTTTTTTTTTTATAGTTTCCTTTGTCCAACTAATTACCTGTTTAATCATTTTTTAAGTATCCACATTGGTCTGCACACACCCACATATATATTTATATGCGCACCGCCTATATGGGTTTATAATTTATATGACATGATTTTTCAACACGATAATTTCATAATATTTTCAGGTAGCTAGGGTGTTGATCACTTGATTTTAAGTAGAATTTTTTGTATTAGCAATATCAAACCAGTCCTATGCGTATCTAATTATCATAGGATTGATATGAACAAACGATTAAGTTATTGAAATAATTCAGTCGATCAGCGTAGTCAAGATACACCTGACCCACCTTATACAGAATTTGATTTGATTTGAGATATATATATCGTTGGAACATCCACTGTTCTTCCGTTGGGTTAATCTAGAACTGAGCTTAAATTGATCTCCATGATCTATTCATAAGGAAATGAAATTATAAATACATGTTTGTTTTTTTTAAGGGTAACAAAAAAAATGAATATTTTTAGATAAGTAGGAATTGATTTTCTTCCAAACCCAACCAAATAAAAGACAAAAACTTAAAAACTTTTGCACTTCATTTTCTTTATATATCTTTTCCTTTTCCTTTCTTGCCACAAATTTAAGCTCCAAACATAATGACAATACCCTTCAAATTTTCAAATATCAACCAAAGTTTGCCATGTCAACATAAAAACAAGTGGCCCTCAGCTTATTATAAAGTACTGAACCTACGATCTTTCAATGTTTGTATGCCCAGAAACCTCGTCAGTATTCAACATAAACTTCCTTTGCAACTAGGTTTCTTACCAACCCAATAACCAACATAGGTGTGAATTTGTGGGGGTATCATTAGCTTTATCAATGCAAAAATTTAACCATAAAAAGTGATTCAGTGGTCGGATGGGTCTCAAGTTTGATTGTCCTCTTGTCTTCTTATGATCAGCTATTATTTATGCAATTCATGAAATTTGTATGAGTCGCGTGAACGATGATCTTGTACGAGCTTAAGAAAATAGCTAGCCGAAAACCTAAATATCCGTTGCAAAAAACTGAAAATTAAAAATTTTGTCACCCTATAATCAATGCCATCATCTTAAAGGGAAGTCAAGCCTAATGAGGGAAGGAAGAGTATAATTCGATAGCATCTAAATTACCTGTTAACTATGCAACTTCTAGCACCTAATCATGTCTATGTAAAGCTTAGATCAATCGCGATCCTTCTTCGTCATTTATCAAAATATATAATTATTTTTTGTTGAAAATAATGGTATCCTATTAATGCAACTACTAAAAAACTAGCCATCAATTAAAAGCAAACTAGAAACCAACTAGAAGTAATTCTGAAAATAACAATGTAGGTGGGATTTTACAGGAAGGCTGTGCTGAACTCTCAAGCCACAAATGGATGAGCCCAAACTCTTTTTATAAGACAAGAAGGTTAGAATTGGTCAACCCTTAGGGGACCGATCACACTCTGAAGGTCAAGTCAGCAAGCTTAATTGAGATAAAAATGAATGAAGGTTGTGAATACTTGGGGTTAATTGTCCATACCTGGCTCTCGATGCCTTGGATATTTATAGAGTTATCGAGGGAGTGTGTTCTGCCTTGGCCTATAGGCAGGCTCTCGTGGCCTACTGGGTAGGTATTATCATTGATGCCGCCTGATTACTTACAGGGTTTGGCGCACCGTCACGGGGAATTCAGGCTGACCGAACGTGCCCGTCGACATCTCGTGGGCAGCTGCTTGTGCATTTAATGCAAGTCAACTCTGCATTTAATACTCGAAGACCGCTAGTAGTTTGGGCCCGCCTTTCGCGGTTTGGGCTACGGTGGGGAGGAGGTGGGCAGTCAAGGCTGGCCCTCCCTCTATTTCTGATCTGGGCCACCAAGCAACCCTAACTTTAATTTGCGTAGATTGGGCCTCACCCATTGGGTTGGGCCGGGGGTTATTCCCCCACAATTACCTCCCAGCCTTTGTGTCGTTTTGGCTTTTGAAACGGCCAAGGGCTGTAATGGCCACCCGGCCACATAAATGGCGGGGATTTTAAAAGATTTACTGTGGGGTATCATCGAATCGACGGCAGATGCGACGTTTCAACAAAGCGTCATGATTACTATCGTTTTCCCGTGCACGAACCGACGACACTGATGCGTATAAAAGAGCGACGCCCTGCTCAGTTAAAAAATACTTGGTCTTTTTCCCTTGCCTCTTGAATAGCGTGTGCATCGGCTATTTCGGCACCCACACTATAAGTGTCCTTCAAGCCCGCAACTCTTTTGCTCTTCACTGCATTTTCTGCGTTTTGACGGTTGCCCTCTGATGGCATCCCGTCTCCGTAAAATGCTAGATGGCCCGTCAACCCTTGCTTCGTTTAGGGCGAGGTTTGACATCCCAGATGAGATCAGCTTAGAGCTGGTTGATCCCAACGACTACTGTATGGGCGAGACCGAAAAGGGGGTGTCATTCCTAGTCATTGCCATCGTAGAAGGGGGACTCAGATTTCCCCTTCACCCTTTTCTTCATAAGGTCATAGTAAAAAATAAAGTGTCGCCCTCCTAGTTAGCGTCAAACGTGTATAGGATCTTTTTCGGCATGCTTGAAATAAATCAGCGCTTGGGTGTGAACCTGGGCCTCGCCGAACTGGACTAATGCTACATGCTTTGTAAAGTCGGAGGTAGTTATAAAGTCTATCTCCGGGCCGTAAAGAAGTCCTTAGAGTTAGTGAAGTGTCTGCCTTCCTCGAGGAAGGGCTTCAATGATGTTAGGGTTTGGGCAACCGGTCCCTGGGAGTTTGGCGACATTCCTGAGAAGGATAGATCGGCGATTCGATGCCCTAGAGAGGCCGTTGAACTAGGTTTGATGTCGCTCATACTGTGCATCATTTTAAATTTTGAGGTGCATCAAATCTGACTCTCACATTTTTACAGACTAGAAGGGGAAGAGGTCGAAAGCACGTGACTGGTTAGTCAATTCCGACGACCTCAACAAGGTTCTGAACTATGTCGACGAGGGCAGATTAAGATACGTTGCTCGGGTTGCACACATTTTGCTCTCCTACCCGCTGTAATATTCGACCTTCACTGCCGATTTGGTTGTTCCCTAGAGTACTCTTGCGTGGTTAGCGAAGGAAGGTGCCAAGGGAGATTTCGAGGAGATCCCCACCGATATTGCAATTGAAAGGGCGCACAGTCCTACTAGTGTGACAGTCGCAGTTGCTCCTCCATCGGAGCCAGTCGGTGAAGGACAACACGAAGCGTGATCCAAGTCCCACAGCTTGGCATCCAGTTCATCGCCGTACATTGTTCCCGACCGCCGAGTTAAGATTCCAGTAAGAACACAGGATTCCACCCCATCCCCCGACGCAGAGGTTAGTATGAGTCTAAGGGAGAGAATGTTTGCTGCTGCCGGCCAGCCGCTGAGGTCGGACGCCACCACTTCCACCGACACTCCGCTAGTCGAGTTGGTGATAACTCCTATGGAGGAAGCCCCTCCCATGCAACAGAGGCCGGAGACTCGTCAACAAAAGAAAAGGGGGCCCAAGATAACCGCACAGCCCCCAGCGCCCAAAAAGCAATAAGGGAAGGGCACAATGGACGAGGTCGGCGAGACTGTGACCATTATGCCAGACATTTTAGGTCGTCCTATGATGACGGCAGACTCAATGATTAACCAGACCGAGGTGGCATTCGGCATCATCAAAAGCGTCCTTCAGAAAAAAAGACGTGGCCAAGCTGGGCAAAGCAAGCGACTCGGCCGTCTTTATGGGTGCCTTCCATGACTCACTGCTGGTAAGTCGGCACTGACTTTTAACTGATTACAAATTCTTTTGGACACTCGCTCTTGTCATGACCTTCTCTTTTCGGTGTAGGGTTGTCTGAATTCCTTGGAGGCAATGATGCGCTTCCAGAAGTTTGTCGAGGTTCATCAGGAGCTCATCGAAGAACATGGCCGCTTAAAGGTTGAGTGGATCGATGCCAATAAGGATCGGATCACTTTCAAGAAGTAGGCCAAGCAGTCATCTGCCAAGCTGCTGTTGATGAAGGCAAATTTCAAAAGGAGGGATCAGGAACTAACCGATCTCGAAAAGAAATTCAATGTGCAGTCTGTGGATCTGCACAAGACCAATGCTGAGGTCGAGGTGCTTAAAACCGAAGTGGCCAAACTGAAGGTTGATGAGGAGGTGTTGCTGAAGAGGGGCGAGGACAGAGCGGCCAATGAACTGGCCATTGAGATGGCGGATTTGAGCCGTACCATATTTCGGCAGGGCTGGAGTGGAGCTCTCCATGTCCTCGGCACCGACAACACTGCCGCCATTTGGCGTCTATGCCCTGACTATTTTAATACAACTAAGAACGGCGTCGTGGACCCGAAGAAGGTAATTGCCAATGTTAAGCATCAGAGACAGATTGCTCTGGAGATCGCTACTGAAAAAGATAAGGCAGAAAAGGAAAAAGCAGCAGCCGAGCAATCTTTAGATTGCACGACGGAGCCATCTATATTGCCAGAGGACAAGTCGGCATAATCTCTTATAGTCTTTCTTTTTTTATGGAACATGTTTTGTATTTACCGCCATTTGTAAACAAAAGTTTGGTTTTGCCTTATTATCCACTGTTTGATTTAAGTTTGTATGACTTCACCTTTTTGGTTACACTGTCTAATTTGGTCAGCACCAAATTTTACCTTTGTTCTTCGTAGAATTCATGGGCTAAGTTTTTACGACTTGGTTTTTGTGGCCTTCTTTGGCTGACTTACCCTACTTGGACAGGACCAAGTATTTACACTTGGTTTTTGTGGCCTTCTTTGGCCGACCTACCCTACTTGGACAGGACCAAGTTTTTACACTTGTTTTTTGTGGCCTTCTTTGGCCTACCTGCCCAACTTGGATAGGACTAAGTTTTTACACTTGGTTTTTGTGGCCTTCTTTGGCCAACCTACCAACTTGGACTGGACCAAGTTTTTACACTTGGTTTTTGTGGGTTCACAGAGTGCTCAGAGTAGGGTTGTTTGAACAGCTTCATTTTCATTGATTCTTCAAAAAAGCTTTACACATTTAATGAACTGTTACATTGCACGGGGCTTTGCACTACTGGTAGAATTTCTTCAAGTTGCTTGCATTCCAGGGTCGCGGCAATTGTCTTCCTTCTTCAATAGTCTCTAATCTGTATGCGCCAATGCCGACCTGGGATGTTACTCTGTAAGGGCCTTCCCAGTTTGGGCCGAGCTTGCCATCTGCCACGTTCTTGGTTGCCCCCAATACTTTTCATAAGACTAGGTCGTCCGGAGCAAGGTTTCTCGGGCGGACCCGTTTGTTGTAGGAGCGTCTTAGCTGTCGCTGATACTCCGTGAGCCTGATCAAGGCGGCTTCCTTTCTTTCTTCAACGAGATCCAGGTCTTTTGCAATCGTCTGGTCGTTGAGACCCAAGTTGAAAGTTGCTGATCTGATAGTTGGTAGTCCAACCTCCAAAGGGATGACTGCTTCCACCCCGTATGCCAAGGAGAACGGAGTTTGGTCGGTAGACCTCCTTGGGGTTGTTCTATAGGACCATAGAACGTTGGGTAGCTCCTCCGTCCACTTCCCTTTGGCCTTCTCCAGTCGTTTTTTGACTCCGTTAAGCATGGTTTTGTTTGAAATCTCGGCTTGCCCGTTACATTGGGGATAGGCTGGCGTCAAGTAATAGTTTCTGATCGCCAATTGATTACACGGTAAAAGTGTAATTATTAGCCTCTAATTCGCACTTTGTTAGAGTTAAATTATTGTTAATTTCCTTATTTTAGTTAGATATTTGTTTGAGTATGTTTTGTATGTGTTTTGTAGGTTATATAAGCTAATAGAGGTGAAAAGAAATCAAGAATAATCAAAGCGAGGTCAAGGCGAATATTTTGTTCATGAAAATTCAGACCTGTCTCGGTATTTTGGCCATAACTTTTCACTCCGATATCCGATTGAGCTGATTTTTGCGTCATTGGAAAGAAGACTTCAAGCTCTACAACTTTACGTCTAATGTACATCAGCTGAATCAAACTCTAAGGTGGCCAAATCAAGTTTCGAAGTTTCTGCGACTGAACAGTGTGAATAGTACCCATCCGAACGGGTACTGTTCACCGTTCGGATGGTTACTGTTCATGAACAGTCCCGTCCGAACGGTGAACAGTACCTTCCAGACGGTACTGTTCACCGTCCGAACGGACTTCAAACGGGCGTCGAACAGACCGTCCGGACGGTATTCGGACGGTTACTGTTCATCCAGATTGTGTTTTTTGCGTCCGAAGTTGCGTTTTTTAGGGTTTTTTGTATAGTTTTTGGATAGTTAGGGTTTTTTAGAGCAAGGGGGCGGCGGGAGAGCTACTCCAAGGTTAGATTTTTCCATTTTTCTTCATTTTTAGCTTAGATTTAGCTTTGTAATGTTAATGTAGGTATTAAACTTGTAGTTTTCTTCCATTGTATTGTATTTTCTTGCACTTTCTTGCATTTTCTTATATTTTCCTTGTATCCAAACACTCTTAATCTTCAAGTAAATTTTAGTTTAAATCTCTACATGCTTTGTTTCCATTTTTCATGCTTTTATTATGAGTTTAATTAGCTAGTTTTTACATTGGGTTTAAATGTGAAAATCACCCAAATAATCCAAGGAATTCAATTGGAGGTATCTCATGAATTAATTGCCATATTTTCTTAGAATTCAAATTTCTAGTAATTAGGTGTGGAATTTTAGAAAACTTAGATTATTGACTAAATTTGGGGATTTTCATCACCCAAATCAATGGTATTAATTTAGGACTCTTGATTAGAAAAATACTCCACAATTGCTAGAAATTCATTCCCAACAATTGATTGAAGATGCCTTAGAAAACCTAGGTTATTGACTATGTTTGGCTAATCAATGCACAAACCACAAATTTGGTATTGACTAAGTTGAATCGATGGTATTAACCTTTGATTCCCCATCTAACATGTATCTAATTTCAATTGCTTGAGAATAATTGGTTTTCAAAGCTAAATTCTCCGAATCAAACACACTTAAATATTGTGTTTGATTTGAGTTATAAACCCCATTGGAAACCTTGGATGAAATTGAGTGGTTGGATCATTTGAGCCCAATTCCCTTTTAATTGCTTTAATTCTATTTTCATTTTGCTTTAATTTATTTGTCTAGTGTTAATTCTCTTTATTTTCATTGCAATAGTTTAGGAATTCAAAACAACCATCAAAACCCAAAAGATTTTCGGTCTTTTTATTTTCCTTTTTATTTTAGATCTAATTCCCCACATAATTGCAATCCAATCCTAGGTTAGGTTAGTGTGAGTTGAGTGTTAGAGCCTATATTTGGCTAGGTCCCTTGGGAGAGAACGATACCGGATTACCGGTTTATACTTCATCGCGACCCCCGTACTCTTGCGGGGTGCTAACTCCATTTTGTAGGAATACCGCATTACGGAGGCGAGTCACCAATCCTTTGCAAAATGATCTGAACATATTACCATTGAACCGGGTGCCGTTATCTGAAACAACGGCACGGGGTAACTCGAATCTCGTGACTATGCTCTTCTATACGAACCTTTTGGCGTCGATTTCCCTGATGGTTGACAAAGGTTCTACTTCTACCCATTTGGTAAAGTAGTCCGTCGCTACGATAAGGAACCTTTTGTTGCCTGGAGCTCGGGGTAGAGGTTCAACAATGTCCAGTCCCCACTGAGCGAAAGGCCACAGACTGGTGATGGTTGGGAGATCTTCGGCTGGCTGGTGGATGATGGGGGAAAACCTCTGACACTTGTCACATTTAGGACATACTGGGCTGCATTTTTCTGCATGCAAGGCCACCGGTATTCCTGTGAAATGGCTCGGTGTGCCATCAATCTTTCGCCGACATAGCTTCCACATATCTCCTCATGGATTTCGAACAAGACGCCCTGTACTTGGTTCGGATGGACACAGTGCAAATATGGACCTGTAAAGGAACGTCTGTAAAACTCCTTACTGAGTGACAGCCAATATTTGAGAGATGTATGTTTAATTCGCCGAGCTTCAGCCTTATCTTCTGGTAGTTCGTCTTTGTCGAGGTAAGAGATAATTGGATCCATCCATGATGGTCCCAGCTGTTCTGCTATTAGGGTTTCCTCTTCCTCCTGGAAGATACTGGGCTTGGCAAGGGTTTCCACATTGATCGTCCTTCTTGACCCAGACTTCAGAGTTGTGGCCAAGGTTGCCAAAGCATCCGCATGTGAGTTGTTGTCTCGGCTGATCTGTCGAAGCTTGTAGCTTTTGAATTGGCCAAGCAGTTCCTTGGCTTTAGTTAGGTATTGCATCATTCTATCGTTCTTTGCTGCGTATTCTCCTGTAATTTGGTTGACAACAAGCAGAGAGTCCGAATAGATGACGATCTCAAGAATTCGAAGTTCAATGGCTCGGCGTATTCCGGCGAGCAAGGCCTCGTATTCAGACTTATTGTTGGAGGCAGTGAACTCAAGCTTGATGGCTTGTTCGATGGTTAGACCGTCTAGTGTGATGAGCATAATGCCTGATCCTGCCCGCGAGTCATTGGAAGCTCCGTCAACGTATAGTTGCCAATGATCAGTTGTTTCCCAAAGATCTAGGGGGAATTCGTTGTGTGTTTGGGTAGTTTGTTCTACCTCTGTTGGTAACTCAACAGAGAATTCGGCAACAAAATCTGCAATAACCTACCCTTTACTGCAGTTCTAGGCTGAAACTTGATGTCAAACTCCCCTAATTCCATGACCCATTTTGCCAATCTTCCAGAGAAGTCGGCCTTTCTTAGAAGATGTTTGAGCTGGTGGTTAGTGAGGACGTTGATGGCATGAGTTCTGAAGTAATGCACCAACTTGCGGGATGCTATTACCAGCGCTAGTGCCAACTTTTCAAGGGGTAGGTATTTGCTTTCTGCTCCGAGAAGGGTTTTGCTGACATAGTAGACTGACAACTGTTGGGGGTTTTCTTGCCTGAGTAGGACGGCATTGACCACATGGTCCGATACTGTAAGGTAGAGGAAGAGTTCCTCGGGCTGAAGGGGGGTGGAAAGCAAGGGTGGTCGAGTCAAGTATTCCTTCAGATCGACAAGGGCAGAGTCACATTCTGGGGTCCATTCGAACCGTTCTTATTTTTTGAGAAGCTGGAAGAATGGTCGGCACCTGTCCGATGAACGGCTGATGAACCTATTGAGTGTTGCGGCCATTCCTGTCAGTTTCTGCACTTCTTTGGCATTCTTCGGGGCTTGGATGCTTTGGATCTCACTAATCTGCCGTGGATCTACTTCAATGCCCCGATGCGTGACCAAGAACCCTAGAAATTTGTCCGAGCTGACACCGAAGACGCATTTTGAAGCATTTAGCCTCATTTTATACTCTTTCAAGATGCAGAGCGCCACTTTTAGATCTGCCAAGTGGGATTCGCTCAGTTTTCTTTTTACCACCATGCTATCGATGTAGACCTCAACAGTTCTGCCGAGCTGCGCCTTGAACATCTTTGTGACCAATCATTGATACGTAGCTCCGGCGTTCTTCAAACCAAAAGGTATAACCTTGTAGCAGTATATACCCCTTGGAGTGATGAAGGCCGTCTTCTCTTGGTCGTCGGGGTGGAAGGGAATCTGGTGGTATCCTTGGTAAGCATCCAAGAAACTCATCCTCCCGAAACCAGCGGTTGCATCCACAAGCTGGTCAATTTTGGGGAGGGGGAATAGATCCTTGGGGCATGCTTTGTTGAGATCAGTGAAGTCCACAAATACCCTCCACTTGCCGTCCTTCTTTTTCACGACCACTATATTTGATAACCAGCTTGGGTAGTTGATCTCCCGAATTGCCCTAGCTTCCAAAAGTTTCTTTGTTTTTTCCAGAACAGCGTCCACATGCTGGGTAGCCGTCCTTCTCCCCTTCTGGACAATAAGTCGGCAATTTGGGTCAACATTCAGTCGATGACAAGCAACATCGGTGCTGATCCCAGGCATGTCATAAGGGATCCAGGCGAACACTTCCAGGAAGTTCGTCAACAACTCCATCAAGGATTTTTCCTCTTGTTTGGACAAGGAGGAACCAATGATGAAGTACTTGTCTCGTTGCCGATCAATGTATATCTTCTTCAGATCCTCCAGAGCTTTATTTTCAGGAATCACCCCCACATCCTCAATGGTAGGAGCGTCCTCGTGCAGCTCCATCATTTGCACATTTTCAGCTTTCGTCTTGGTTGCACATGCTGTTAAGAAGCACTAGTTGGCAGCCACTTGGTCTCCTCTTATTTCCCCTACTCCACCAGGGGTTGGAAATCGGATTAATTGGTGGTAGGACGAGGGAACGGCCTTCATAAGGTGTAACCAAGTCCGACCTATAATGGCATTGTAGGGAGAAGGCACGTTGACTACCAAGAACTCGGTTTGCAATGTGATTCCACCGGCTGTGACCGGAACCGTCACCTTCCCCATGGGCCAAACCGGATCTGAACTGAATCCGATTAATGGGTTGAGTGATGGCTGGAGGTCGAACTCTTTGAGTTCCAATTTCTTGAACAAGCTGTAGTACATAACTTCGGATGAACTCGCTTGGTCGATGAGCAATCTTTTAACGTCACAGTCTGCCACTCTTAGTGTTACCACTAGTGCGTCATTATGGGGAACCTGCACTCCCACAAGATCTTCATCAGTGAAGGCAATAGGCGTATGGCCGTTGTCGATCTTGGTTTTCTTGCTGGGCGGTTGTATCTGCATTATTTCCCTTAAGTGTGCAGCCTTTTGCATCTCGGCCCGGTATCTATGTGGGTCGACGGTTCCTGACTCAGCCGAACCGTGCAACACATTGATTACCCGAACCGGCCTTACCTCTGTCTCCTTCTGGGTCGTGTCTTCCACCCGCGGTTGCTAGGCCTCATTCTTCGTTTTTTCCTGATTGATAAACTGGTTGAGATGACCGACCTTGGCCAAATCTTCCAAATAGGTTTTGAGATGCCGACATTGCTCCGTTTTATGCCCCTTCTCGCTGTGGTGTGAACAGAACCTCTTCTAGTCTCGGGTTGCTGGGTCTCCTCCTAACTTTGGTAGCCACTTAAAAAATGGCTTGTCGCGGATCTAGGGCAATATCTTATAAATGGGATCTTTAAAGACTGTATAGACCCCCTCTGTTACCCTTTTTCCCCAGTTGCTATCTTCTGATCGGGGTTTCTTGGCATCCTTCTTATTTGCCTTCTCTGCAGCAACGCCGACCTTGGCCGATGCTGGCTGGGGCGCGTCTTTATCCAACCGCGCATAGCGCTCGATCCTCAGCATTAGTTCCTGTATGGTGAGGGCTAGTTTCTTCATCAAGGATTGTCGCAAACGATGCTCCCTAGGAAGACCGATCTTGAACTGGGTTACAGCCAATTGCTCGTTGCACTCGTCAATTTCATTGTAAACCTCCCAGTATCATCGGGCGTACGCTCGCAATCCTTCCTCTTCCTCTTTTTGCAATGTCAGCAAGAAATCAACCTCCTTCGGCTACAGGCTGTTTGCTATGAAACAAGCTGTAAACAGCTCCGCAAGTTGCCTCCAGCTGGAAACGGACTTAAGTGGCAACTTGTCAAACCACCGTAAAGCCACACTTCTTAGGCTGGAGGGGAAGATTCGACACATCAGCATCTGGTCACCGCACCACACTACCATGAGCTTTTGTAATGCCGAACATGGTTAATCGGGTCGGTCTTCCCGTCATAGAGGGTGAACTTTGGTGGGGTGAATTTTTTAGGAATTGGGTGGGACTCGATCTCCTCTGTGAATGGCGAGGATGCAATTTGATCCAGGGCCTTTTTCATCAGGTCGTAGGCCGTGTGCTCCTTAGTTTGCTGCTTCCTATCCTCCTGCTTTTCGTTATACCATTTCTCCCAGTCCTCTTTCCGCCGATCTCCTTCAGCAGGGTCATTATTTGGCGGGGTTTTGCTCCTTCCCCTCCGCCGATCTGTGCGGCTGTTGTCGCAACGCCCGGTACTAGGGGTGTAACTCCCTCTTACCCACGGCGCTGGATTGTTCCTGTCGCTAGTAATTTGCTCGTGATCAGGGGACCTTTCTCTCCCATGCCCATTTCTTCCAAAGAATGCCTCTCTCATGACCTAAACTTGGGAGGTGAGGTAGGCTATCTCTTCTTCGCGCCGCTGAATTTCCCTTTCCGCTGCACAGAGTGTATATTCACTCGGGATTTGCCCACTGGAGGGTGATGGGGCAAGGTTCCGATGGTGGTTTCTACGAAAGTTTCTGTCCCTGACGTAGCCCGTATCCCTCCGCATTTCATCCGGTGCTTCCTAGTGGCTTTCAGCAGGCGTCCGTATCTCCGACCTTAGTATTCTCCTTCTTTGCCGATCTACTGGTGTAGACTGGCAGTGCGCTGAGTTGGTCTGATCTTTACTAGAGGAGGCTCCGATGCCTCTCCCGTCGTGGTTCTCTCTCCTATGTCTCCGGTTGTTTAGACTCATGGTTTTTCTAAGCCTTCCCACAGACGGCGCCAATTGTAGGTGGGATTTTACGGGAAGGCTAGGCCGAACTCTCAAACCACAAATGGATGAGCCCAAACTCTTTCTGTAAGACAAGAAGGTTAGAATTGGTCGACCCTTAGGGGGCCGATCACACTCCGAAGGTCAAGTCAGCAAGCTTAATCGAGATAAAAATGAATGAAGGTTGTGAATACTTGGGGTTAACTGTCCATACCTGGCTCTCGATGCCTTGGGTATTTATAGAGTCATCGAGAGAGTGTGTTCTGCCTTGGCCTATCAGCAGACTCTCATGGCCTGCTGGATAGGCATTATCATTGACGCCGCCTGATTACTTACAGGGTCTGGCGCACTGTCGCAGGGGATTTCGGCTGACCGGACATGCACGTCAACGTCGCGTGGGCAGCTGCTTGTGCATTCAATGCAAGTCAACTCTGCATTTAATGCTCGAAGACCGCTAATAGTTTGGGCCCGCCTTTCGCGGTTTGAGCTACGGTGGGGAGGAGGTCAGCAGTCAAGGCCGACCCTCCCTCTATTTCTGATCTGGGCCACCAAGCAGCCCCAACTTTAATTTGCGTAGATTGGGCCTCACCCATTGGGTTAGGCCGGGGGTTACTCCCCCACAAACAATACAAAACTTAAACAACTAATTACCTAGTTGTCGTATTTAAATAAAAGAATCTTGAAGATGAACAGAAGATTGAATAACTCAAAGTTAGATCGAGTCGAGTGCGTGACACTCTCTCCTTAAAGACAAATTTGCCCCCTACAGTCAGTGTTCACAGGAAAATGGATGTCTACCTCTCAGAATAAAACGATCTCAGCAGATTCTAAAAAGCACTCCAATAGAATCTACTCGGCGGAACAACGAGATGATTCTGACTCTCTTGGAAAATGGGAGGAGAAAGAAGAATGCAATGCTATGCAATTTCAAAATTTGAAAATCGGATCAAAATGACTGTAGTATTTAGCCTTATTTATAGAGTCCAAATGTCTGTTTAAGACACTGGTTTGAACAGGTACCAGCAGCCAAACAGTCTCTTATCGGAGGGACACATCCCTTCGCCAGAAACGAAAAGGCATAACAATTCGCCAGAACGACACCAGTCAATGGACACATCTGTTCAGTCAATGGTCAAAAAATAAAATTAAGTAATTAATTTAAATTCAACCTTAGACCAAAAAGATAAAGGCCAAACCCACGTCCGATTCAGGGCGAGTCATGTGCGCGTGTATTTTGTGGGTCAACTCATGGGTTGGGAAGGTTCTCCTCTTTTTACAAAATTAGAGTGTCCTTTAGGGCTCAAACCCATCTTCAAGTTATGGTTTTATATACATATCATCTTTCACTTAAAATTCTAATGTGGGATAAGCCTTTTCAACTTTTAGTTTTTCATGGTCATGTTAGCCTCTTCTAGCCAATAACTCATTCAATTCTTAACGGATTTGAGTAAGTAAATAAATGAAATTAATCTCTCACAAAGGTTAATCTAATGCACTATGAACCCACTTAAATGGAAGTATGGATCCCACATTTTAATTGGCTTAAAGTAATGTGTTTTCAACAATTTTCAGCTGAGCTAACGAAGTCTCTGACTGGTTGGTTAAGTAATCCGGAAAGTCTATTGATGCATTTTGCTTAAGGGTCTAAGTTTGATGAACGAACTTAATCAGTAACAGCACTTCGCACGACATGAATTAGATACTCCAACCAATGGCATTTGATCAATTTGCCCAAACCCATGTGACTGATTGATAATCCATACGGATGATGGCCTTAGTAATACCCACTTTTAGCTAAATAGATGAGACTAATTGTCTGGAGTGTTTAGCTAAATCAAAAGATGAGGGAGAGAGAGAGAGAAGGGAAGAGTCACAAATCTTTGAAAAGAAACCACGGTCAAAAATGATGTGAAAAGGCCCTTAAGCTTTTGAGAGAAGAAAGATGTGAAAAAGACTTGGATAAGATTGTGTTAAGTTGTTAACCATAAAGATGGCAGAGTCTTTATCATTGTCGTTGAAGAAAGCAATGAAAAATGTCTTATATCATAGTGATGAGTGCATTGTGAAAAATCTGAAGGCCGACTTAAGAGAGTCTATGGATCCAAGACGGACAAAAAGGTAATTCCAGAATGCTCATCTTAGTGTCTAGTGTTCTTCTCACACTCACTGTTTCATTTCTTTTGTGCTAATATATGTTTAGAGCGTCAATTGGGGCAGTGCTGAACTTAGCTTTCCAAACTCCACATTGTGAATGAGCTCAAAATAATAACCAGGCGGGAGACAACCGCAAGCATACAACCACATGAAAGTGGATCGCAAGCATTAAAACAAGTATATTCGAATCAACATCCTTACAAGTTCCAAAAAAATAAAAAGGGTTGCACTCTTTTTTACCTTGAGTAAAAATCACATAACTCTCATGTGACTTAAAAGTAAATATGTAATCTCTCGTGATTTGAACTTATCTGTAAATGGACGAAAATCGTTAAAATTAATAGCAATTATTTCACAAGGATATTTTTGTCATTTTATTTCTCTAAAATGGAACATAAAAAATATAATTTTGTCCTTTTATGTCAAAATAAAGTGTTGTACTTAAGAAGAGTATTTTTGTCATTTTACCAACACTATCAAGGTTTTGTACATTTTGCAAATAAGTCAAAATCACATTAGACTTATGTGTTTACTTTTGAACTACACAAGGTCATTTGATTTTCGCTCAAATAACAAAAGCCTAAAGTATATTACCCAAAAATAAAAATATAAAAAAGCAGCACCTTTACAAATTTAAGTATACATACTTAGCATTACACAGATTTTGCAAGACATTTATTTTAATTACCTACACATTGTAAAGTTTTTTTCTATGGTAACTTAAAGCAGTATTCATTGATCATTTTTTCTTAAAAAAAAGCAGCATGTAAAATAGATAAATACGTCTCCTAATACATAGTTTCGCTACTCATCATCGCCATTGTTTTGTTGATGTTGCTTTATTTACAGAATAGGTTTGGTGATATATTATTCAATAAAGAATGCTCCTAGCCTAATAAAAACTGAAATGAGTAGCATAGGCTGGGTCTCCAACCAAGTCCTGCGCATCGATACGATTTGAGACCGTAAACGTCATTGGCTTACAATCAGAAGGCAAAGATCCCACAGCCTGTTTGGAACTTGTGGAAAGAAAGAAAAGGGAAAAGAGAGAGAAATAGAAAGAAAAGTATTTGTACTGTTTGATTTTGCAAAGAAAATAAAATAAAAAAACATTTCTCTCGTTTAAAATTTCAAAGAGAGAGAGAGAGATTATTTTTCATTCCTTTTTTTTTCTCCCTTCCTTCCCCTATTTGATTCTTCTCTTTCCTTTCACAAGTTTCAAACAGGTTGTAAGAAACCAGAGAGAGGGAGAGACTAAGAGCCTGTTTGGAATTTGGAGAGAAGGGGAAACGGAAAGGAAAGGAAGAGGAGAGAAAGAGAGTGTGTGATTTAAAATTTTCTCCCATTTTCCTTCCTGTTCTCGAGAATGGAAAATTTAAAAAAATTTTATTTCCTTTTCCTCCCCTCCCCAAGTTCCAAACAAGTTCTAAAACGGATTTCCAATGCAGTGATGGTTAACCAGGTGACAACAAAAATGAGTTGTAGCATTTTATAGTTCACATTGAAGTTAGGCAAGATTAGAGTGGGTAAAGAGCCTATTCATCACCAAAAGGACACTTTCTTATGCCCATTGGTGAAAGGAGTCCTAAATCTTTCTTCATCCAATTCATTTCAACTCCGTTGTTGTTTTCATTAGTCAATAAACAATCATATAAGTCAACTCCAAAAAAAATGCTTTAAAAGTCATGTCCTTTCATGTTTCTCACTTGATCAAACTCTTGTCCCAAATAACATGGAGACATGGGTGCTGCCACTTATGTGAGGAAAAAGAATAGATAAAGTATATGTGCTGCTACTTATGTGTTAGTCGAGGATGTCATTTTGATGGCATATTAGTCATGTTTCCCTTCTCATCAATTCTCTTATTTTGAAAACAAACACTGCTGACCTTCTGTTTTTTTTATCAAACTCGTATAATTTTTCTGAAGTTATATTCTGAAAACACAGACTGTAAACTCAAATTTAAACGAAGTGTTTTGAAGTCATGTATTCAAGCACAAGTTTGTGTTTTTGGGAATTACATTGGTTTTAGAGTATCAATATTGTACAATCCTGGCAATATAAAGTCTATCAACATGGGTTCAAGGTAAAGTCCCAAACAAATAAAAACATTTAAGAGTACAGGTTTCCTTCTACCTGTAAAAAAGTACACATAAGGCAAATAAAGATTCACAATTGAGCAAGAAACTCAGAATCTTAAAGGAACAGTGAGATTCAGAAACTCAAAATCTTAATGCTGTGTTTGAAACCCAAATTTATCAAGGGAATGAACAAAAAATGGTGAGGGAAAGGAAAACAAAATGAGATATTTCAAATCCTTATTTCTTTTCTTTTTATATTCTTTTACCCTCCACTTTCTCTAATAACCAAACATACAACATAGTTTCATAACTTCTTCCCCTTCCTTTCCCTCCCGAAATTCTTGATCCAAACATAGCGTAAAGAAACATTTGGGATTTCAAAAACTCAGAATCTTAACAAACTTGGTATTCCAGTGACCATTTCACTGCTTGATAAAATTAGTGTCACGGAGCTTTTACAGGATGATGCCAATTACTAGACGCTTATATAATTTCATACAAACCACAGAGCACAGCAGCATTTTAATGGAAAATAGTTACAGAAAATGAATAAAAAAAAAAATAAAGGAAACAAACCTCAACAGTCAGCTCCAACAACCCAATTCCCACAAACAAATCCGCAGGACGGCAGGAGTCATCACAGCAACTGCCTGAGAAACTCAATTCTGCAGGCATCAATGGCCTTCATTGTCCTGGATGACATCAATGACCAGAAGAAGATACCAAAACATTGTACTCTTTCAGACGCCTCTGAAATTGAGCCAAGCGAGTTTGCAGTTGCAAAAGTCCTGCAGCCTTCTGTGAAAGAATGGCATTCAATCTATAAATGTAGTCATCCAGATGATTGCCTGGTTGGTCAATCTTAACCAGAAGGTTCATCTCCTGCGTAAGCATGTATAATAAATATGAGTGCAATATTCATATCAATGGATAACTCCAATGCAATTCTCACTTACCTCCCTAACAATATCCATAGTCTCCTCCACTTGTCTCCGATGAGCAGCCACGAGATCTTCCTCTTCCTAATATTTAGCAGCCCGGAAGTTTACTTGGCAATTGACCGGTTTATGTTGAAAGAAGGAAATAAAAGCTATTGATAATGATTTTACCTTCAATAGGACAGTAAGATCATCATCTGCATGTGAAATGTTAGCCTCGAAGTCTGCCAGATTCTTCCGTTTTGTCTGCATCCCAGTCATCCGAGCTTGGTGGAGCTCTATCTTTTTATTCATCTTCAATGATGGCTTGTCTTGTTCATAGGTTGTGTCATAGTAATCAAAATCATCTTCAATTACGCCATCATCACCACCTCTTCGACCCTTGTTATTAGCTCTATACAAAGAAGAGGCCACATTGCCTTGTAACCTTCCACTAAGAACACGCTCACTGTTGAAAGATGGAGAGGACTCCCTTTCAACTTGTTTGGACCATCCAAACTGGTTACTTCCACAAGGAACATCCGGAATGTTATCCTCAGAGGCTGTTACAGAGGGCAATGCAGTTGAGTTTCTGAGGTTTGAGGATGAAGACAAAAGATCCATCTTGGAGCTGCTTCCTTTGGACAGACTCTTAACTCTGCAACGTTAAACTCAATCAGAACATTTAAAGCGAAAGAGGAATCCACTTTCAGATTCAATTGTTGTAAAAAATAAATAAATAAATAACCACATTACCTGTCAGCATATCTAAGTGTGTTGAGAGTATGTTCACACGATCCTGAATTTGGTGAAATGCATGATATCATAACCGTGCGTGAGTCACCAACAAATGAATCTCGAAGAACTTCAGTCAGCTTACTGCCCCTGAATGGAATATGACCTTGGTCGTTGTCAAGAGCTCTAATGCATTCTTTCAAAGCAAGTAAGCTTTTGTTAATTTCAGCACCTTCCATTCTGCAACAAAAGTTCAAAATCAACTCACTTATACATTCCAGGTCACAGTTTTCAAGCATTGTTCTTGCAGACAGGCTTCAGAAGCAAGATCAGATTATTCAATTAGTCTAATTTCTAGATGGCCACAGAGATCTCCTAGAACCAAATGATTACTCCTAAAAGCAAAATAAGATCCACAAAAGCTCTACCTTGTCTGTTTATCATTATCAGTAGTGTCTGCACCACGTTCACTTCCAGCAAGATCTATAAAAGATAGCTTGCCAACAGTTCGAGCAGGCTTTGAGACATTGCCATCGACTGGTCTCTTTATGGCAAGCTGAAGTATAGCATGTGATCGAGAGGACTCCTCATTTGCACCAGTCGTGCCAGTACTTCTTGTGGCATTTCCTTTCTCGATTATCTCCTTGACTGTCTCTACATTTGATACTCTGTATTCCTGCAAACCCACAATGCAGACCTGCTGTTTCCCATCCTCCCTCATGCAAAGCTTTCTGCAAGTAACAGTTGCAGGTTAGTGAGTTGAACTTATTGAAAAGCTTGCCTGGTTGTAGAAAGGTTACAAACTGAGAAACTCACTTCCGGTCATTAAGGAGATCAAAAACTTTCCCTCCATAGATCTCAAAGAAACTGACAAACAATTGATATCCTTGATTCCGATAAGTGTGGTGCATTAATCTGAAAATATCTTGGGATGCCTTAACCGGCAGTGGTTGCATGGTATAAGTCTTTCCACTACCTGAAACAAACTTGTTGAGGGAGACATGTTTATCGATACGGCAATTTGAAAAGGACTTAGGCCAGAAAAATGGATCCATACATAAAAATCTAATAAAGAAATGAACCCAAGGGATATATGAACAAAACCGAGATAGATATGTGCATATTTTGAAAAGCATGTCCAAACAGCATTGTGCTACTTGCATAAAGAGATGCATGGTAGCCAGTATAGTGAAACATTGTTCTATATATTTAATCTAGACAGATTCATAACTTTGTAAATATTCCAAAAATAGGAAAAGAAAAGAAGGATATCTTATTCATGCAAAATCTTCAAATAGCTTGGGAATAAATTTAAGATAAACACATAACGAAGGTTAGAAGAATTCAGTAGAGGTGGAGAAAGATATGGACTAAAATTCAGTAGAGGCTGAGCATATTTTCTTTTGGCTTTACATATTTCCTAGTAAAACCAAAAAAACACTCCCCCTTAAGAAATGCGCTTACTGGTCCTGTCAATTTAAAGGTGCTTCAACTGCTCCCTGATCTGTCCAACCATTCCTAGCAATGGATGTTTGGGATAGGGGTATTCCTAGATCTGTTCTAGGGTAGTTTTCTTGGACTTGGCCTCCTTTGTGCCCAAAAAAAAAAGTTTTGTTTGATAACTTTGATTGCCTATACAAATATTTTGTTGCATAAATCCAGAACCGTCAGAAGGTCCAAACTCACATGTGAAGGATTCATAACTACCTAAAACAAATTTTATAGACCACCATGTAAGACTATTCTCCTGATTGTGAACTGTCTAGTATTAAGCACATATTAAATTAATAACCCGACTTTTTCAAATTCAGCAGAGCATAAACTGCATATCGCCGACCCTGTAGTCACTGAACAGAATGTTGGGAGATCATGGACGTTTCTTAGACATATAAAGGTTGTAATCATGCTCTTATTAGCACCAAAATGAAATAAAAGGCGAGGCAAACCACTTGCCTGTTTGTCCGTAGGCAAAGCAGCTAGCTTTTGTTCTTTGAAAAATTAATGGGACAATGGGCTCCACAGTCTCTGAGTATACCTGCAGCAAATAACATAAGGCATATGACAATTAGTTAACAGATCATTTGGATAGGAAACCAAGTCTTGTCATTCACTCACTTCATCATTCGAAGCGTCCTTACTCATCACAGCATCAAAAACAAATTCATGTCTCTCAACATATTCAGTTAGGTCAACCTGCAAAAGGTTGTAAATTAGTATCCAGAGGAAAAAACACATCATAGCCACTTCCAGTGTATAAATTAATGTGATGTAAAAAGTAGTAAGCTGAGAACAAAAAGTAGGAAGTAACTGAATGGCCATTTAGTTATCACAGTAAAAAGTTCAAACATATCAGTCAAGATAGACAATGCCTTCATAGATGAGGCAGAAGCTAAACAAATTATCTGTTACTCTTCATTACTAATTATTGAAAGACTTCCCCCTTTTGATTCCAGGTTGAAAACAGATTGAGCTCTTCAAATAGTTATACATTCCATTAAGTTGGCATCTCTATAACACATGCAAGTTTTATAAACTGAAGATCTAACGAGGGCACCGATATGCCTCGGTCTTTCTAAAATAAATAAATGACCAATCACATTGCCGTAGGAGGGAGAGAGAGTTGTGGACTAATCAACGATGGATCAGCCTGTTGAAGAAATTCCAAGTCTGCCAGTTGGTAATGGTGCAAGGTTGACCTTTTAATAGGAATTACTGATAGCGGACTACAGCTCCCCTCTTTACGCTGTGTGGATTTTGATCCCCAGTACAACAACCAACCCCAACCCCAACCCCACCCTCAAAAAAAAAAGGGAAAAAAAAAGACCTTCCCTTTTCTTCCTGTCTCCAGAAGGAATGTCCTGCCATTCAGGAAGAAGCTGACGAAAGATATATTTCTATCCCCCAAAAAAAAGAGTATTGAAAGACTGTGATTCATGGGCAGCAGCTCTCTCTCTCTCTCTTTGTCTCTCTCTCTCTCTCTCTCTCTCTCTCTCTCTCTCTCTCTCTCTCTCTTTGTCTCATGTGCTCTGTTTTCTCATAAACAAATAGCTCAGCACCCATGCACAGTAAAACTCTTACCAAATCCTCACAAATTTCCATGTATTGGCTGCAAATCTCTTAAATCACAAAATATGGACAACCAATTATGTACAAAATATAACTATATGATCAATCCTAAATGAAACAAACTAACAACAGAAGCAACAACCGCAAGGTTGTGAACTCCAGCATGGTGGTGGTGATGATGATGATGAGGAGGAGGAGGAGGAGGAGGATGGTGATGATGATGATGATTACAAAAATGACTATATAAAGAAGAAAAAACGAGTTTTCATACGAGCAACTGCAACTTTTTGATGGTTTTGCTCCTCTTCATAGGAAGATAAACAAGCTTAACTAAGGCTACAACCCCATCCAACCATGAACAGCTTAAAGAATCATTGTAACGAGAACTAACCACGAGAAGCTCACCTTGAATTTCGTTTCGTGAACAGTGAGTGAATTAGTATTCCAATCAATGGTTATAATGTCTTCCTCTTTCTTTGCTGTTTCCTTTTTATTAAGTGGTCTCTTTCGCACCTGCATTCAAAATATTTACAAGCATTTTCTATCACAAAAGAATGAGAAAATAGAACAAACTGATGAAATAAAAGCACAATCTTATAGCACTAATAAACTCTAGGCCCATGAAGTAGTAATTCTGGTAAAGAAATCTCTGTTGGAAGTTTTGTTCTTTTTTCTAATTTTCTCTGTCCTCTTTCTTATTTGCTTTCTTGAGACAGCATACACAGTAGGGGAGGGAGGGTGAGTAATCTAGTCAGCACTTGTTTCCCTGACAAGACCCTATTTTGAAGTTAATGCACCCACAAACACTCTTTTAACAACCCGTGTTGAGCGTTATTACAAATAGCGCTTTTAATGAAAAGCACTATCTGAAATAGAGCTTATATGTCTCATTAAATGCACTATTTGTAATAGTGCTCAATAAGGGTTGTTGAATTAAGTTGAAAAGGACCCTTGTGACTGCATTAACTTCAAAATAAGGGCTTGTCACAAAGACAACCCTGTTTCATTGTTTTATCAAAAGAGCAACTGCTAAAGTGACGCAAAGGATAATAAAGTATAGATACAATAGCAAAAGGGCATACCACGACTTTGATCTTTGCCACATTAGTAGCCTTCTCTTTATCTGAAAAGTTTTTAAGAAAATTATTTTCCTGCACTCCACGGGCCCCATTTGTAAGTTTGCTGGTTGTGATATATGGCTCAGAATCATCAAAAATTTTACAGCAACCAGGATGGTTAAGGTAAGATCCTTTGTATAGATCAGGAACCTGCATATACAAATCAATGTAGACAATAACATCAGTTAAAGGGTCAACCGAATATATACATAGATATAGATGTATTTATATATATTCCATCTTGTTAGATAAAAGCCCAACAATGTATATCAAGCTAAAACCCTCCCTCATGTGCGACCCCGGCTCGCACGTGGAGAGGCTAACAGACAGAACAGCTCTGATGTTATTGATTTGCATTCCCTCAGCTATTAGAACTATGGTTACACGAAGTTTTGGGTTCAAGTCACATGACACGCACGTGCTCCCCCATTGTGCACTTTGTTCTGTCTCTCTTCATGCATCTATTCTGTCTGTATACATTGTTGGGCCTTTATCTAAAAGCTTAACTTTTTAAATTAAGTGGTGACTTAACACATAAATCAACCAAATATATACATTTACATTTACATATATACGCAAATGTACGAACATAAAAAATGTAGAAAACCATATACTAGTGAGAAATGAAATCAATCGAGGGGGCTTTTTCAAGAACAGAAGTTAAAGAAAAATAAGTACTTTGGAAATTCAATTCCAAAGGCCCCTAATCCACAAGAAAGTAAGCAATGAAAGCTTAGAAAAATTGAACAAACCACTAGACTTGCAAAGGCAAAAGTGGAGACACCTCTGGTAATAGCTCTGTATCGAAGGAATGCAAATCAAGTAACCCTGGGCTGAGTTCACTCGGCGACATTGGTACATCAACCCAGGTCTTCCTCATGCTCGATGACCTTGAACAAGCCGGCGGAGTTGAAGGATCCCCAAAGACTTCATTCCCTCCTCCATTAACATTCCTCTGCACGTTCTTGCTCAATCTCGAACCCGGAACTCCTCCATTGTTATCATAAAACCCAAAATCCTGTATATCAATTCAATCCACAAACACCCATTACCTTAAACAACCATAAGACATGAATCCAACCCACCAAAACTCACACCCAGAAACCATTATATACATATGTAAGATATCTATATACACCTGTAAAGCAGCTGATTGAAGCCACTTGTTGTTGAAGGAGGAATCGATGGAGTTGTCGGAGTACTGACGCTGGTGGTGGGAGTGGTGATGTCCGATGGAGCCTGACGTCTGCATTTGTCTTCCGAGTGCGTTCATCTCTCCCTCTCTCTCTCAGGCCGATAAGGGTTTTGATTACTCTCTCTCAACCAAGTCAAACTCATAAACTGAGTAATTTTTTAAGCCATAAACATCTCTCGGCCGGCCATACAGTAAAGAGCATACTTGCCGAAAGAACAAACAGTGACGGTCTTAGAGAGAGAATGTTTGTGTTTTGAGTTTGCTTCAGAGAGAGATGATGATGACGATGATGGAGAGGCGTTTCGGGGAGGAGGTGTTGATGGAGAGTTTGGATTGGGTTTGTAGGTTGTTGAGATTATTGTCTTTCGAGGTTCTTTCGAAAATAATTGATTTTGAAACTTTCGAAAAGAAGAACGAGATTTATGGGAGGGGACTCTTTCTTTGTACTTGTAATTGTAGTTTATACATGTACGACTACAAAACTTGGGGCGTGTTTGGAGTTTGTAAAAAGGAATGGAAGAGAAAGAAAGTGACCAAAAAAAAAAAAAATTGTAGGTAAAAGTGTTGTTTTTAATGAAAATGAAAGGAATGTGAAGAAAAATAATTTTCTCTATTTGAAATTCGAGAAAAAAAATCATATAGTCAAGAAAGATATGGAAAGAAAATGAGGAAAAGTTTGTAGGTAAAGTGATTTTTCAAGAGAAAATGAAAGGAATTTGAAGGAAAATAACTTCCTCCATTTTAAATTCAAGAAATAAAATAAATAGTAAAAATAAATGTGGAAGAAAATGAAAAGAAGGTATGAAAGGAAAATAATTTTTACTTCTTTTTTGTGAATTTTTCTCTCTCCTTCAAATTGAAAACCAAACGTGAGAAGAAAGAAAAAAATTACTCTTCCTTTCTCTTGATGTGCTCACATTTCAAACAAGCTATTTTATAGATATAGAGAGAGGGGCCAACGAGTGATTATTGAATAACTAATGTGAGAAGAAAAGAAAATTTTTCTCTTCCTTCTTCTTAATTTCCTCATGTTTCAAACAAGCTATTATATATATACATATGTGTATATATATATATATATATATAGAGAGAGAGAGAGAGAGAGAGCTATTTAATGCTCTTAGAGCACTACATTACTATTACTCTTCCCACAATACAGTAGGTCATCTCTTACTATGCTGTGTTTATGACTCGCGTAACAAAGAGGACCCATTACATTGTAAAAATAGGAGGAAGAGTAATATGACATTTTAAGAACATTAAATAATTTTTTCCAAGTTTCTTTAATTATTTTAATGTTAAAATGTATTCCTTTCCTAGAGGCTAGAGTTGTTCACAAATTCATCCAACCCTATCAAAACAGACTAATCCGACCCTAATCGATTCTATTTTGAGTGGATATCGGTTGAAAATTTTTAAGACCCGAGCACATTTGATTCAGATGTTAAGACCTTTATTTTATCAACACAACTCGACCATCAACGCGACTTGACTTAGACCATTTTATACTTAGAAATGAATTTGTTAACCAACCCAAACCCGAGCCAATTATCTATTGGATCGAAATCGATTTCAAATATTTTTTACCAGATAATTTTGGATCGAGTGACGGGTGATTACCAAATCCATAAACATTTTACATATGGTAGTCATCCCAATAGCATCATCCCAGGGTCGATAGTTTCAAATGACTACCAATATGCTTAGACAGCTATTTATGGGTAGTTGTAACAGTTTGCGGGTCGATAGTGATGATGCAGCAATCTCGTGTTAGCCTGCCTCCAGCTCCGGGATGAACTGTTCCTTGGTCGGCCGGTGAACTCCTGCGCTAAAACCCACCGGTGTGATGGGAGCCAATGGCCCTTCGGTGTACAAGTTAGATTCCAGGGGGTTCAAACGTTGGAGAAAGAAAAATATTCAGGGTTGTGTCTTGCGTACCTGCAAAGGGACCGAAGTTTTTCCTTTGTATGCTTGCACGGTGGGGGTAGGTGGTCCTTCCACGTGGCGGCTCCTAATCTGGGGACCAGACCAGTGTCAGAGCACTTGAGTGAACTATCCCCACACTCTAAAATGGCGTGTGTCAGAGCGATATTAGGGGGGGTGGGGGTTGGTTGCGAGTACGTGCCCATACCTCTGACTTGTGCCAGGGTGGATGGTGTCAGAAGGGGGCCCCCACCGGGTTGGTCGGGGGCCGAACCGACCAGAGAGTAGCTATCCACTAGGTTCTGAAAGGCGAGGACGATCAGAAGGGGGACCCGATCGTGGAACGGCCAGACGCATCGAGCGTCGCTCCCAGTCGGGTTGAGAAATCCTCCTCACCAGATAGTTTCAAATGTTTACGGGTTTGGCAATTTAGCATATTTTACCAATCTGTTTTCAACCCGAGTTTCAACCCGTAAACACCCGAGGGTGAAGAGGAATGAGAGATTACATTTTACATATTTTTGTAGGGATATCTTCTACAATATGCTAAATTGCTAACCTTTACTTCTTGTGCTTCTAAATTTTTCATTCATTGGATTTAACTACTGATAAAGAATAATAATAAAATCTAAAAAAAAGGAATATTTGTAGAGTAACCTTTTTATAAAATAGAGAAGAATTAAAAAATCAAAAGAAGAATAGTGTTATAGGGTATAAGAAAAATATATACGAGAGATACAATTCCCCTTTTTAATAGATATTGAGTATTTAAACTTGAACTAATGTAATTTATTTTTTTAAACTAAGAAGGTCATAGCCTTAATCAGATTATATGTTGCAAAGCTGTTAATTGATCAGAAGAAATTATTTGTTGAATCTAAGAACTAATAAAGAAGAAATTTTAAAAAGAGGAGTAGTCTTATCCATAGGTTATAATAATCTCTGAGATAGTGAAGTCATATGAAGGATTTTGAAATGAGAGAAGATGATAGTATTGAGAACTAACCCATTGCAAAGTTTTTAAATTGGCACAAAAAAATTAAAAATAAAACAAAACCAAACAATCACGTCTCTTTCGGGTTGGTTGATGATAAATGAATAGTTAAATTATTGTTTTCAGTTAATGTAAAATAAACAATAGTTTTGACTTTGTGAGTGGTTCCAAGGCCATTTGAAATTGTTGTACAAGTACTTGTTTTAATTTAAGAAAATTGTACAAACTTTTCAAAATATTACAACTACCGAAAAATAGCAACCATTTGATTTTTAAGCAGTAAAATTAACTAACACAAATAATAATAACCCGGTTGGACCATAGTTTGTCTTAATGCTAAAATTTTCAAACTAAGATTCTAATTTTCACTCTCAAACGAAAAAGAAAAACATTATTTTCTTTTCAAAGAACCCATGTCGAGATCAATTGTCAATTACCGATATATATCAGACCCAAAAAAATTTGTCACCATATGGATTAGGAGCCCAAAACATTATAATACAAACTTTGAGATAACAAAAATCAACTGATTCCAAAGGCAAAATCAAAGACTTAGCACATTGCAACCAAATCCATGACTTGACAGAAGGGGGAAATATAAAATGTGGCGCATGTCATTGTACTGTTTACTTTGTTCATGATCAGATTAATCGAGTTAAGCTCGTGATTAATTCTACTGAATATCATTTGATCAATCGTGAATATATTTTAAAACTCGTCAATTTTTTAAGTCAAACTTAAACAATATACAACTTGGCTCAATTAGGCTGGTTTATGGCTCTACGTGTATGAGTGGTTCATCTTAGTATATTCCGGCCTACAAATTTAAATTGTATTTCAAGTTCTCCACCACAGATCATGTTACAACACTGTCCTGAAGATTGTTTTGGATGGGGGTCAATGGATGTATCTTTAGTGTTATTTATTTATTTTATTTATGGGCTTTTATCACAATTTAAAAGTTAATTAAAAAATGAGGCAAAAAGCAGGTAAAACACTAATCTAAGCATGACTAAGCAACCCCTCTCATAAACTCATTAAATCCTTGAGCATATATGTGAGGCCTTTTATCTTCTATTTTTTTCCTTTTTCTTTTTGCCATTTTCTTCTCAACTGAAAGATTTGATGATGGCATTTGAACCATCTTTGATAACACATAAACTTGAATTTTATATTATGCAACTAATAAGAAATCAGCATAATATGGTATGCAACTTCAAACCACAAGGAAAGTGATCCATAATGTATCATGACATTAACATTTGTATATTTATATATATATGTATTAGTTATGGGGGAAGGGAAGAAGAGAGGCAGGAACGTTTCACCATAATTTAAAAAAGAAATGGAAGTGTATAATACATTTACTACTATATATACATGCTCTATATATAAAATTCTACTTTGTTGGTCATAAATTTATTGGTATATTTATTTTAAAAATAAAATAATAACAAATACTTCACTTTACTTCACCCTCATTTTCTTTCAATTTCAGAAGATAAGGAAATTCCTCAAAATGTGGGCGCTGTCTCCCTTCCCAATCCTTCCATCCATTTCTTATTTCTCCTCAAAGCGTCCATTATGATTATTAATTCACAAGTCTTGTTTATGACAAAGGTAATCAAGTGGGTTTGCTATATTGTTGTCATTCTATGCAATAATAACATTGACAATCACATTCATTAATTAACCTTAACAATGTTACCTCCTCACCATGGGGACTAATTCAATTTAGACATTACACTATAAAATTCAGCAAGACTATGCTTGGTCTTCCCATGACTGTGACATTTACACCAACTCTTGGTTTTAATGTGACATCTTAACTAATAGCTTTGACTGTTTTCTTATTTATTTACTCCAATTGCTTAGGGTCTGTTTGGATCTTAGGAAAAGTGATTTTTTTTTCTTTGTTTGGTTTTAAGAAATATTTAAAAGAAAATGGAAAGAGGAATGAAAATATTAGGGTAAATATGGAAAAAGAAAGAGGAAAAAAATAGGATAAGTATTTAAAAAAAGAAGGAAAATTACTTACTCTTGTTTCGTTTTAAATTTTACTTTTGTTCTTTCCAAACAAGAACCAATCAATGGGTAAAAGGAATATATAATTGTTTTTCCTTTTTCCCCTCAAGTTTCAAATGGGCTGTTGTTTCCGAAAATTAGACAAATTTTAATATTAGAAAATCTGAGCCACCAAGTTGAGATGGCCGAGTTGGTCTAAGGCGCCAGATTAAGGTTCTGGTCCGAAAGGGCGTGGGTTCAAATCCCACTCTCAACATTCTTATTTTTTCCCTTAGATCGAACGGATGAGATCTCTTCCTTTCTTGGCAAATGGTATGTAACGGCTGAGAATAGTGCCAACGAAATTCGAGGAAAAGGGGTTAACGGATGAGTTATCATCTTTTCTGTAAAGAGTACACAAATCGGACGACCAAGATCACTGACAACTCTGGACATTTCAACTGTGCTAGCATGCATTGGGTTGTTCCTAAGCGAACCCAATTGCTAATTAGCCGTTTGTGTTTGTGTGGTAAATCTCAAAATTAATTGAAATGCACGTAAATTAATTGAGACATTCGATTAGTGGCATAAAAAAATAAAAAATCTGATGATGACCTAGTAAATTAACTCCGACATCCTATTAGTAACCATAAAAATAAAAAATCTGATGATGACCTAATTTTTGAAGCAGTAAGTGGATACGCTAAAAAATAGTTGGGAGCTCTTAAGTCATACAAAATTTTTAATTAGATGGATGTACTGCGCTGTAGCATTTGAATTGGCGAAGAATTAATCTTTATTAAATCTGCGAATTCAAATGATCACATTTTCGAATTCTAATTTAGATGGTGAGGAATTAATCTTTATTAAATCTGTGAATTCAAATAATCAAATTCTCGAATTCTAATTTAGACTAATAGTTAATTGCAAACAGAGAGTAATACATGTAATATTGAAGTTTCGTATAATTTTTTTTCATAAAAATTAGTAAAAAAAATGAGTATTTTTTTATTTTAAATACTATAAGTTAGTATTTTCGAAAAAACTGATACATACCAAAGTTAAAAATGATTTAATTTATGTTTACAGTTTTATATTTAAATATACAATTATACATGTATATGTATACTCTAGAGACGCTCTCGTTCTTAATATATCTTTACAAATAAAGATTTCTCACTCCCGCTGTCGCACCCGCAATGCGAGCTTGTGGCTTAGGTTGGGGCAATGACTGTTGAACAGTAGACATCTCTTTGATTTGCAAAGACACAATCAATGATTCAAAATCAACAATCTATTTTAACATCTTATTTGGAGCACCAGCATTATCACGAGGCTGTTAATTTAGTGTTGCTTATGCAGCTACACGAATTGGCCAAGAGCTGGAGCAAGTGAAAGCTTTCGAACTCAATCAAATGCAAGCATGGTACTGACTTAGCATTTATTGTCTTCATTCTAACTGTATATTTTTTATGGCATATTTTTTTTTATTCTTAGAGCGTCGATATAAAAACAATTTGTATTTATGTATAGATAGGTTGTAATTGTAAATAAAATTAAAAAATGTGGACAAAATTTACGAGGATAAGACAGCTGGATAAGTATTTCTTCAATTCATTTCCAATTATCCGAGAAGTCATTTTAGAAGTTACCTAGACTGGCTTTTTTTGGATGGACTTTTCCGAGGTGGACTTCTTCTATAATCCTATCTATATAAGTTCACCAAACATATCAATTTTGTTTTAGAAGTCCTTTGGAAAAGCTACGTGTTTATGATACTCTCTCTTTAAAGTCCATAGTTACTGACTGCCTATGGAAACAAAGACCTGCAGCTCCAATTCAAAGCCAACAGCCTTGCTGCAGGATCAACCATGCCATCAAACAATTAAGGGATTGGCCGCAAGCTACTACTGGGAACCTCTGGGTGAATTGCATGAGTGCAGTAATGTTAATACTTCTTGTTGTATGTTAATACACTCCATCCAAATTAGTTGCTTCAAACAAGGGGTTAAGTAGTGTAATACTATACATGCGCAACCATGCATTATTTCAAAAGTGTGCAGTAAAACGTGACGGATTTTTACCAAACTAGAGCCCTTTTTACTGTAACTAGAAGGTTGCCCTTAATTGGTGCAAGTGAGAGAGAAAAAATAAGGAGTAAGCAGTGAAAGATTACAAAAATTTAAATTAATACTTTTATTGTTTTGTTTTTGTAAACCAAATAAGATGTGCACAATATTAATAATTTGCTGAACTCTATAAGACAATTTGAGAAAACAAAAAGACGTGATGCGTCCTCACTAGACTCCTGTATTTACTTTTCTATAATAGTATAGATATAATAGATAAATATCATGTAGTGAGGGGAGACGATAAACAATCCTGAAATTTGGATTGGGAGTTAAATTACCAAATTACACTTATTAAAAATTCTTATTCCCTTATCCTTTCTCCCAAATGAAACATAGCCAAAGTGTTTGGCATGTTGGGTCAGTAAAATCTAGAAGTGTTCTTTGGTTGATAAGCTTGCATAATCAGATTGGACATATGATATGAAGGGAGATCTGCTTGATACTAAGAGAAATGAAAAGGGAATAGAAGAAAAATAAAATAACAGAGAAAATAATTTTCTTTCTTTTATTTGATTTGTAAAAATTGAGAAGAAAGTGAAAGTAAAATTATGTTTTTGTTTGTTTAAAATAATAGAATAACTATTAAAAGAGAAAGAGAAAGAAAAATAAAAGGAAAGTGAGAAGAAATTTTTTTTATTTCTCTCTTCTTTCCTTTCTTCCTAAAGTAAGATAATTTTACCTTTTCTTTTATTTCTTTTCTAAGTATCAAACACTTTATTGGGTCATTTTTTTTAATTTATTATTATTTTTTCTAATAGCATACACGGACTAACTTTCATACACCTTGACTAACAACCAAACAATGCTTCGAGAGTCTCCACTGTAAACGGAGAAAAAAAGAAAGCCAACACGAGTTTGATCATTAAGTGATCCTAACCTACGGTGTTTGTTACCTCAAAGAGATTGCAGATGGTGGGATTCACTTACAAGCAATAATGAGGTAGCCAATCATAGACTTACACATTATTAAGTACCACAATTTTGATAGAGGTGCGAAGCACAAGATAAGGGCTAAAAGAGTTCTATTCTATGGATATAAAAAGCGGGGACTGTACGTTGAAAGGCTGTTGGTGGTGGTGGTGCTCGATTTGGGGCAGAAAACAGAGGACCTGGTGAAGGAGAAGAAGAACTGAAAACAGAGAGATACAAAATCTTACATATATATATGGCGTCAATTTGCTTATCATTGTCTTCACTCTCGGTATCGACCTCGAAATCGGTATCGACGCCCTCTACATCAACATCATCGTCATTCGCATCTCCGTCTTCGTCTTCTACATGTTGTCGATGCTCACTTGTGCCCTTCCCGTTGTTCGTACCTCGACGAACTGGGATGCTTTTGGATTATAGCAGTAATCGGAGGAAGCATAGGCATATAGTTCGTATGGCCCCCGATGAAGAGAAGCTGACTCGCCGCAACCCTCTTGATTTCCCAATTGTATGTTCTCTCTCTCTCTCTCTCTCTCTCTCTAGTTTCAGTACATATGCATAAATAACGAATTGTATGTATATATAGATTTAATCTCGATTGATAGTTTTCCGCTTGGAATTGATGCTTTTGCTGTTGTAGGTCATGATTTTAGATCTTCTCGTTTGTGCTCTTGTCCTTGTTAATTGAGGCGTCACTTGTGTTTCCATTAGGGAAGTGTTTCTCTTGCTTTTCTAAAGGACAAATGTGTAGATTTTAGCCCTTCAAGGGCAATAAAGTACACATGAAATGCGAACAAGACACCTCCTTTTTGATAAATGAGTAACTAGATACTGTGGTTGCAGTTAAGGTTTATTTGCTGAAATTGCATCCTATTTTCCTTGTGTTAATCATAAACTAATGATTTTACGATAATAAAGAAGCATTGGACATACTGGGAATTGACTGGAGAATAGGAGACTATGTAATCTTTTAGTAGAGAGCAAAACATTGGGCTTTACTACAAAATATATTTTGCTTGAAGGATTTAGTGGGGACAATTGGACACATTCGAAGAGTTCATTTCTAAGTGGCATCTTGGTGCTTACTAGAAAGTTCTATGGTTGAGTGTAGCAGAGCTTTAAATTGACATTGTAGAGTCAATCGGATTAGGGATTTTAGGTTAAATAGCAAAAATGCAGAGTCAAATCAGATTAGGGATTTTAGGTTAAATAGCAAAAATGCACGCACATTATATCCCAAACTATAAACCACTTAAATAGAGGATAATGGTAAAACCATGGAAATTTGGGTTCATTAGTCCTACTTATATATGCAATATTTTCCATGCAAACTTTCAATGTAGGATCAGCACACAGTTACTTGGGTTGAGATCATTACAAAAAATATGCATATATATCATTTTTAGGGGGGAAAAGCCACCAAGTGATATATAAAAGGATCTGTAAGTTTCATATGGTTATGTTCATATAAATTGTCAATCAAAGCAGGCCGGGGCTGTGTAAACTAAATCACAGTCAGTGGTGTTCAAAATGTTCGGGCAAGTCTCTGGTATTTCATCTGAAAGACTTCACCAAGTAAACTGTTGGAATATTTTTGAGTGAAGATAAATTTCATGTAATTTGTCACCAATAACTGTATTCCTTGCAGCAAACAAAAGGAATTTCTTTTACATAAAACTATTAGCATGGACATTGCTTTCTTGCACTTTTTGTTGCCTATCATTGACCAAATCATATAGTGCCACAACCTTACAGTGTAAAAGTTGTTGATATGGATCCATATCTAGCATCTACTCTCTGTCATCGATAGTCTTTGCTTTAAGTCATTGGTGCCTGTTCCTTCTTTTCATTCTCATCAAGTTCCTCCAGATGGTATGGTGGGCTATGATTTGTATTATGGGGCATCAAGGCCTTCCTTACAGATACCTCCATGGAAGCACCGAGGAGGTCATCAACTTGAAATTGGCAAATGTTGAGGGTCCTAGACTCCATTCGATGAAGAAGAGTGGAAAGCATTGGCCTCTGGATTCCTTATCATAGAATGAAGAGGAGATCTGGGGCAAACCTAGGATAGAGTATCACCTGATGCCATTGCAATTGAGCCCTCTGCTTGGATGTCACTACAGTTTTCAAAACTTGTAGGAGTAAACTCATACTAAGGCTTGAGTGATGGACTATTATTGAAAAAGCTAAATTATTGGCTGGTGGAGAATGATTATGTTGGGGCCAGCAAGTACTTCGGGGTCTGTTCTCAAGAATTTTTTGTGGGTATTTGACAACAAAGTACTCTCTCGCAATTCTAACCTCCATATCAAAACATATAATTGTTCAACTATTTGCAGACAAACACTGGATGGCAGAATAAAATTTCCTGTCTTTCCTTCACCCATAACCCTCTAATGTTCTGTCTAGGACAATTAGTTTGTCCTTGTGCTTGCCTCCTGTCATAGAGGAGCATTTTTTACTGATGTTGGATGATCTTTTGCTCTCCCATGACAAGCATATAGTTTTCTGAGTGCCACATCAGATTGAAATAAAAATTCTTCAAAGGCCTTTACAGAGTGGTAAATACACTCATAAGTCAGAAGATTCGAAAGTAGTTGTGCATAGGCTTTATACTATGATGCTGAAAATTGTGGATTATGCGAGGACGGCTATGATTCAACGTTGAGGTCTCAAACCCGTTGAAGAGAGAGATCTGAAAGTGTGTGTCAAATTAGTTATTTATTTATAGTTATGTAAGTGCATTGAATGATACTTGTATCATGATTTTTGAGACCTGGAATATTAGTTGCAATTACGATGAACACTCTATAATATGTTGAATGCTACTGGCAATGAATACACTCTTTGTTCTAAATGTTTGCCTTTTGAGTTGGTATGATAAGGAATTTCATTTTGTTTTACACGGCAGGAGTGGGAAAGGCCCAAGCCTGGGCGTAGGCCTGATATATTTCCTCAATTTAGCCCAATGAAAACGCCATTGCCTCCTCCGTTGCCTTGTGATCCTCCTGAAGAAGACGAGGAAGAGGAAGAGAAGAAAGAGGAAGAAGAGGAAGATCCTGAAAAGGAAGAGCCAGATAAGCCAGAAAACCAGTAGCTTTCCAAGTTTCCACCCATGTCTGATTATCATGGGCCTTACACTTGCTGATTCCAAGTTATCTTTCTCTGTGTTGTTCACGGAAACTAGATGGGAGGGGAAAATGCAAAAGCAGGTGGAGTGCCACCGTTGAATCGTGCTTATCCTTGCAAATATGCATGCAGTAGGTTTGTGGTTACCTGTTAATTGGGAATCCTACGAGCTAAAATGCTAATTGTAGTCTTCGAAGTTGTTTTGTTTAGACTTCCGAGTTGTGTGACGTTGTCGTTAATGTTCAATTTTGATATAAGAGTTGGTTATTTTATTGCTGTTACTTGTCAGTTTGTGGAGAATATTTTCAATTTAGTGTAGATTTTGATGTGGGGAGGACTATTCGACAAGCTGAGTTATCTAGAAATCCCAAATTTTAGTGTACACAAGCTTCAGAGATTTGGCAGAGACACATCTGTATCATGAACTGAGGGCCGGTGAATATATACAAAATCTGTTTATTAGTAAATTCAAAGGACACAACACTTGCATATGTTTACGAAACATTGTTGGAACATCAATAAATCCACACATCCCATGCAATAGTGTAAGTTCAAACGACACACTTCTAAGAAATACATTGCAACCAAAGGTACAAAATTGCAAAGCAGACACCATTCCTTATTAGAACAAATCAAACAAACGATCACATCACACGAGAGACGAGAAGAACAGCTTGCCGATTAGCAAGTTGAATGAAGAGCCCGCGTCTTCATCACATAAATAGTGATTCCACGTATAAGACAAAGACAATCCAAGTCAAAATTAAGTACCACCATCCAAAAATCTAGAGAGAGAGAGAGATCATACATTAAGGCTTGCTAGTGGAGGCACCTGCTGATTGCATTGTATGAGTATGTCTTTCAATGTGTTTGTGCTAAAAGAAAATACATGGTCACCTATGCTATGTGCTACATAATATATATACATAATCTTTAGTGAGAAATTTAAAACAATAATGGACCATCGATGTATTAAATTATTTTCTTAGTAGTAAAACTTGGAAAAGTTAGAATAGTTGCTAAGGACCGAACCTGTCAAAATGAAGTCATGGGTTTCTACTCGATTCCTCCCCTTCAATTCGAATTTGAGGCCTGAATCTAAAATGTTTGCATGTCACAAAGCCCCGCATTTTTTGTTTTGTTTTGTTCGCGCAATTGTGTAATAAACATACAGTTGAAACAAAACAACGTAGTGAGAGATGTTAACGATAACCACAAAATACCGATGAATCAGAACAAATGATCATTATGTTTGATACTAAAGAATTACACGGACGAAACACGATAAATATCACTGACCTTTTGATCATAACCTGGTAATCATGAACCATTATTCTGATTCTTTCTGGAATCTTCGTTCTTGGATTCACTGAAGGATCCTGAAGTCCTTGAGTCTTGGCATCCCTCCTTCCTCAATTATTAACTCCTCTAGATCTTCTACTAGTCTGATTTTCAATACTTCGAGTTGAGGAAAGTTACCAGGTGGTTCTCCGGAGCAAACCATCTTCTTTCCGTTGTATGCATTGGAGATCAATTTGAGGATCTTTGGTTTTGGTAACTTCTTCAAAGTCTCCATCGGGTCATTTCCTAGCTTGGTGCTCTCAAGGGTAAGCTTGGTGAGGTTTGGGGGCAGTTTATCATGTTGGGGAAACTCTTTCATCCACATGTTCAGATGCAGGTTACAAAGATTCTCATATCGAGATAGATTCAATGGTGTCGATATCTCTCTCATAAAAAAGAACCCTCTTCCCGACAAAAACAACTCCTCAAGCCGGTGTGATATAGGCATCGCATTTGATAATACTGTAATGATACGCTTGGATGGAGAACTGACTCGTAATGTTTTCAAATTGGTAAGTTTGTGCAACCAGTCTGCTTGGAAATAGTTAGGATGCAGCCCGTGTAAGGTTTGGAGATTTGGTAAAGAAATTTTACGCGGATTGAACTCATTGGATGTGGGAGCCTTTTGATGAGAAGGTAAGAGTTATGTCTTAATTCTTTCATGTTCCAAATAACATCAGGAAGGATCACACAACCTTTGCATCCTCGAAGATCCAAGGTCAGCAAACTTTGCAGATTACTTATGGTGTGAGGAAGTTCTATAGGATCAACATTCCTGGCTGCCAATCCAAGGTAAATCAACAGCCTTAAATTGCCAACTTCATTTGCAAAAGACTTTGAAAGTTAATCAGACTTAACACTTAGCACTCGAAGGAACATGAAGTCTCGAAGAAGATTCTTAAACCTTTTTGTGCTTACGTTTTGTGGATCTCTATTGAAACGCAACATAGCACGAAGCTTGGGAGCTTCACAATTCAAAGAAACGTACTTGCCAAAATAAACACCACGGGTAGTGTCTCTACGTACTCTCAAAGCAGGATTACAGGCGGTTACGCCATCATGAGTGTTAAAGAAGTTAATCTCCTCAGCCATCCGAATGCAAAGACTCTGTAAAATGTCATGAATGTGAAAACTTTTAACCCTTCCATTAAACCTCCTCCTTCGAACAACTTGAATAAGGTTTCTAGAAATCAAGTGATTTAGGTAATCATCTCCCACATCCTCAATCTCTCTTACTCCACTACGTTGTAAAAATCCATCGGCTGCCAATAAGTTAATTAACTTGAATGCAGAAAATTCATGATCCTCCGGAAAGAGTCCGAAGTATAAAAAGCATTGTTTTAAATTTGTAGGCAGGTCTTTGTAACTTAAGGCAAAGATTTTGGAGCACTGGTCTTGATCTTGACGCATGTTCTTGAGTACCGCCATCCATGCGTTTTCCGATCTCTCTCTCAATGATAACAAACCTGCCGCTAATACAATTGCTAGTGGCACACCACCAATATTCTCCAATGGAGGGGAATCAATTGTTTCATTTGTTGATTGTGGGGGTCCCATAACCATTTTAAAGAAGAGTTTTCTGCTGTTTTCTGGGTCTAGGGGTTGCAACTCATGTAGACAGCTCCACCCACCTACAAGTACACCTACATAGCTGTTTCAAGAAGTGAGAATTATTCGACTCCCATTCTCAGTGTTTGTAGGGATAGCATTCTTTATAGCATTCCATGTTTCAGTGTGCCATATATCATCAATGACCATTACATACCTGTGTTTGCTCAGAAAAGTGTACAAGGCCTCAAAGTTCTCCCACTTCCTTTTCTCCAAGCCCACTTGTCTTGCAATGTCTCTCAAAAGGTCTTTTATGTTTGGTTGTTGATAAACATAAATCCATGCTGATCGCTTAAAACTATGTTGAACAGACCTATAAACTTTCCTAGCAAGAGTCGTCTTGCCCAGGCCTGCCATGCCAATAATTGAGATCGCACGACACTGTAATTCTTCGCTGCGCATTTTGGCCACAAGCTTTTCGATGTGTTCTCCAAAACCAACAACATTTGGTTCATCACCATGGGGAAAAGATCGTCTTTGATCCCACACGTCTCTTCCAACACTGCCACTACGTTCGTTGATGCCATAAGTTTGTTTGACACGATTGATATTCTCAACTCTTCTTTTGATCTCTTCAATCTCCATAACGAAGGCACGAGCAGCATAACCGTAGGAAATAGCACCCTTGAGATAACCCCAAAAAGTCTTCCTTCTTTGCCATGCTATCCGAGGGAAGTATTTCTCCATAAGGTCCTCCACATCATGAGCCCTTTAATATCAATGATCAAGTTGGCCACCCCTCTGCTTCTCCCTTGCTTGGCTTCAGCATCCTCCAAATAGGCTTGCATTTGTCTCATTTCACTTTCGATCCAAGCAATCTATTCTCTTAACCGGGAGAAGCGACGGCCTTCTTGAATGGCTAGTTTGACGAGTAGACCTGTGGTTTCTCTGAGGTCTGCAGTAGCACCGGCAAGAGCAATTTCTGCTCCATTACAAAGTGCTCTGTCAATTGCACAAAGGAGTACTAAGCTTAGATAATCCGAGCAGACTCCTTTAGATATTTTACTTCCATAGTTAAAAATTTGAATGCTAATAATAATCCCTATATTTTATCTTTGATTTAGTTTCCACCCAAAATAAGGAACAATTCTTGGTACTCACACAACACTCTTTCATTTTATTGGGTAGGGGCTGCTCGACCCAAAAACACTTGAGGTCACTTGCGTTTTTGCAACGTCTTCGTTGAAATATCCGATCGATAATCAATAAAACAAACTTTAGAGCTTGTTTGCTCAAAACCGAGAGGTTTGTATTTCTTTCCGAGGTCTGTAATAGTTGGTTTTTAAGTTCTAAAATGGTTGGCTTTGTCGATTGTCATGCTAAGAACTGATAATTTTATTTAATCCCATATGTGAAATCTAAATTTTAGTTGTATTACTTTTGTAAGTGATTGCAATTCAATGGCAGTTCTTTATATACATTGAAAACCCCGATCATTAATCAATGAAACCAACTTTAGAGCTGGCCTTCATTTGTGTCTTTTTCTGAAGTCTCTATAATCTTTGGTTTCTAAGTTCATTCATCCGCTAATTTACAATAAATCCATAGCAAGTCAACATTAGCATCGGGCAATGATTTTCACTATTTTTTTGAGTTTCTCTTCTAATTAAACCTATGGAAAACAAATTGAAATGACTTTCATTGTGTTTATGCCCTTTGGACATATGCTATGATACCAATTTAGAGTTTCTTTTCATTTATATTTCCTAACGTTAAGAGAGAGCTTTCACATACAACAACTAAAGTAAAAGTAGTCTGAATGAATATTCTGACAATATTATAAGCTTTATAAGTCTAATTGTAAAATCAATATTCCAAGAAATTTCAAGGTTGGGCCCTGGTTGAGCTTGAGGACATTCAACATCAATAAAACCACTCAACCCATGCAATAGTTTATTAGATATCAGTAAGTTCAAACCACACCCATTTAAGAAATACACTGCAACTGAAAATATCAAATTACAAAGACAGCAAACGCCGTTCGTTAGTAGAACAAATCAACCAAACAATTATGTTACACAAACGATAAAAGAAGAACAGCTTGCTGAATAAGCAGTTTCATCACAAGAATCAAGAGATAGCCCATGTCTTCAGCACATTAAAAGCGATTCCACCTATGAGACAACACAAATCCAATGAAAATTAGGCACCATTAACTATTAGAATAAATAGTTTTAGTTCATTGTCCAAAAATCTAAGGAGAGAGTTCATATATTAAGGCTTGCCAGTGGAGGCACATGCTGATTGCTTTGTATGTGTATGGTTCAAGTGTGTTTGTGCTAAAAAAAATTTGAGTCATCTAAGAAATGTGCTAGACAATATACATAATCTTTAATAATTTAAAACAAAGTACCATTGATGTTTGTTTTATTTGATGAAAACCATATAAGAATGCAGGTTAATCATTCTAAAATTTGTAAATTATTTTCTTTATAAGAGAACTAGAAAGGTTAAAATAGTTGCCAAGGACCGAACCTGTCAAAATGAAATCATGGGATTGAACTCGATCCCTCCCTTTCCCGTTCATCTTAATTGAGTCTTGGATCTGAATTGTTCAAAGCGACACAATTTTTTTTGCACAAATGCATAATAGGGCATATAGATGAAACAAAACAACATAGTGAGAAATATTAACGATAACCATAGATATGGATGAAGCAGAACAAATGATCATTATGCTTGATACTAAAGAATTGTATGATGAAACATGATAAATATCACTGACCTTTTGATCATTTGGTAATCACGCACCAATATATTGTTGATTCTATTTGGAATCCTTGTTCTTGGATGGCACCGGAGGATCCTAAAGTCCTTGAGTCGTGGCATTCCTCCTTCCTCAACTACTAACTCCTCCAGATATTGCAACAGTTTAATTTCCAACACCTCGAGTTCAGGAAAGTTACCGGGTTCTTTGGAGCAAACCATCACCTTCCCCTTGTATGATTCAATGCCCAATTTGAGGATCTTTAGTTTAGACAGTTTCTTAAGAGTCTCCATTGGATCATTTCTCAAATTAGTGCGCTCAAGGGTAAGCTTGGTGAGGTTTGGGGGCAGTTTATCATATTGGGGCAACTCAATCATCGATACATCTTTCAATGCAGCTTGCGAAGATTCTTATGTCGCGACAAATTCAACGTTCCAAATATGTCATAATTCACTAATGTTGTTAGCCGCAACTCCTCGAGCATGTTTGATATAGGCCTTGCGCCTGATAATGCCTCAGTGATGCACTTGGTCACGCAATTGACTCTGGAATGCTCTCAAATTGGTATATTTGTGCAACCATTCGGCCTGGAAAAGGTCAGGATCCAACCCATATAGAGTTGGATATTTGGTAAAGAAATTTCAATTGGATGCAGCCTATCAAAGTTGATCCCATAGGATGAGGGAGCCTTGCTATCATAAGGTAAGAGAATATGCCTTAATAGTTTCATATTCCAAATGCCATTAGGAAGGATGACTCCATAGCATTCTTGAACATCCAAGGTCAGCAAACTTTTCAGATTGCTTATGGTGTTAGGAAGCTTTGCAAGCGCAAAACTCCTTCTGAATCCCAAGCCGAGGTAACTCAAGTGCATCAAATCGCCAACTTCATTTGGAAGATGAACAGACCTTGAAACAAAGTCGCATTTAAGACTTAGCACTCGAAGAAGTATGAAGTCTTGAAGAAAGTTCTTGACCCTCTTCCTTCTTAGGTTTTTCACATCTCCATTGAAGCACGACATAGAGGGTTTGGGAATTCCCAGAAATGTAGTCGCCGAAATCACTACCATGGGTAGTAACTCTACGTACTCTCATAGCAGCTTTATAGGAGGGTACTTCAACATGAGCATTAAAGAAAAGAATCTCCCTGGCCACCCGAATGCAAAGATTATATATCATGAATGTGACAACTTCTAACCTTCCCATTGAACCTCCTTTGAACATCTTGAATCAGGTTCCTGGCAATCAACTGATTTAGGTAATCATTCCCCACATCCTCAACCTCTCTCTCTCTAGTACCTTGTACAAAACCCCCGGCTGCTCATAAATTAATTAATTCAAAAGCAGAAATTTCATGGTCGTCCGGAAAAATTCCAAAGTATACAAAACATAGTTTCAAATGTGTAGGCAATCTTCAAAACTCAAGGCAAAGATTTTTTCATACCTCGAGGAAAAGATTATTGATAATACGTTTTGATCTTCACCCATGAGCTCGAGTACTCCATTCCAGGCGCTTTCGGATCTCTCTCTCGATGACAACAAACCTGCTGCTAACACAATTGCGAGTGGTACACCTCAGCGTCTTTTTAAAATTTTGTCACCAATTATCTTCAACTGAGGGGGATCACTTGTTTCATTCATAGTTTGTTGGGGTCCCATAGCTATTTTAAAGAAGAGTTTTGTACTGTTTTTGGGGTCTAGGGGTTGCAACTCAATTAGAGAACATAACACACTCACATGTGCACTTATATCCCTGTTCCGAGAAGTGAGGATTATTCTGCTCCCTTAATCGGAATTGGTTGGGATGCCGTTCTTTAAAACATCCCATGCTTCGGGATGCCATATATCATCTATCACTATCACGTACCTTTTTCCGCTTAAAAATACAAAACAAATCTGCCTCGACAATCTTCTCCAACTTCTTCTTCTCAAAGCCCACCTGTCTGGTTTTGTCTCGCAAGAGCTCTTTCTTGTTTGCCTGCTGAGATACATGAACCCATTCTGAACACTCAAAACGATGTCAGACAGAGTTAAAAAGTTTCTTAGCAAGAGTTGTCTTTCCCAGACCTAATGGAAATAGAGATCACACGATGTTCTTGTGAATCGAGCAGCTTGGCCACCAGAACTTCAGTTTTCTCCTCGAAACCAACGACATTTGGTCATCAACGTGAGGGAAAGATCGTCTTGCATCCCATGTGTCTTCTTCTTCACGACCGCCACTATTTTCATTGATACCAAAAGTTAGTCGGGCATTTTTTATATCCTCGATCCTGCTTCTAATCCCTTCGACCTCTTCAGCTTAGTCATGAGCAGTTTTGTACTTGATGTGGATGTGTTTGCCACTCTTAAGCCAGCCAGGAAGCCCCTTTCTCGCGCTCCTACGAGACGTTATCTTAGGTGAAGTATGTGGCGATAATGTCCTCCACATCATAGGCAAGGTTTGTAATATCAAAGACCAAGTTGGCCACACCTCTGCTTCTCTCTCGTTTGGCTTCAGCGTCCTCCAAGTATGATTGAAAATGTCTCATCTGACCTTCGATCCAATCAATCTCTTCTTGCAATCGAGACAAGCGAGAACCTTCTTTAAAAACAAGATTGTTGAGTCCACTTATGGTTTGCTTGAGGACTGCAATAGCACCGGCAACAGCAAGTTCTGCCATATTTCTTTGATGATTACAAAAAACAACCGATGGGAACTTCTAAAAAAGGACAGGCTTAAGTTGCCATTGAAAGAACATAAGAGAGCTCTGGATATCCAAGGACTAAAGCCATGATCTCCTTTCTCATGTCACGGTTTCTAAGTATATTTGCCAAAACGAATTTGCAAAAAATTAGTAACAAGTCAACGATAACGCGTACAGTTATTGGTTTTCTGACCACAAATAAGCCGAAAGAGTTCATTAGTTCAAAGAATCTACCTCCCCTAGTTATGTTAATTAAGACTTTTAGGACCATGCTAAAGGACAAAGATTCATATTTTCTAATCATAGAATTCGTTTGGTTTCAATGCAGAGGTTCTTTTTTTTTTTGTTGGAATAATTTTGATACCAAAGTTAGAATAACATATATAGAGAAGAAGAGAGACAACACGAAATTTAGAGAAATAACAAAATCTCTATATCGATCATAATGCCAAAAGATCCGCTAGTCATCTCAGCGGGCGGGATTAGATACCCGCATCGGATCGAAGTTCCATTGTAGTAGACAAGGAGAAGTTGTCTGCTACATTCAAATGGGTCTGATGTTAAATCATATCTTTTTTGTTTTCTTTTTTTTTTTTGGTTATTTTAGTACGTTGTATATTGTTCTTACATTGAGAGCCATTATATATAAGCACAACTGAATTGTTGAATAAGGAATAAAAAAAACTAATTAATAGCATATTCTAACACTTTTAATAATGGAGTTCTAATTCAGATTACAAGAAGTTTAGTTATATATTTCATCCCTAAAAAGCCTTCCCTATGCAAGTTGAAGGGGTATTTTTTTTATGAAAGAATTACTATATAAACTAAGAAAGAAGATTAGTCTTACTGTTAATTAAGCTGCCAATTTGAATGCTGACAGTCACACAGGACTGCATTAATTATAAGAAGTAAGAACTCCATGGCCAATCTTCATGGCCGTTTCATTTGGCTATCATTTCACCCGTTATGTTTGCAGGACCCTATAGAATAACTGCAAGAAATTGTTAGATATATATAATCCTTATTTAATTACTATGTGTATAATTAGTGATCACAAATAATAAATAACACGAATTATCTAATTCTCAATTAGAAGCAATTTTAACTAGAAGACAATTAGAATTTGAATAAGAACAAATTAAAACGTAACGACTTACCCGGTTGTCGTTCACAAAAATAGAAAATGTAGAAGTCGAAAGATAGATCAAGTCGAGTGTTTCACACTCTCTCCTTAAAGACAGATTCACCCCTCACAGTTGGTGCTCACGGGATGTTGGGCGTCTGACTCCCAAGATAAAACGATCTCAGCAGTCTTTAGGCAGCACTTCAATAAAAACTGCTCGGCGGCTTCACCAGATGATCTGAACTCTCTCAGGAAATACGGAAGAAAGAAGAAGAATTCGTTGTATGCAACAATTCAGAATTTTTCGATTGGATTCGATGTTAATTCCGACCCTAACCCAAAAAGATAAGACTTGAACCGAACCCACAACTCACGTCCTGGACCGGACGGACGGGCGGGCTGCGGCGCGCGCATGTGTGGAGTATTGGGTCAACCCATGGGTTCTATAGGTCCTCCCCTTTCACAAAAGTGAGGTGTCCCTTGGGGCCCAAACCTTACTCCAAACTTGGGTTATATATGGACAACTTATTTCCCATAAGAAATCAATGTGGGATTACCCACTTTCAACTACATAACCCATGTTCAAGGGGGTGACTTTGGAGGCCAATAACTCATTCAATCATACACGAATTTGAGCAAGTAAATAGTCTAGATTCATCTCCTCTCGGAGGTGAATTCAACGCACCAATGACCCGACACAAAGGATGCATGGGTTCCACATTTATATTGGCTCAAAGATCAACAAAATAATGAATTTTCATCCCATTATTCTAACAGAGATTATACAAAGTCTTAACAAATTAAATGAGTTTACCATTATTTATGCAAGTCAATAAGGTTAGAACTTAGGAATATGGCAATGTGGCCATGTGATCATAGTTACAAAGTCAAATGGTCACATCATGTGGCCTTCATTATTCACATGGATCATCCAACTAAAAGAAGGTCACATGGCCATCGTAGCTCTCTTGGAATACCTTTGGGCCGCGTTTATTTGCGGGGTAAGAAAATTAGGAATAAGAAATTTTGTGAAATTAAAAATGTGATGATTGGAGATACTGTAATATGAGAAGAGATTACTTATATTATGTTTAGTCAGAGTAAGATAAATAAAACCATTTTTGTTTTGTCCACTGGAGATTAGATAATGAATAAAATAAGTGTATGAAATTATTAAAATATAATATAATATATAAAAGGGAGGGGCAAAATTAAACTTTTATGCTCAACCAGAGGAATGTGTAATACCATCATCCCCCATTTTGGGAGACTGCATCTCCGGGCGAAGTAATCCGACACTTCTTGTGTGCAAAGTATAGGTATAAGGGCCCACCTAGGCCTTTTCAAGTTCTGCGTCCTTACTCCATAGATACGTGCCAGTCCAAGTCAGTGACCCCGAATGTCAACTTAACGAATTTGAGGTAAATACAGGAAACCTAATTCATATAAAGGACACTACAATATCCTCATAAATTGCATTGGAAGGGAAATATGATCCATTTTGAAACGTTTGACATCAATTCTAGGACAAAGATTTGTAAGCCTGACCAAGAACAATTGTTCCAGCAGAGGACATGAAATTCAGTGGGAATAATATAATGCATTTGCAACTTAACATCAAATAAATATAAATAAGTAAAATTACAAAACAATGCAATTTAACAACTTCAGTAGGAGCAGTTGCAGCCTAGGGTCAGAATAAATTCAAATAAATAAAGTTAAGAGGCACATTCATTTACCGAGCTTTAGTAAGTTCAAAGGCACTACACTTGTATCTGTTTATCAAATATTGAACATCAATAAACCAGGAGTTTGTTGGATAGCATTAAGTTCAAACCACACCCATCTAAGAAATACACTGCAACAAAAAATACCAAATTACAAAGCAGTCAACATTCATTATTAGAAAAAAATCAATCGATTGAACAATCATGTCACAGTAACCATAAGAGAAGAAAGGCTTGCCGAATAAGCAGTTTCTCATACTGATTCCCCCTAAGAAAAGACAAGTGCCATCAATTATACATATATATTTATATATGTATATAAAAGAAATTTAGTTTTAGTTTTCATTTTCTGAAAATCTGGAGTGAATTCATATATTAAGGCTGGCCAGGGGAGGCACATGATGATTGCTTTGTATGTGTATGGTTGTGTGATGTTATGCTATATAAACAATATATAAAACAAAGTACCATCAATCTTTGTTTTATTTTTTATTTTTTAATTTAAAAACAAAATAAGCATGCTGGTAAAATATTCTAGTAGCTGTAAATTATATTCTTAAAAGTAGAATTGGGAGGGTTAAAATAGTTGCTAAGGATGGTACCTTCCAACATGAACTCATGCGGTTGATACTCCCACCCCTTCAGCTTGAATCCAGAACCCTTCTTGGAGAGATTGAAGTGTTTGCATGCGACAAAGCCCCGACATTTTTGTTGTACCAAAGTATAATAAACATATAGATGAAACAAAGCAACATAGTGAGAAATATTTACAATAAACATTAGAATATATGAAACAGAACAAATATGGCCATAAATACAAACTTGTTTGGTACTAAATTAAGAATTGTCCGAATGAAACATGATAATTATCATACCTTTTCATTTGGTAAAAGTCATTATGTATCTGATTCTATCTGGCACACTTGTTATCGGATTAAGCCAATGGATTCTGAACTCCTTGAGTATTGGCATTGCTTCTTCCTCCATTATGAACTCCTTCAGATGTGGTAATTCATCAATTTTCAGCACTTCGAATTCAGGAAAATTGCCAGATTCTTCAGAGCAAACCATCTTCTCCCTGTAATATGACTTGAAGCCCAATGTAAGGAACTTCAGTTTAGGAAGTTTCTTCGGAGTCTCCATTGGGTCATTTGATAAACCAGAGCGCTCAGGTAAGCTTGGTGAATTTGGGGGCAGTTTATCTTGGGGCAACTCAATCATTTGTTAGTCATTCAGATACAGCTTACGAAGATTATTATATCGAGACAAATCCAATCTTCTCAATACATCAATGCTTCTTGTTGACAAATGCAACTCCTCAAGCCAGGATGATGTAGGCGTTGCATCTGATAACACATCAAGGATACGCTCGGTTGGAAGATTGACTCCCAATTTTCTCAAATTGGTAAGTTTGTGCAACCAGCTGGCCTTAAAAGGGAGAGGATACAGCCCATGTAGTGTTTGGAGACTTGGCAAAGAAATTTCTATTGAATGGAAGCTGTCAAAGTTGACCCCAAAAAATGAGGGAGCCTTGCAGTAAAAAGGTAAGAGAATGTGTCTTAATTGTTTCATATTCCAAATGACATTAGGAAGCATGACAGATTTGCATCCTTGAACATCTAAGGTCAGCAAAATTTTCAGATTGCTTATAGTGTAAGGAAGTTCTACAAAAAAATCCCCTCTGGTTCTCAACCCAAGGTAACTGCTTTAAATTTCCAACTTCATGTGGAAGAGACCTTGGAAGATTACGACATCTTACTCTTAGAACTCGAAGAAATTTGAAATCTCGAAGAAGATTTTTTTACCCTTTTTGTCAGTTCATATAGATCTCCATCGAAACAGAGCATGGCACGAAACTTGGGAGATTGATAATTCAAAGAAATATATTTACCGATATCACTGCGATGGGTGGTGACTCTACGTACCCTCAAAGCTGGATTAGAGGTGGTTACGTCGTTACAAGTGTTAACGAAGTTAATCTCCATTGACACCCGAATACAAAGACTATGCAAAATATCATGAATGCAGCAACTACTAACCCTTCCATCGCACTTACTCCTTCGAACAACTTGAATCACGTTCCTAGAAATCAAGTGATTAAGGTAATCATACCCGGCATCCTCAACCTCTTCCACTCCCCTACCTCGTATAAATCCCTCGGCTGTCCACATATTAACTAAACTTAATGGTCCTCCGGAAATAGTCCGAAGTATAGAAAGCATGGTTTCAAATTGGTAGGCAAATCTTTGTAACTCAAGGCAAAGATTTCTGAGCATTGGTCTTGATCTTGACCCATGCCCTCAAGTACTCCCTTCCACTCATTTTCTGTTCTCTCTCTCAATAACAACATACCTGCTGCTAACACAATTGCGAGTGGCACACAACATACCTGCTGCTAACCGGATCTATGTGCCCAAATGGGGAATGCTATGGAAGGAGATTATTAAGGAGTGTCATGACTCCAAATGGGCGGGACATCTGGGTGTCCGTTGTGTTGAGTAAATGCCTTGATTTTGATGATAACAAAACATGGTTAAATGATTTAATAATTCTACTTAGTGTGCAGATGAATTATTCATTAGATCTTGATTTGAAGCTTATTATAATGGAGGATTTATGATGCAAAGATTTGAATAAAGAATGGAAAGCATGATGAAATGATGTATTATACAAAACCGATAGTATAAGAAGATAAAGAAATCTCAAGTTGATGAAAATCTTAGATTGAAGATTGATAAGCATCAAAGAATAGCATATTCAACAATGGTAATCTTATGAGAGAATGAAGATGATGGATCTCAAGGAAGAAGAATGAAAATGCTAAAAGTCTTGATTAAAAAGATTTGAAGATATGGAAGAAATCACAAGACTTAGAAAGCTCTCTTGGAAGCGTTATTGAAGTCCATGGAGAAGTAATATTGATTGAAGAATTCTAGAAGAAATCTAGAAATGAAGATGTTCAAAGAAGAATAGAAAATTAGTTGAAGAAATGAAGATTCTAAGTCATGGAAGCTCTCTTGAAGATTTTGAAGAAGACTTGAATCAATGGATGAAGCATTAATGATGGAAGAGCTCTACAAATAATGAAAATAAAGAAAATTCATCTTGAATGGATTGAAGATGTTCTTGGAGTCATCTAAGCTTGAAGAAGTATTTGCAAGCTTTAAAAAGGTTATTTGAATGATCCTTGAAGAGATTGGAAGCTTTGGAAAAGAATGAAGAAAAGTTGCAAAAATATGGTTTTTGGTAAAAAGAGTCGACCCCTCAAGTAAAAAGAGTCGACTCTTTCCAACAGAGCCTTGAAATTCTGCTGGAAGCTTAAAAGAGTCGACTCCTGGCCAAAAAGAGTCGACTCATTGCAACAGAGAACAAAAAATCTACAGACAGCTTAAAAGAGTCGACTCCTGGGACAAAAGAGTCGACTCATTTGGACAGAACCTTGACAAATCTGCTGAAATGCAAAAAGAGTCGACTCATTATGAAAAGAGTCGACCCCCAGACAGTAACGGCTAGTTTTCTGACAGACGGTATGGGCAAATATGCAACCAAATCTTCTCTCATACCTCTCCAATGGCTAGAATCGATCCATATCTTTATATACAAGATACATACAACTTCAATGATGATGATCAGAGAAATCATACCATTCATATCAAGAGCTTGAAGCTGAAAACCTCCTGTACCTCACTGCCACACATTTTTCCTGAGTGTTTAAGGTTATTCATTGAGTTGTATTTGTTCATATACTCACTAGGAGAGTTACCCATTGTATAACATTTATTCATTTCACTTGGGTGGGTTTGTAAACTTGTAAGTTTGAGTGTTTTTGGGTAAAAACACTTGTAAGTTTGAGTGAAGCTTGGACAAAATCACTTGTAAGTTTGAGAGAAGCTTGGACAAAATCTCTTGAGTTTTGAAAGCTTGGGAATAAGCTTTTGTAAGAGTGAGCTGGGTATTTGTGACAAAACCAGCAGCTGTGTAAGGAGTATTACATAGTGGAATTCCTTCGAAAGGATCGAAGAAGAGAGGACGTAGGCAAGGTTGGCCGAACCTCTATAAATCTGGTGCACTTCTCTTCTGCCTCTGTTTTGCCTGTTTGCTCACTATACATGCTTGCATAAATATATATATTGATGTATACTTCACTTGCTTGATATATATATGCTTTAAATAATTGTTGCTGAAATACATAAACTGTTTTTAGTTCAAATTCCTGATATAAATTCTATAAAACCCAATTCACCCCCCTCTTGGGTTGCCTTCTCGGGCCAACACGTTGCACATTGTCATTGTTGGAGAATGCCTACAATTGACCATGAATGCGGGACGATGTGGAGCTTTATGTGAAGACTCATCTTGTGTGCCAACAAGACAAGGTGGAGTAAAGTCATCCCACGGGCTTGCTAGAGCCCCTACCTATCTCGGACCGGCCTTGAGAGAGTGTCTTTATAGACTTCATCACTTGCCTTCCCAAGTTCGACGGGCATTGCACTATTATCGTGGTAGGTCAACTAGTTTTCCAAATATGCCACTTTTATACCGGCCACCAAGGAGTGTACCACAGAGAAGATAGCTCAGTTATTCTTAGGCCATGTGGTTAAGTATTGGGGAGTTCCAAAAACTATTGTCAATGATAGGGACTCTTGAATTATTGTGCGGTTTTGGACTGAGCTTTTCAAGCTTTTGGTCATGGAGCTTAACTTCTCCACAAGCTTTCACCCACAAACCGATGCCCAAACCGTGAGGGTGAGTTCTTGTTGGAGCTATATTTGAGGCACTATGTGAGTGCCAATCAAAGGGATTGGGCTAAGTTGCTTGATGTTGTTCAATTATCTTATAATCTTCAAAGAAGCGAGGTAACTAACACTAGCCCGTTTGAGCTTACTACGGGCCAACAACCTTTTATGCCTATCACCGTTGCTACCGGGTATACGGGAAAAAGCCCCGGAGCTTACAAGCTTGCCAAGGGGTAGCATGAGAAGACCGATATGGCCAAGGCGGCCAAGAGAATGAAGAAATGGGCAGACAAGAAGCGACAGCCAAAGGAAGGGCCAAGAAGGAGACCTTGTCATGGTGAAGCTTCTCATTCATCAAGCCAAAGCATACAAGGGCCTTTACAAAGGGTTAGCACGACTGTACGAGGGACCATTCCTAATTACCAAACAAGTTGGTTAGGTGTTCTACCAACTTGAGTTGCCTCCAAAGTTAAAGATTCATCCGGTCTTTCATGTAAGCCTCCTTAAGTCTTACCATGCCGACGTGGAAGACCCAAGTCGTAGAGAATTAATTAGAGCACCTACATCTAACACGGCGTCATTCGATAAAGAAGTGAAGACTATCCTTGCTCACCGGGTTATCCCAAGAAGGGGTGTGGCACCAAGCTCTATTGAGTACTTGGTCAAGTAGAAGGGGTAACCTAATAACAAAGCAAGCTTAAAGCATGAAGATTCCTTATGGCAGTTTGCGGACAAGATCGTGGAATTCTAAGAAGCTGCAATGAGGGCGTCGCCAGATTAGGTGGGGGAAAATGTCACAGCCTACCAAGATGACACACTTGGAAGGCCCATGGGAATGCCAAGGAGTCCACATAAGTCTAAAAACTTCTAAGCTATTCTTGGACATTCTAACACATGGGAGCTTTTTGGGACATTCTAAGGCCTTCTACATAATTGTAGATAATGAGAGGGTGTAAGAGATTCTAGAATGGGAGGGAGGCTTTCTTGAGAAGTTTTGTATAAAAAATATCTTAGATATTTGTATAGAACACTCTAGAGAGTTAATCTTCACCATTGGATCAAGTTGATCTTCACTGTCAATTGAGGAGGTGGGCAACTATAAATAGGTGGAGGCATTCATTTATAAAGCATCCAAGTTGTGAATACAAGTAAGCATTCTCCAAGCTCTCACTTGTGCTATCTTGTTCTCTTATTTTCTTTGTGTTGCTCACTTGTTCTCTTAGCCTTTCTGTTGTTCTTCTAAGAGTGTTGGCAAGGCTTACTTAGTCTCTTTGAGGGTCAAGTGTCTAAGGTCGCGTGGGCTTGAAGGTGTTCAATTTCTAAGTCCGTGACACAAGGCAGCAACCAGCACAGTAGGCAGGCAGTAACAGGTAGTGGTAGCAGTGGGTAGGCAGCAGAGGCACTCTCGTGTTTGAGGAACAATCTGGTCACATTTTGTTATACAACCTAGGGACCATATCCTTGTAAATATGTAGGAGTTTAAGTTCTAGCAAGTCTTTCGATGTAATTCCCTCCGAGTTAGCGATGAAGGGCCAATGCCAAATTAATACATAGTATACCTTTTTGGTGCATCTTTGGCATGACGTTTCTCATAGTTCCTGAGGGCAAATTAAGCTAGGTTTATTTCTTTAGATAGCTTTTAGCATGTATTTTTCCATTCCTAGAGTTTAGAATTTTTGGACAAGCGTAAAATTAATGAGAGTGCATTATGACTCCTCGGGCACACACTACATTTCCTCTTAACAGATTGCAAAAGGTTTAGAATGCTACTATAAGGGAGTATGCATGTCAACTACCTCCCTCACCACTTTTCTTGTAATCAGCCAAGTACTTGTTTTTCATCTTCTAAGCATTGTAAATACTTTCTTAGTAATAAAAATGCATTCGTTTATTAATTTTTTGTGTATTTCTTTTCATCAATTTTCATTATAATTGCTTATATTGTGCCATCAAACTTGCTTGCTTGCAACCAATTGGTGAAGGATTGAGCTTGAAGAGTTTGTCAAGGGAGCTTGACGGGTGCCACACGGAGGTATTGTGACTTATAATTTGCTCACAACTTGGCTTCACCACTAAGTGGTTTGTTTGGTGGTAAAAATTCTGATTTTCTCATTCAATGCTTGGGATCGATTCTTCATAGCGCTTGGTGGAGCTACCGCAGATAACTATGTGATACTGAGAGGCAATGCTCTTTAACAGATGTTTGGAGTAGTCTATCTGTATATCCATTTTATATACCAAAAAAACGAAGACCATATTCCAAAAAAACAGCACCACTAATAGCATTTAATAAATTAAAAGACAAAACAGTTGCATCTGTTTATCTGACATTGAAAATCAACAAAAAAAACCACACATTAGCTTATTCGATACCAAAAAGTTCAAACCACACGTTCAAGATTCAAGAAATACACAAAATACCAAATTACAAAGCAGACACCATTCCTTATTAGAACAAATCATCCAAACAAAATCATGTCACACCAAAGATAAGAGAAGAACAGCAGCTTGCCGAATGAGCAGTTTCAAGATAACAATCAGGAATCAGCTAGCGTCGTCAGCACACATAAACGGTGATTCCACCTGTGAAACAAGACAGATCCAATCGAAATTAAGTAGCATCAATCATTAAGAGAGAAGAAAAGATAAATAGTTTTAATTCATTGTCAAGAAATCTAAAGAGAGAGTTCATTTATGTTATATGAATGAATGCCTTTCTAGTGGAGGCCAATGCTGATGGCTTTTCTCTGTGCATGGCTCAGTGTGGTTGTGCTAAATAACAAATATGAGTCACATATAATGTGTGCTACACAAAAATAAAAATCTGTAATGAGGAATTTAAAACAAAGTACCAACAGTATTTGCAAGCTATAAGATAAGCATAACGGTAAAAAATTCTAAAATTTTTATATTTAATTTTATTACCGGTGTTCTTCCAAAATGAATTCATGGGGTTGAAGTTCATTCACTTTCAACTTGAAGTTAGGAACCCTTCTTGGAGAAATTGAGGTGTTTGCATGTGACAAAGTCCCCCATTTTTTAAACATTATTATTATTATTATTATTTTGTAAAGGCATAACAAATATGTGGAGGAGACAAAACAATATAGTGAGAAAGATTAACGATAAAAATATTGATGAAACAAAACAAACATGACCATATTAAGTATAAACTTGTTTGATAGTTGATAACTTGATACAAAAGAATTGTACGTACGGATGAAATAGGATAAATATCACTGACCTTTTCATAAGGAAATCGTCATTATGTTTCTGATTCTAGCTGGAATCCTTATTATTAGATTGGTCAGCCTAGTCGTAAAGGACTTGAGTCTTGGCATTCCTCCTTCGTCAATTATTAACTCCTTTAGATCTGGTATTCCATCAATTACCAATACTTCGAGTTGAGGAAAGTTAGCAGGAGGTTCTACAGAGCATACCATCTTCCTTCCGATGTTTGAAGATGAGAGCAATTTGAGGATCCTTAGTTTGGGTAATTTCTCCAGAGTCTCCATTGGGTCCTCTTGCAATTCAGTCTGATTGAGGGTAAGCTTGGTGAGGTTTGGGGGCAGTTTATCGTGTTGGGGCAACCCAATCCTATATCTGTTCCGCAGATGCAGACAACGAAGATTCAAATATCGAGACAGATTCAATGTATTTGAATGGTCAGAAACGTACCGCAACCGCAGGTTCTCAAGCTTTTGTGATACAGGCGTTACATTTGATAATACCTTAATGATACGGTCGGTTGTAAGATTGATTCCCAATTTTCTCAGACTGGTAAGTTTGTGCAACCAGTCGGCCTCAAAAAGTTGACTAGGCAGCCAATGTAAGGTTTGGAGATTTGGTAAACAAATTTCAGTAATTGGATGTAACCACCGATCTAAGTTGACTCCACAGAATTTGGGAGCCTCGCAATGAGGAGGTAAGAGAATATGTCTTAATTGTTTCATATTCCAAATGACATTAGGAAGCAGTACACGACCGCATCGTCGAAGATCCAAGGTCTGCAGACTTTCCAGATTGCTTATGGTGTGAGGAAGTTCTGTTGTACCATAAAATGAGGATCTCAATCCAAGGTAATTCAAGTGCCTCAAATTGCCAACTTCATTTAGAATAGACCTTGAAGAATAATCACACTCAACCCTAAGTACTCGAAGAAATTCTTCGTCTTGAAGAAGATGCCTAACAGTTTTCCTTCTTAGATATCCTTTGAAACACAGGAAAGCACGAAGCTTGGGAGTTTGATAATTCAAAGAAATGTAATTGCCGGAATCACTACGATGAGTAGTGACTCTACGTACTCTCCAAGTAGGATTATTGGTGCTTACAACACGATGCGTGTTAAAGAAATTAATCTCTCTGGCCACTCGTATGCAGAGACTATGCAACACATCATGAATGCGACAACTTCTAATCCTTCCATTGAAATTCCTCCGAACAACTTGAATCAGGTTCCTGGCAATCAAGTGATTGAGGTAATCATGCCCCACATCCTCAGGCGCACGCTCTCCTTTTGATTGTACAAATCGCTCTGCCACCCACAAGTTAATTAAATCGAATGTAGAAATCTCATAATCCTCCGGAAAAAAGTCCAAAATAGAGAAAGCAAGGTTTTAACTCAATGGGCAAATCTTTGTAACTTAAAGCCATGATTTTGGAACACATATCATCATCTTGACCCATGCTCTGAAGCACTCCCTTCCATTCATCTCCTGTTTTCTCTCTAACCAGCAGCAAACCTGCAACGACCACGATAGCAAGCGGTAGACCACCGCATCTTTCTACAATTTTCCTGCCAACATGATCCAACTCCTGGAAGTTACTCGTGTCGTTAGTAATTCCTAGAGGGCCCATGACAATCTCAGAGAAGAGGTTCCAACTGTCATCTGGTTTCAAGGGTTGGAACTCAAATAGAGAGCTCTCCCCAGCCATCAAGCCCACCTCTCTGTTTCGAGAAGTGAGGATTATCGTGCTACCAGTTTTACAATTGTTAGGGATGACAATTTTAAGATCAAGCCATGATTGGGTGTCCCATATATCATCAAAAAAGATTACATACCTCTTATCCTCTAAATATGCACGAAGGTTGGCCTCCACGTTCTTTTCCCACTTCTCCTTCTCCAATCCCACTTGTTCTGCTACTTCTTGCAAAAGCATTTTTACATCGGGCCTTTGAGAAACAGCAACCTTAGCTTTACACTCAAAGCGATGTTCAACAGAATCATAAACTTTCTTAGCAAGAGTAGTCTTGCCCAGGTGTCACGGGCTGGCAGGCCGGGCACCACACGGTGACACTAAATGCGACCCGCCATGATCATATGCAGCGGAATACACCCGTGAGGCGACTATGCTCTAAGCAATAGTCCCGCCAAACTCAAACATCAAGATATAAGATTATGCACTTGTCCAGAATCCATCCGTAATGCCCCGCATAACTCTTTAAGTACGGACCTCTGATGCTCAAGCCATAAGGCAACCCAAGCTATAGGCGATAGCAACGCCATACTCAAATGCGTGCACACACGGCAAGCAATGTGCTTAGTGCCAGTCCCTCTCGAAACACAAACCAGATGGCCATGTGCAACTAGACATGCGCGCGTCCACCAAGCATCACCCACTAGGCACAACGCCTCCATCCTTGAAGCTCTTAGCGCCTCGTGTCAAGGTTGCCCGCAAGGAAGGCACCACCGAATAGCAACTGTTAAGCCCACAGCATAGTGCCCCGCGACACCAATGCTAGCCAAACCAAGCGGCTGTGTGCACAAGCGTGAACCTAATGTGCAAGTGCACACGAGACACACGGCATGCAAGTGTGCACACCGAGATCCAATCCGTCATGGACATAAGCCCCACCACTTTATAATTATGGCGTAGCGGGTGCGAATGTCACAACCCCATCTTCGACGCAAATGCCCAACATTTGCCCCACCGGGCACAATGCCGCCCATGTAGCCCCTTGACTAGCATGAGGACTGCAGCCACGTGCCACAGCCGGCCCCCAAGTCTCGCCCACTCCCTTGGGGGACTCACTTGAATGCTGTCCCTTTCGGTAGCACCAGGGGGTGGTAGAGTCAACACCATGCCTCCCCTTATAATAGCATTCTGAGCCATCTCCAAACTGATATGAAGAAACATCCTACCCCCTCGAGGAGTCATAATCCATAAATCCAATAAATATGAAAAATACAAATTACGAGATTGCCATGCCACCGGCCAATCATGCTCAGACATGCCCCACGCCAAGGTCCCTCGCGGCCCTCGACGTGCCACGGGTGGCAACCCGTGACACCAGGCCTGGCAAACCGACAATTGAGATTACCGGATGCTGTAAATCTGTCTCGAGTATTCTAGCCACCAATGTTTTGACATGTTCATCAAAACCAACAATTTTTGGTTCAACACGATGAAGGAAATCTCGTCTTCTAGCCCATATGTCTCTTCCACTGCTGCTACCACTTTTTTTGGTTTCATAAGTCTGTCGGAGACGAGGGATATCATTGGTCCGTCTTTTAATCGCTGCGATCTCCGTGACAAATTTATGATAAACATAACAGCGGCATAAGCCGCAAGTGGCACTCTTGAGACAACCCAAGCACCCTGTCCTCTCGTGTGATGCTATCCGAGGGAAGTATATCTCAACAGCATCCTCCACATCGTAAGCCAGGATTCTAATATTATTGAGCAAGGTGGCTTCCACTCTGCTTCCATGTTGTTCATCATTAGCATCGGCATCTTCCAAGGAGGCTTGGATACATCCCATCTCAGTTTCTATCCATTCCATGTCTTGTTTCAACTTGAACAAGCGGGATCCTTCTTGGGCAGCTAGATTGCCTAATATGACAACAGCTTGTTTGACAACTGCAATAGCACCGGCAATAGCAATTTCTGCCATTTTTGCTTTCCTGACCACAAATCAGCAGAAAGAGTTAAGAGAGATAGAAACCTTCAGCTGGCGTTGAAAGAACAGAGATTTCTGAATCCTTCAGATGACACCTTCTTCAGGTTTTTTTTTTTATAAATGATGTACATAGGATTCCTCATTGGTCTAAATCTAACAAGAACTTCATCACAATTAGAAGAAGAGAGGGAAGAAAGAAAGAAATAAAGCACTTACCCAAAACAAGATTAGAACCGAACAAAACACTGTGAAATGTGAATCTGTGATCATACGACAATTGAATCAAGAGTTGGGTTTTGACGAGATTTGAGAGAGAGAGAGAGAAAGAGAGAGAGTAGTGGGAGAAACTCCGTCCGCCCAAAGAAAACTTTTCGGTCTGTGTGTATGCTTGGGTGTGGGGTTTCGATACATTTCCTAGGTCCTACCTCCTTGGGTTAAGTAAATTATTGACTTTTAGGACCATGCTAAACGGACAGGCTTCATATTTCTGATAATAAAATTCATTTATAAGTTGGAGCAGTTTGAATCTAACAGCCTGTTTGGAATTTTATAAGTTGGAGAGAGAGTAGTGGGAGAAACTCCGTCCCCCCAAAGCTTTTCGGTCTGTGTGTATGCTGGGGTGTGGGGTTTCGACATATTTCCTAGGTCCTATCTCACCCAAGGTAAATTATTGACTTTTAGGACCATGCTAAACGGACAAGGCTTCATATTTCTGATAATAAAATTCATTTATAAGTCGGAGCAGTTTGAATCTAACAGCCTGTCTGGAATTTTTTAAGTTGGAGCAGTTGAATGCCTGTTTGAAATTGGAGAGAAAAGAAAAAAGAGAAAATAAATAAAATAAAATAAAATAAAAGAGAAAATTTTTTTTAAATCAATCAATCTCTTTATTTTTATTCTTTTTAATTTTAATTTTATTTTATAAAATTAAATAATAATAATAAACTATAATTTTTTCTTCACTTTTTTAAGTTCTAAACAGGCTTTAAGTCGAAGGCAGTCACTTTCGAAGTGCCCGGAGTTGGGTCCAGATATAAACTTGGCAGATATTTGCTCTTTTTCTTCAGAAAACAAAAAAAAAATAAAAAATCTTATAACGCGTTAAATTATTGGTGTACGATAACACGTATACGCCAGTCTTTGGTGACTGGCCTTTTCCTTTCCTACTCGGGATCTTTTGTATTCCTAGGATCGAGAAGGCACATTCAATGGGATATTAGTGAGACCAATATGGAGTTCGGCCCAATGTGGCACGAAAGTCTCCAAAGACTTGCCAACTCAGAGATGGGGCTAGCTTGCTAGCTGAACTTCTGGTTATGAATTCTATGATTTAATTCCAAGCTTCTTCACAAAAAAAAAAAAAAAAATTTAATTCCAAGCTTAAAACAGTTGAATCCACAATCATAGACTTTGTCAATTTTTAATCTAGCTTAAAGAGTTTTTCTGTAACTGTATGATTGATCTATTCATTGTACATAGTTTCAATGGACATTAAATTGATCACCTTAATTTATCGTGCTTAGGCCTCTAGGATTAAGTTTAATCTTTACATGAATGTGCATGCAATGGTTTGCTAGTTGGCTTATTCTTCAAAATTGTCACTAATTTTTGTTTGATAGTTCGGGGGTTAACCTTAAGGTTTCTTGTCGTTTGTTTTTTTTTTCTCTTTGATGCTGTATAGTTTATTTCTTCTTCGGTTTGAATGTATTTCGTTTCCATAAAAATATGTATATTTTCAAGGCTAGGATTAGAAAGGAAAGGGATTTCAATAGGGTGTGCTCCATTTTTTTTTTTTTTTTATCACTATGGAATTCGTAAGCAGCGATTTTAAATTTTGCAATATTGCTATTACATTTTTGTTTCTATTGGGGATTTCTGCAGATTCACCTTAAATAAAAGCTATTGGATGCAGAAGATATTTTGATTAGTTCATATTTGTATATATTATAATGGATTGAGCCATACAATTATCTGATAATACCTCAATGATACGCCGTATCTGACAATTGACTCGCCATGTTCTCAACTTGGTAAGTTTTCGCAAACTGTTGGTCCTAGGAAATGTGAGCAGCAATTCGTTTGGATTAAAAATTTAGTGAGAGAAAAAAATATTAAAAAATATAAAATTATATTTTATGTTTTATTATTAAAGAAAGTAATAGATAAACAAACATAAAAAAAAAAAGTAATAAAAATTTAAAATATTCAATTTTGTTATATTTTTTTAATTTTTAATTTTTTTAACGAGTTCTAAACTTAATACTTAGTACCGGTCAGAACTTTTGAGCTTTGGAAAAGAAATTTCAACAGGATGGGACTCATCACCGTTGTCCATATTGGAATTTTGACTAATCACTGTCACACCACGTCATCATATTTATATAGTATGGTATTTTATTTAAATTATAATATATTAAAAATTATTTACATAGCAAGAATTTTAAATTTAAAAAATCACCATATAGCAAGGGCAATGTTTACAATATCTCGAAAAGTGTTATTTCTCTTTACACATGACATTATATGGATAAACTATTATACTAAATAAATATAATAAAATAGTATAACAGTTGCACAAGAAAATTTTTCATCAAGAGAGGGCAACTACAGTACTCTCAACTAGGGGCAGAACCAAGATTTTATTTTGAGAAGTGCCAAATCATGAAATACAAATTTTCACTTAATGATATAATTATTTTTTTATGAACATATTTCTAATTTCGAGTATCATAAATACATTAGGATACAAGACTAAGTTTTACATGAAAAATAAAATCAATTTACATTCAATACTACCAAAATATGAAGAAAAAAATGTAACAATATCTTCGAATTTACATTCATTGAGTCTTTACACACTTGATGAATCCTCTTTTGAATACCTTCAATATCTTCGAATTCTAGTCAACTACATTGAGTCTTTGTACACTTGATAAAATTTTTTTTTGAACACCTTCTATCTCTTCAAATTCAAGTCAACTTCATTAAGTTTTTAGAAGCTTGATGAAGTCTATTTTTGAGCACTTTCAATACACATCAATTTTATTGAATTTTCACAGTCCTGATGAAGTCTTCTTTTGAAATTTTTTGTAGAGACTTTGCAATCATGAAGAATTCTCGTTTTGAGCACCTTCTATATCTTCGAATGTAAATCATTTGTTTGAAATTTGAATGGGTGCAATTGTTCTGTTTTGGTGCATTGTTTGGCTCTTGTCTTGTTGTGCATCTAATTTGATATGTATTAGACTTTAAATCAAGCTTTAAGTCTAAATTATAATCCTTATTAATCTGCACACTAATTAAATGCATTAGTAAACTAACATAAGGTTTTGTTATTATCAAAATCATGGCGTCGAGTCAACAACAACAACAGGCAGCGACACTCTCACGTTTGAGGAACGATCTGGCCACATTTTGTTGCACAACCTAAGGGCCATACCCTTGTAAATATGTAGGAGTTTAAGTCCTAGAAAGTCCTCCGATGTAATTCCCTGCGAGTTAGTGATGAATGGCTAATGCCAAATTTACACATAGTATACCTTTTTGGTACATCTTTGGCATAACGTTTCTCCTAGCTTCTGAGGTCAAATTAAGCTAGGTTTATTTCTTTATATAGCTTTTAGCATGTATTTTTTCATTCCTAGAGTTTAGAATTTTTAAACAAGTGTAGAATTAATGAGAGTCTATTATGACTTCTCGGGCACACACTATATTTCCTCTTGACAGATTGCAAAAGGCTTAGAATGCTACTATAAAGGGGGTATGCATGTCAACTACCTCCCCCACCACTTTTTTTTGTAATCAACCAAGCTATTGTTTTTCATCTTTTAAGCATTGTTAATACTTTCTTAGCAATGAAAATGCACTCGTTTGTTAATTTCTTGTGTACTTCTTTCCATCAATTTTCATTGTAATTGTTTGTATTGTGCCATCAAACTTGCTTGCAACCAATCGATGGATGATTGAGCTTGTAGAATTTGTCAAGGGAGCTTGACAGGTGCCATACGGAAGCATTGTGATCTACAATTTGCTCACAACTTGGCTCCACCATTGAGTGGTTTGTTCGGTGGTAAAAATTATGATTTTCTTGTTCAATGCTTGGGATCGATTTTTCATACCGCAGATGACTATGTAGTACTGAGGGGCAATGCTCTCTGACAGATGTTTAAAGTAGTCTATCTGCATATCCATTTTATGTACCAAAAAAACGAAGATCATGCTCCAAAAAAAACAGCACCACGTACAGCATTTAATAAATTAAAAGACAAAACAGTTGCATCTGTTTATTTGACATTGAAAATCAACAAAAAAACCACACATTAGCTTATTCGATACCAAAAAGTTCAAACCACACACGTTCAAGTTTCAAGAAATACACAAAATACCAAATTACAAAGCAGACACCATTCCTTATTAGAACAAATCATCCAAGCAAAATCATGTCACACCAAAGATAAGAGAACAGCAGCTTGTCGAATGAGCAGTTTCAAGATAACAATCAGGAATCAGCCCGCGTCGTCAGCACACATAAACGGTGATTCCACCTGTGAAACAAGACAGATCCAATCGAAATTAAGTAGCATCAATCATTAAGAGAGAAGAAAAGATAAATAGTTTTAATTCATTGTCAAGAATCTAAAGAGAGAGTTCATTTACATTATATGAATGAATGCCGTTCTAGTGGAGGCAAATGCTGATGCTTTTGTATGTGTATGGTTCAGTGTGGTTGTGCTATATAACAAATATAAGTCACGTAATGTGTGCTATACATAAAAATAAAAATCTGTAATAAGAAATTTAAAACAAAGTACCAACAGTATTTGCATGCTATAAGATAAGAATAACGGTAAAAAATTCTAATATTTTTATATTTAATTTTCTTACCGGTGTTCTTCCAAAATAAAGTCATGGGGTTGAAATTCATTCACTTTCAACTTGAAGTTAGGAACCCTTCTTGGAGAAATTGAAGTGTTTGCAAGTGACAAAGTCCCCCATTTTTGAAATTATTATTATTTTTTTTTGTAAAGGCATAACAAATATATGGAGGAAACAAAACAATATAGTGAGAAAGATTAACGATAAAAATATTGATGAAGCAAAACAAACATGACCATATTAAGTATAAACTTATTTGATAGTTGATAACTTGATACAAAAGAATTGTACGTACGGATGAAATAGGATAAATATCACTGACCTTTTCACTAGGAAATCGTCATTATGTTTCTGATTCTATCTGGAATCCTTGTTATTAGATTGGTCCGACTAGTTGTAAAGTACTTGAGTCTTGGCATTACTCCTTCCTCAATTATTAACTCCTCTAGATGCGGTGTTCCATCAATTACCAATACTTCTAGTTGAGGAAAGTTAGCAGGAGGTTCTCCAGAGCATACCATCTTCCTTCCCATGTATGAATGTGGAAGCAATTTGAGGATCTTTAGTTTGGGTAATTTCTCCAGAGTCTCCATTGGGTTCTCTTGCAATCGAGTCCGATCGAGGGTAAGCTTGGTGAGGTTTGGGGGGCAGTTTATCATGTTGGGGCAACTTGTTTATCCACTTGTTCAGACGCAGGTTACGAAGATTCTTATATCGAGACAGATTCAATGTATTTGAATAGTTAAGAAGGTACCGCAACCACAGGTTCTCAAGCTTTTGTGATACAGGCGTTACGTCTGATAATACCTCAATGATACGGTCGGTTGGACCATTGATTCCCAATTTTCTGAGACTGGTAAGTTTGTGCAACCAGTCGGCCTCAAAAAGGTGACCAGGCAGCCCATGTAAGGTTTGGAGATTTGGTAAACAAATTTCAGTGATTGGATGTAACCACCTATCCAAGTTGACTCCACACAATTTGGGAGCCTCGCAATAAGGAGGTAAGAGAATGTGTCTTAATTGCTTCATATTCCAAATGACACTAGGAAGCCGGACACAAGAGCATCGTCGAAGATCCAAGGTCTGCAGACTTTCCAGATTGCTTATGGTGTAAGGAAGTTCTATTAAACTATACACTAAGGATCCCAATTCAAGGTAATTCAAGTGCCTCAAATTGCCAACTTCATTTAGAATAGACCTTGAAAAATAATAACACTCAACCCGAAGTACTCGAAGAAATTTGTCCTCTTGAAGAAAATGCTTAACAGTTTTCCTTCTTAGATATCCTTTGAAACACAGGAAAGCACGAAGCTTGGGAGTTTGATGATTCAAAGAAATGTAATTGGCGGAATCACTACGATGAGTAGTGACTCTACGTACTCTCCCAGTAGGATTATTGGTGCTTACATCACCATGGGTGTTAAAGAAATTAATCTCTTTGGCCACTCGAATGCAGAGACTATGCAACACATCATGAATGCGACAACTTCTAATCCTTCCATTGAAATTCCTCCGAACAACTTGAATCAGGTTCCTGGCAATCAAGTGATTGAGGTAATCATGCCCCACATCCTCAGGCGCACGCTCTCCTTTTGATTGTACAAATCGCTCTGCCACCCACAAGTTAATTAATTCGAAAGTAGAAATCTCATAATCCTCCGGAAAAAGTCCAAAATAGAGAAAGCAAGGTTTTAACTCAATGGGCAAATCTTTGTAACTTAAAGCCATGATTTTGGAACACATATCATCATCTTGACCCATGCTCTGAAGCACTCCCTTCCATTCATCTCCTGTTTTCTCTCTAACCAGCAGTAAACCCGCAACGACCACAATAGCAAGCGGTAGACCACCGCATCTTTCTACAATTTTCCTGCCAACAGGCTCCAACTCCTGGTAGTTACTCGTGTCGTTAGTAATTCCTAGAGGGCCCATGACAACCTCAGAGAAGAGGTCCCAACTGTCATCTGGTTTCAAGGGTTGGAACTCAAATAGAGAGCTTTCCCCAGCCATCAAGCCCACCTCTCTGTTTCGAGAAGTGAGGATTATTGTGCTACCAGTTTTACAATTGTTAGGGATGACAATTTTAAGATCAAGCCATGATTGGGTGTCCCATATATCATCAAAAAAGATTACATACCTCTTATCCTCTAAATATGCACGAAGGTTGGCCTCCACATTCTTTTCCCGCATCTCCTTCTCCAATCCCACTTGTTCTGCTACTTCTTGCAAAAGCTGCTTTACGTCGGGCCTTTGAGAAACAGCAACCTTTGCTTTACACTCAAAGCGATGTTCAACAGAATTATAAACTTTCTTTGCAAGAGTTGTCTTGCCCAGGCCTGGCAAACCGACAATTGAGATTACCGGATGCTGTAAATCTCTCTCGAGGATTCTTGCCACCAATGTTTTGACATATTCATCAAAACCAACAATTTTTGGTTCAACATGATGAAGGAAATCTCGTCTTCTAGCCCATATGTCTCCTCCACTGCTGCCTCTACTTTTTTTCATTTCATAAGTCTGTTTGACACGAGGGATATCATTGATCCTTCTTCTAATTGCTTCGATCTCTGTGACAAAGTTACGATAAACATAACCGCGGCATAAGCTGCAAGTGACACTCTTAAGACAACCCAAGCACCCTGTCCTCTCGTATGATGCTATCTGAGGGAAGTATGTCTCCACAGCATCCTCCACATCGTAAGCGAGGATTCTAATATTATTGAGCAAGGTGGCTTCCACTCTGCTTCCATGTTGTTCATCATTAGCATCGGCGTCTTCCAAGGAGGCTTGGATATATCCCATCTCAGTTTCTATCCATTCCATGTCTTGTTTCAAATTGAACAAGCGGGACCCTTCTTGGGCAGCTAGATTGGCCAATATGACAACAGCTTGTTTGACAACAGCAATAGCACCAGCAATAGCAATTTCTGCCATTTTTGCTTTCCTGACCACAAAACAGCAGAAAGAATTAGTGAGATAGAAACCTTCAGCTGGCGTTGAAAGAACAGAGATTTCTGAATCCTTCAGATGACACCTTCTTCAGGTTTTTTTTTTTTTTTTCAATGATGTACATAGGATTCCTTATTGAACTAAATCTAACAAGAACTTCAGCACAATTAGAAGAGAGGGAAGAAAGAAAGAAACAAAGCACTTACCCAAAACAAAGATTTGAACCGAACAAAACACTGTGAAATGTGAATCTGTGATCATACGACAATGAATCAAGAGCTGGGTTTTGATGAGAGTTTTGAGAGAGAGAGAGAGAGAGAGAGAGAGAGAGAGAGAGCAGTGGGAGAACCTCCGTCCGCCCAGAGAAAACTTTTCGGTCTGTGTGTATGCTTGGGTGTGGGGTTTTGATATATTTCCTAGGTCCTACATCCTTGGGTTAAGTAAAAGACCTGCTTTTTTCAACCCGCGCCTGAGACAGTCCCCTCTCCGGCCCATCCCAAATCTCCATTACAATGATTATTATACCTTTTTGCGCACCCTCCTTACCTCTGTCGGGTCTTTTTTTTTTTTTTTTTTTTGTGGTCAATTTTGTATTTTTTTTAGTTTTGTATTTTTTTTAATCAATTTCTTTCATATTTTTATCAATTTTATTTCGTTTTTTATCAGTTATATTTTTTTTTGGACTAAAAGTTTTTATTATTATATATTTGTAATCTTTTATTTATTTTGTAGTTATAGATTTTGGAGTCATTATTTATAAAAATTTTAAAAAGTATAAAAATATGGAACAAAATAAAAAGTATATATATGAATCTAACAAAAATACTAACAATTAATAAGTAAACACATTCATAGCTTGCGAACAAATGCTTTTTTTTTTTAAATTAAGAGTACATGTAATAATATACAAAAAAAAGATACACGAAAATATATAAAAATATAAATTTTGGTCAATATTGTTTCTAAATTCTGCTCCCGACGCACTTGCTGTACCTATTATTTCGTACCATAAATGAGCACGTGAAGCAAAACTAATAAAAAAACAAAAATAAATAAAAATTAAACAAGACTGAGAAAAAAGAGATACACAAAAATATATAAAAAGTTGAGGTGTCGGGTTGAGAGGGTAATTTAAAGGAAAGAAAAAATTTTGGTATGTATTAAAAATTAAATAAAATAAAATTAAAAAATAAAATTAATAAAAAATAATAATAAACAAAACTGATTAAAAAAATAAACAAAAGTAATAAAAAAACAAAACTAAATAAAAATGCAATAAAATTAAAAAAAAATACAAGTAAAAGAGTTCAGGTGACTTATTATTTCAAAAAAAGAAGAAGGATATAAAAATAATTGTGATGAGAAACAAAATTGACAAGCAGAGGGGCGCTGGCAGGGGTGAGAGAAACAATTTACGTTAAGTAAATTATTGACTTTTAGTACCATGCTAAACAGACAAGGCTTCGTATTTCTGATAATAAAATTCATTTATAAGTTGGAGCAATTTGAATCTAACAGCCTGTTTGGAATTTTATAAGTTGGAGAGAGAGTAGTGGGAGAAACTCCGTCCCCCCAAAGCTTTTCGGTCTGTGTGTACGCTGGGGTGTGGGGTTTCGATATATTTCCTAGGTCCTATCTCACCCAAGGTAAATTATTGACTTTTAGGACCACGCTAAACGGACAAGGCTTCATATTTCTGATAATAAAATTCATTTATAAGTCGGAGCAGTTTGAATCTAACAGCCTGTCTGGAATTTTATAAGTTGGAGCAGTTGAATCTAACAACCTGTTTGAAATTGGAGAGAAAAGAGAAAGATAAAATAAAATAAAAGAAAATTTTTTTTAAATCAATCGATCTCTTTATTTTTCTCCTTTTTAATTTTAATTTTATTTTATAAAATTAAATAATAATAATTATAAACTATAATTTTTTCTTCACTTTTTTAAGTTCTAAACAGGCTTTAAGTCAAAGCCAGTCACTTTTAAAGTGCCCGGAGTTGGGTTCAGATATAAACTTAGCAGATATTTGCTCTTTTTCTTCAAAAAACAAAAAAAAAATAAAAAATCTTATAACGCGTTAAATTATTGGTGTACGATAACACGTACACGCCAGTCTTTGGTGACTGGCCTTTTCCTTTCCTGCTCGGGATCTTTTGTATTCCTAGGATCGAGAAGGCACATTCAATGGGATATTAATGAGACCAATATGGAGTTAGGCCCAATGTGGCACGAAAGTCTCCAAAGACTTGCCAACTCAGTGATGGGGCTAACTTGCTAGCTGAACTTCTGGTTATGAACTCTATGATTTAATTCCAAGCTTCTTCACAAAAAATAAAAAAATAAAATTAATTCCAAGCTTAAAACAGTTGATCCACAATCATAGACTTTGTCAATTTTTAATCTAGCTTAAAGAGTTTTTCTCTAATTGTATGATTGATCTGTTCATTGTACGTAGTTTCAATGGACATTAAATTGATCACCTTAATTTATCGTGTTTAGGCCTTTGGGATTAAGTTTAATCTTTACATGAATGAGCATGCAATGGTTTGTAAGTTGGCTTATTCTTCAAAATTTTCACTATTTTTTGTTTGATAGTTCGGTGGTTAACCTTAAGGTTTCTTGTCCTTTGTTTTTTTTCTCTTTGATGCTGTATAGTTTATTTCTTCTTCGGTTTGAATGTATTTCGTTTCCATAAAAATATGTATATTTTCAAGGCTAGGATTAGAAAGGAAAGGGATTTCAATAGGGTGTGCTCCATTTTTTTTTTTTTTTTATCACTATGGAATTCGTAAGCAGCGATTTTAAATTTTGCAATATTGCTATTACATTTTTGTTTCTATTGGGGATTTCTGCAGATTCACCTTAAATAAAAGCTATGCAGAAGATATTTTGATTAGTTCATATTTGTATATATTATAATGGATTGAGCCATACAATTATCTGATAATACCTCAATGATACGCTGTATCTGACAATTGACTCGCCATGTTCTCAACTTGGTAAGTTTTCGCAAACCGTTGGTCCTAGGAAATGTGAGCAGCAATTCGTTTGGATTAAAAATTTAGTGAGAGAAAAAAATATTAAAAAATATAAAATTATATTTTATGTTTAATTGTTAAAGAAAGTAATGGATAAACAAACATAAAAAAAAAAAGTAATAAAAATTTAAAATTTTCAATTTTGTTATATTTTTTTAATTTTTAATTTTTTTAACGAGTTCTAAACATAATACTTAGTACCGGTCAGAACTTTTGAGCTTTGGAAAAGAAATTTCAACAGGATGGGACTCATCACCCTTGTCCATATTGGAATTTTGACTAATCACTGTTACACCACGTCATCATATTTATATAGTATGATATTTTATTTAAATTATAATATATTAAAAATTATTTACATAGCAAGAATTTTAAATTTAAAAAATCACCATATAGCAAGAGCAATGTTTACAATATCTCGAAAAGTGTTATTTCTCTTTACACATGACATTATATGGATAAACTATTATACTAAATAAATATAATAACATAGTATAACAGTTGCACCAGAAAATTTTTCATCAAGAGAGGGCAACTACAATACTCTCAACCAAGGGCAGAATCAAGATTTTATTTTGAGAGGTGCCAAATCATGAAATACAAATTTTCACTTAATGATATAATTATTTTTTTATTGACATATTCCTAATTTCGAGTATCATAAATACATTAGGATACAAGACTAAGTTTTACATGAAAAATAAAATCAATTTACATTCAATACTACCAAAATATGAAGAAAAAAATATAACAATATTTTTGAATTTACATTCATTGAGTCTTTACACACTTGATGAATCCTCTTTTGAATACCTTCAATATCTTCGAATTCTAGTCAACTTCATTGAGTCTTTGTACACTTGATAAAATTTTCTTTTGAACACATTCTATCTCTTCAAATTCAAGTCAACTTCATTAAGTTTTTAGAAGCTTGATGAAGTCTATTTTTGAGCACTTTCAATACACATCAATTTTATTGAATTTTCACAGTCCTGATGAAGTCTTCTTTTGAAATTTTTTGTAGAGACTTTGCAATCATGAGGAATTCTCTTTTTGAGCACCTTCGATATCTTTGAATGCAAATTATTTGTTTGAAATTTGAATGGGTGCAATTGTTCTGTTTTGGTCTATTGTTTGGCTCTTGTCTTGTTGTGCATCTAATTTGATATGTATTAGACTTTAAATCAAGCTTTAAGTCTAAATTATAATCCTTATTAATCTGCACACTAATTAAATGCATTAGTAAACTAACATAAGATTTTGTTATTGTCAAAATCATGGCGTCGAGTCAACAACAGCAACAGGCAGCGACACTCTCACGTTTGAGGGACGATCCGGCTACATTTTGTTGCACAACCTAAGGGCCATACTCTTGTAAATATGTAGGAGTTTAAGTCCTAGCAAGTCCTTTGATGTAATTCCCTGCGAGTTAGTGATGAATGGCCAATGCCAAATTTACACATAGTATACCTTTTTGGTACATCTTTGGCATAACGTTTCTCCTAGCTTCTGAGGGCAAATTAAGCTAGGTTTATTTATTTATATAGCTTTTAGCATGTATTTTTTCATTCCTAGAGTTTAGAATTTTTAAACAAGTGTAGAATTAATGAGAGTCTATTATGACTTCTCGGGCACACACTATATTTTCTCTTGACAGATTGCAAAAGGCTTAGAATGCTACTATAAAGGGGGTATGCATGTCAACTACCTCCCCCACCACTTTTTTTTGTAATCAACCAAGCTATTGTTTTTCATCTTTTAAGCATTGTTAATACTTTCTTAGCAATGAAAATGCACTCGTTCGTTAATTTCTTGTGTACTTCTTTCCATCAATTTTCATTGTAATTGTTTGTATTGTGCCATCAAACTTGCTTGCAACCAATCGGTGGATGATTGAGCTTGTAGAATTTGTCAAGGGAGCTTGACAGGTGCCATACGGAGGCATTGTGATCTACAATTTGCTCACAACTTGGCTCCACCATTGAGTGGTTTGTTCGGTGGTAAAAATTATGATTTTCTTGTTCAATGCTTGGGATCGATTTTTCATACCGCAAATGACTATGTGGTACTGAGGGGCAATACTTTCTGGCAGATGTTTAAAGTAGTCTATCTGCATATTCATTTTATGTACCAAAAAAACGAAGAACATACTCCAAAAAAAACAGCACCACGTACAGCATTTAATAAATTAAAAGACAAAATAGTTGCATCTGTTTATCTGACATTGAAAATCAACAAAAAAAAAACCACACATTAGCTTATTCGATACCAAAAAGTTCAGACCACACACGTTCAATATTCAAGAAATACACAAAATACCAAATTACAAAGCAGACACCATTCCTTATTAGAACAAATCATCCAAACAAAATCATGTCACACCAAAGATAAGAGAAGAACAGCAGCTTGCCGAATAAGCAGTTACAAGATAACAATCAGGAATCAGCCCGCGTCCTTAGCACACATAAACAGTGATTCCACCTGTGAAACAAGACAGATCCAATCGAAATTAAGTAGCATCAATCATTAAGAGAGAAGAAAAGATAAATAGTTTTAATTCATTGTCAAGAAATCTAAAGAGAGAGTTCATTTATATCATATGAATGAATGCCTTTCTAGTGGAGGCAAATGCTGATGGCTTTTGTATGTGTATGGCTCAGTGTGGTTGTGCTATATAACAAATATGAGTCACATATAATGTGTGCTACACAAAAATAAAAATCTGTAATAGCGAATTTAAAACAAAGTACCAACAGTATTTGCATGCTATAAGATAAGAATAACGGTAAAAAATTCTAAAATTTTTTTTATTTAATTTTCTTACCGGTGTTCTTCCAAATGAATTCATGGGGTTGAAATTCATTCATTTTCAACTTGAAGTTAGGAACCCTTCTTGGAGAAATTGAAGTGTTTGCATGTGACAAAGTCCCCCATTTTTTAAAATTATTATTATTATTTTTTGTAAAGGCATAACAAATATATGGAGGAAACAAAACAATATAGTGAGAAAGATTAACGATAAAAATATTGATGAAACAAAACAAACATGACCATATTAAGTATAAACTTGTTTGATAGTTGATAACTTGATACAAAAGAATTGTACGTACGGATGAAATAGGATAAATATCACTGACCTTTTCACTAGGAAATCGTCATTATGTTTCTGATTCTATCTGGAATCCTTGTTATTAGATTGGTCCGACTAGTTGTAAAGTACTTGAGTCTTGGCATTACTCCTTCCTCAATTATTAACTCCTCTAGATGCGGTGTTCCATCAATTACCAATACTTCTAGTTGAGGAAAGTTAGCAGGAGGTTCTCCAGAGCATACCATCTTCCTTCCCATGTATGAATGTGGAAGCAATTTGAGGATCTTTAGTTTGGGTAATTTCTCCAGAGTCTCCATTGGGTTCTCTTGCAATCGAGTCCGATCGAGGGTAAGCTTGGTGAGGTTTGGGGGCAGTTTATCATGTTGGGGCAACTTGTTTATCCACTTGTTCAGACGCAGGTTACGAAGATTCTTATATCGAGACAGATTCAATGTATTTGAATAGTTAAGAAGGTACCGCAACCACAGGTTCTCAAGCTTTTGTGATACAGGCGTTACGTCTGATAATACCTCAATGATACGGTCGGTTGGACCATTGATTCCCAATTTTCTGAGACTGGTAAGTTTGTGCAACCAGTCGGCCTCAAAAAGGTGACCAGGCAGCCCATGTAAGGTTTGGAGATTTGGTAAACAAATTTCAGTGATTGGATGTAACCACCTATCCAAGTTGACTCCACACAATTTGGGAGCCTCGCAATAAGGAGGTAAGAGAATGTGTCTTAATTGCTTCATATTCCAAATGACACTAGGAAGCCGGACACAAGAGCATCGTCGAAGATCCAAGGTCTGCAGACTTTCCAGATTGCTTATGGTGTAAGGAAGTTCTATTAAACTATACACTAAGGATCCCAATTCAAGGTAATTCAAGTGCCTCAAATTGCCAACTTCATTTAGAATAGACCTTGAAAAATAATAACACTCAACCCGAAGTACTCGAAGAAATTTGTCCTCTTGAAGAAAATGCTTAACAGTTTTCCTTCTTAGATATCCTTTGAAACACAGGAAAGCACGAAGCTTGGGAGTTTGATGATTCAAAGAAATGTAATTGGCGGAATCACTACGATGAGTAGTGACTCTACGTACTCTCCCAGTAGGATTATTGGTGCTTACATCACCATGGGTGTTAAAGAAATTAATCTCTTTGGCCACTCGAATGCAGAGACTATGCAACACATCATGAATGCGACAACTTCTAATCCTTCCATTGAAATTCCTCCGAACAACTTGAATCAGGTTCCTGGCAATCAAGTGATTGAGGTAATCATGCCCCACATCCTCAGGCGCACGCTCTCCTTTTGATTGTACAAATCGCTCTGCCACCCACAAGTTAATTAATTCGAAAGTAGAAATCTCATAATCCTCCGGAAAAAGTCCAAAATAGAGAAAGCAAGGTTTTAACTCAATGGGCAAATCTTTGTAACTTAAAGCCATGATTTTGGAACACATATCATCATCTTGACCCATGCTCTGAAGCACTCCCTTCCATTCATCTCCTGTTTTCTCTCTAACCAGCAGTAAACCCGCAACGACCACAATAGCAAGCGGTAGACCACCGCATCTTTCTACAATTTTCCTGCCAACAGGCTCCAACTCCTGGAAGTTACTCGTGTCGTTAGTAATTCCTAGAGGGCCCATGACAACCTCAGAGAAGAGGTCCCAACTGTCATCTGGTTTCAAGGGTTGGAACTCAAATAGAGAGCTTTCCCCAGCCATCAAGCCCACCTCTCTGTTTCGAGAAGTGAGGATTATTGTGCTCCCAGTTTTACAATTGTTAGGGATGCCAATTTTAAGATCAAGCCATGATTGGGTGTCCCATATATCATCAAAAAAGATTACATACCTCTTATCCTCTAAATATGCACGAAGGTTGGCCTCCATATTCTTTTCCCACATCTCCTTCTCCAATCCCACTTGTTCTGCTACTTCTTGCAAAAGCGGTTTTACGTCGGGCCTTTGAGAAACAGCAACCTTTGCTTTACACTCAAAGCGATGTTCAACAGAATTATAAACTTTCTTAGCAAGAGTAGTCTTGCCCAGGCCTGGCAAACCGACAATTGAGATTACCGGATGCTGTAAATCTGTCTCGAGGATTCCTGCCACCAATGTTTTGACATGCTCATCAAAACCAACAATTTTTGGTTCAACGTGATGAAGGAAATCTCGTCTTCTAGCCCATATGTCTCCCCCACTGCTGCCTCTACTTTTTTTCATTTCATAAATCTGTTTAACACGAGGGATATCATTGATCCTTCTTCTAATTGCTTCGATCTCTGGGACAAAGTTACGATAAACATAACCGCGGCATAAGCTGCAAGTGGCACTCTTAAGACAACCCCAGCACCCTGTCCTCTCGTATGATGCTATCTGAGGGAAGTATGTCTCCACAGCATCCTCCACATCGTAAGCGAGGATTCTAATATTATTGAGCAAGGTGGCTTCCACTCTGCTTCCATGTTGTTCATCATTAGCATCGGCATCTTCCAAGGAGGCTTGGATATATCCCATCTCAGTTTCTATCCATTCCATGTCTTGTTTCAAATTGAACAAGCGGGACCCCTCTTGGGCAGCTAGACTGGCCAATATGACAACAGCTTGTTTGACAACTGCAATAGCACCAGCAATAGCAATTTCTGCCATTTTTGCTTTCCTGACCACAAAACAGCAGAAAGAATTAGTGAGATAGAAACCTTCAGCTGGGGTTGAAAGAACAGAGATTTCTGAATCCTTCAGTTGACACCTTCTTCAGGTTTTTTTTTTTATTTAAAATGATGTACATAGGATTCCTCATTGGTCTAAATCTAACAAGAACTTCAGCACAATTAGAAGAGAGGGAAGAAAGAAAGAAATAAAGCACTTACCCAAAAAAAAGATTTGAACCGAACAAAACACTGTGAAATGTGAATCTGTGATCATACGACAATTGAATCAAGAGTTGGGTTTTGATGAGAGTTTTGAGAGAGAGAGAGCAGTGGGAGAACCTCCGTCCGCCCAAAGAAAACTTTTCAGTCTGTGTATGCTTGGGTGTGGGGTTTTGATATATTTCCTAGGTCCTACCTCCTTGGGTAAAGTAAATCATTGACTAGTAAATTATTGACTTTTAGGACCATGCTAAACAGCCAAGGCTTCATATTTCTGATAATAAAATTCATTTATAAGTTGGAGTAGTTTGAATCTAACAGCCTGTTTGGAATTTTATAAGTTGGAGGGAGAGTAGTGGGAGAAACTCCGTCCCCCCAAAGCTTTACGGTCTATGTGTAAGCTGGGGTGTGGGGTTTCGATATATTTCCTAGGTCCTACCTCACCCAAGGTAAATTATTGACTTTTAGGACCATGCTAAACCGACAAGGCTTCATATTTCTGACAACAAAATTCATTTGTAAGTCGGAGCAGTTTGAATCTAACAGCCTGTTTGGAATTTTATAAGTTGGAGCAGTTTGAATCTAACAGCCTGTTTAAAATTGGAGAGGAAAGAAAAATAAAAAATGAAAGAGAAATTTTTTTTTTAAATCAATCAACCTCTTTATTTTTCTTCTTTTTAATTTTAATTTTATTTTATAAAATTAAATAATAATAATAATAAATTATAATTTTTTCTGCACTTTTCTAAGTTCTAAAGAGGCTTTAAGTTGAAGGCAGTCACTTTCAAAGTGTCCGGAGTTGGGTCCAGATATAAACTTGGCAGATATTTGCTCTTTTTCTTCAGAAAACAAAAATAAAAAATAAAAATTCATATAACGCGTTAAATTATTGGTGTACGATAACGCGTATACGCCAGTCTTTGGCGACTGGCCTTTTCCTCTCCTACTCGGGATCGTTTGTATTTCCCTACTCGGGATCTTTTGTATTTCTAGGATCGAGAAGGCACATTCAATGGGATATTAATGAGACCATTACGGAGTTAGGCCCAATGTGGCATGAAAGTCTCCAAAGACTCGCCAACTCAAAGATGGGGCTAGCTTGCTAGCTGAACTTCTTGTTATGAATTCTGTGATTTAATTCCAAGCTTCTTCACAAAAAAAAAAAATTAATTCCAAGCTTAAAACAGTTGATTCCACAATCATAGAGTTTGTCAATTTTTAATCTAACTTAAAGAGTTTTTATCTAACTGTATGATTGATCTGTTCATTGTACGTAGTTTCAATGGACATTAAATTGATCACCTTAATTTATCGTGTTTAGGCCTCTGGGATTAAGTTTAATCTTTACATGAATGAGCATGCAATGGTTTGTTAGTTGGCTTATTCTTCAAAATTTTCACTATTTTTTGTTTGATAGTTCGGGGGTTAACCTTAAGGTTTCTTGTCCTTTGTTTTTTTTTTTCTCTTTGATGCTGTATAGTTTATTTCTTCTTCGGTTTGAATCTATTTCGTTTCCATAAAAATTCCATAAAAATATGTATATTTTCAAGGCTAGGATTAGAAAGGAAAGGGATTTCAGTAGGGTGTGCTCCATTTTTTTTTTATCACTATGGAATTCGTAAGCAGCGATTTTAAATTTTGCAATATTGCTATTACATTTTTGTTTCTATTGGGGATTTCTGCAGATTCACCTTAAATAAAAGCTATTGGATGCAGAAGATATTTTGATTAGTTCATATTTGTATATATTATAATGGATTGAGCCATACAATTATCTGATAATACCTCAATGATACGCTGTATCTGACAATTGACTCGCCATGTTCTCAACTTGGTAAGTTTTCGCAAACTGTTGGTCCTAGGAAATGTGAGCAGCAAATCGTTTGGATTAAAAATTTTGTGAGAGAAAAAAATATTAAAAAATATAAAATTATATTTTATGTTTAATTATTAAAGAAAGTGATGGATAAACAAACATTAAAAAAAGTAATAAAAATTTAAAATCTTCAATTTGTTATATTTTTTTAATTTTTTATTTTTTTAACGAGTTCTAAACATAATACATAGTACCGGTTGGAACTTTTGAGCTTTGGAAAAGAAATTTCAACAGGATGGGACTCATCACAGTTGTTCATGTTGGAATTTTGACTAATCACTGTCACACCACGTCACCATATTTATATAGTATGATATTTTATTTAAATTATAATACATTAATAATTATTTATATGGCAAGAATTTTAAATTTAAAAAATCACCATATAGCAAGGGCAATGTTTACAATATCTCAAAAAGTGTTATTTCTTTTTACGCATGACATTATATGGATAAACTATTATACTAAATAAATATAATAACATAGTATAACAGTTGCACCAGATAATTTTTCATCAAGAGAGGGCAACTGCAATACTCTCAACTAGGGGCAGAACCAAGATTTTATTTTGAGAGGTGCCAAATCACAAAATACAAATTTTCACTTAATGATATAATTATTTTTTTATGGACATATTTCTAATTTCGAGTATCATAAATACATTAGGATACAAGACTAAGTTTTACATGAAAAATAAAATCAATTTACATTCAATACTACCAAAATATGAAGAAAAAAATATAACAAACTAATTATTTCTTTATATATTTGAACTCCTTGTAAGAGAAAAAAATTATAGATATCTTCTATACGCACGGAAAAGGATTGAACTCATCTATAAAATCAATTAGAAAAAGAGAAATCACAAAAATTTCTTTTACATTAGAGATAAAATTTTGCACTAGAGAACATTTGTTTTTAAGATTGATATACAACAGAAACCTTTATTGTCTATTGATTTTATTAGATTAGGATGTACATAAAAAAAAATAAGTATAACACATACTACACTATACAAAATATTTTGATATTTATCTGTTAAAGCCATAAAATGGGTTTTAAATTGTTAGGGATACCAGTAAAAAAAATTTTTAAGTCAAAACATCAAATATATACCATATATGTAGTAGGGCTACACCGAAAGTGGGAGGTGCCATGACACTCCTCGATCTATACAGTTTCGCCCCTACTCCAAAGTCTACACCGTCGTACCACTAACCTCGCATTGCAATACTCCCGGATCTACACTGTTGTGTCACGTGTATGGGTCAACTTTCATCATAAGTAATAATTCAAAAACTGGCCCAAAAAAGACTAGGGAAGGAAATATCAATTAGATTTATTGTTACTAATTATATACCCAAAATCTTTTATACATATAAATTTTTTATGTGAAACTTATGCACACCAACATGGGTCGGAGTCGTTACAGAATGAATTTCTAAACCATGACCATGACGTTCGACATGTATGTGATATGGGCTCCAAAAAACAAAAAACTGGGTATGTTGAAATATGAATATAATGATCGATACCTAAAAAGAATATGGCACATTTCATAAGTTTATAAACGTTGTTCACGCAATTATGTATTGACCATTAGTAAGTTAAAAGACAGTACCTGAATCTGTTGATCTAACTTTGAACATCATTCCTTATTAGAGCAAATCAACCAAATTAAACAATTGTGTCACACACGATAGGGGAAGAGCAGCTTGCAGGATACGTTGTTTCAAGTTAGGAATCAAAAGCCCAAGGTCTCCAGCATATAAATAGTGATTCCACCTATGAGACAAGACAAATTCCGATCAAAATTAAGCACAATCAATTATTTTCTAAAAAAAGAAGAAAAAGAAAAAGAAAAAGAAAAATAGTTTTAGTTCATTCTCCAAAAATCTAAAGACAGAGTTCATAGCCTGCTAGTAGAGGCACGTGCTGATGCTTTTTATAACAAATTAAAAAATGTATCATCAGTGTTTGTTTTCTATACTACCGGTGGCACACGTTATACTTGTGCATGTTACAACATCATAAAAAATACAATAATTTATTTCACTCATACACCATAGATAAACAATTTAAAGCTGTTATAGTTTGAAGGGATAATTTAAGCATGTAAAAACTCAACAGGTTCTACCAATCGCAAGTATTGCCTTTATCATAATATATATATACTAAAAGAAAACACCCCTGTTCGATGAGGATCTATCACGTTTTACTGCACAAGTTGAAATAAGCACTTCATACACAATGCTCTACACTACTCAATCTCTTATCAGAAACAACTAATTCAGTTTTATTTTTATTGCAATTTTAAAACTCCTATATATTACTTGCACATGTATAGCGTGTGGTCGGAGTCTAGTATTAAAACAAAACATATAAGAATGTTGGTTAAAATTCTGCTATTTGGAAACTATTTTCTTAATAATAAAATTGGACAGGTTAAAAAAGTTGAGTACTGAACCTTCCAAAATGAGTTACAGGGTTAAAGCTCCCTCCTCTACATTTTGGAGCTGTTTTCTACCATGGAGAAATCGAACCCTGCATTTTTTTTTTTTTTTTGTACAAATGCATAATGAAAATATAGTGAGAATTATTTACCATAACCGTACGGATGAACCGAACAAACATAACCAGAAATATAAACATTCTTTTGATACTAAGGAATCATACATAAGGATGGAACACGAAACATATCACTGACCTTTAATTATCATTATATTTCTGATTCTGTCGGGAACCCTTGTAATTGGATAGCAGAAACAGATCTCAAAGTTCTTGAGTCTTGGCATTCCTCCTTCAATTACTAATTCCTTTAGCCATCCTAATCGATCAATTACCAATCCTTCAAGTTGAGGAAAGTTTCCAGGTTCTCCAGAGCATACCATCTCGTTTCCGTCGTGTGATCTGAAGGTCAATTTGAGGATCTTTAGTTTGGGTAGTTTTTCAGAGTTTCCATTGGATCATTTCTCAAATTAGTGCGCTCAAGGGTAAGATTGGTGAGGTTTGGGGGCCGTTTATAATGTTGGGGCAACTCCATCATGGCTACGTGTTGGAGATGCAGAATACAAAGATTCTCATATCGAGACAGATTCATTGCTTTTGTTCTGAAACTACCGGCCCACAACTTCAACTTCTCAAGCTTTTGTGACACAGGAGTTGCAGCATCTGATAATACCTCTATGATACGCTTGGTTGTATAATTGATTCGCAATTTTCTCAAACTGGTAAATTTGTGCAACCATTGGGCATCAAAAAAGAACCAGGCAGCCCATCTAAGGTTTGGAGATTTGGTAAACAAATTTCAGCAATTGGATGATGAAACCACCTATCCAAGTTGACCCCACACCCACGGAATTTGGAAACGTCGTAATTATTATCAGGTAAGAGAATATGTCTTAATTGTTCCATATTCCAAGACATTAGGAAGGATGACACCATAATAGCATTCTCGAAGATCCAAGGTCAGCCAACTCTCCAGATTACTTATGGTGCAAGGCAGTTCTACATAACTCTCGTTTCTTCCTCCTAATTTAAGGTAACTCAAGTGCCTCAAATTCACTACTTCATTTAGAAAAGAACTTGAAAGACAATCACAATAAAGGCTTAGCACTCCAAGAAATCTCAAGTCTCGAAGATAATTCTTAACCCTTTTCCCTCGTAGGTTTCTCAGATCTCCACGGAAACACATCATAGCATGAAGTTTGGGAGTTGCATAATTCATAGAAACGTGGTCGCCGAAATCACGACGATGGGTTGTAACTCTACGTACTCTCAAAGTAGGGCTACATGTGCTTACAAGATCACTGCGAGTATTAAAGAAGTTAAATCTCTTTAGCCTCCCGAATGCAAAGATTGTGCAAAATGTGATGAATGCGACAGCTTATAACCCTTCCATCAAAACTTCTCTTAACAGCTTGAACTAGATTCCAAGCTATCAAGTGATTTAGGTAATCATCCCCCACATCCTCAACCTCTCTCACTTCACTACCTCGTATAAATCCCTCGGTTGCCCATAAATTAATTAACTCAAATGCATAAATTTTGTCGTAACAGAGACCATGCCATGATGCCTCTCGGATCAAGCAGCCTCTCTCAAATCTTCAATGTGCGTTTTCCATCAACATGAGGAAAAAAACCTCTCTTCCACCCTTCTTTTAATTGATACAAGATATGCTATGTTTAGATCTCAAATTTATTAAGAAAAACAAAAGAAAAAGGATTGAAAATGAAATTATTCTTGCTGTTTGGTCTTCATCTGGACCCATTCAATATCTTCCTTCAACCAATACTAGCCGAGTATAATCGTCAACTTCAAAATTTCCAAAGTATAACGCTGGTTTTTCCTTATCACATTCGCCAGAGCAATATCAGCCCTCAGTATTGTTTTCCTCCACTACTCTTAGCCACCTACGATCATTTTGGTAATCTACAACCACGTTTTAGTCATTGAAGGTATAGTTTTAACAACGAATTTCACTATCATACACTGAATTCTTCACTAATAGTTTGTCGTAAAAATCTAATGTCTTTTTTTCATCTCTTACCATTTTTTTTTTTTCATTCATGGGACTAAACAATCAATTGCATATATGTGTTATTGGGGGCTATTCTTTCCATGGCCATAAGAATACAAGTTCACAAGGTTACAGACTAGAATATCTAGCAAATTTTCTCCTCGGACAAGAGATCTCGTGCATAGGTGTTTTTGTGACCACGAAACTGGGAACTTCATCTGGCCATCATCACTGATATAGATACACAATTTACTGAACAATTATCTGACTTGCCTATAGACGATTGAGCTTGGATTCCACTTCTCCCTGAATGAAATGCAGGTCGTTTTGGATCAGGCAGAAATTTAGTTTCATTAGTAAGCATGGAGATAATATCCGACACGGTGGGTCGATCATTTGCACACTCCTACACACATAGGAGACCAACATGAATGCATCTTAGTAGCTCATTCTCAGGACACGAGGAGCTCAGCGTTGGATCCATTAGTTCGAGACTATTTCCTTTCTTCCACAAATCCCATGTCTGCAATAATGCCAGCTTGTCTTAGAGAAAATGGCAATTTGCAAAAGACAAAGGGTACAGGAAAAGTTGACAAACTCATTTAGCCTAATTGAAGCTTGGATAAGGGTTAGAAGTATCTTGGTGACTTACATGTTCTATAAGGCTGAGAGGGCCGGATAAATGAGAAAATATAGCTTTTTTCTTGCCACTCACAATCTCTAGCATGAGGACACCAAAACTAAACACATCATGCTTCATTGAAAAGATTTCATTCATGACATACTCAGGAAACATATAACCACTACATAAATCGTGAAATAAAACTAAGTAAATATGTATTCTAGCTATATGGACAAAGATGATTATTGGAAAACTGTGTAGAAGAACAATATACGAAAGGGATTTCAAATGTGCTCCTGAAGATGTTGCTACTTACTATGTACCCACTATCCTATTTGTATTTGCTTCTGATTCATTTTGTCCAAAAATCATGGCCAATTCAAAATCTGATATTTTAGGGTTCATTTGATCATCAAGTAAGATGTTACTTGCTTTTAAATCTTGATGTATTACTCTCATTCGAGAATATTTATGAAGATAAAGCAATCCTTGTGCTACCCCTTCAATATATAATGCTGAAACGCCTTTTCCAATCGAGTAGTTTGCTTTTAGCTGGATCTGTCACCAATTGAAATCCCAAAAAAATAGAGTGATCAAGGTTTGAAAACTACTAAATGATAAACCAAAAGTTTAATGGTGGGTTTACTGACTGAATAGGAAGGAATCCAGGCTTTTATTGGGCATATATTCGTAGATTAGTATCTTTTCTTCTTCTTGAATGCAACAACCCAATAATTTGACAAGATTCATGTGTTGAAGTTCGGCAATTAGGGTAATCTCATTCTTGAATTCCTGCAGTCCTTGGCCTGAGTTTCTTGCTAATCTCTTCACCGCAACTCTTTGCCCACCTTGTAGTATACCTTAGACATGGTTTCTTTTCTTAGACATCAACTCTCAAAAAATCAACTCAAATTATGAGTTTTCAAAGTTCTACCATGTAGACTAGCCCGAACCCACCCTCTCCAAGCTTCTTGGCACACGAGAACTTATCTGTGGCGGCTGCTATTTGAAGAAAACTATAAAACTGCAACTGCTGACCTTTGTTTTTGCCAAATCTGAACTCTGTATCGCTATGTTCGGAGGAAGGTGTCATTTGAGATCTTAGCAGAACCAGTGACTTGTTTTGTTTTCCTCCCTCCTGCAAACAAGGTTAAAAAAATTTTTTAAACTTCATTGACTTGTAAACATCAAGTGATTTCTCAAACTCGCTTGTTCCATGCTTTTTAGCTTCCTCCGTCTTAAGTAGCAGAAAATGCCCAACAGAAGCATTGCGACGGCAGGTACAGCTATCACAAGAAACCATATCCACCAGCTCTTGTGTTTGCTTCTGAAACTATTTTTCTTTGTGCTTTCTTCTCTAGGAATTCCCCCTAAAACCAAATCAAACTATAACAGTAGGAAACAGTAATAGACAATTGCACAAATACTTTGAGAAAACACAACACTGGATAGAAAATCAAACATTGACACTGTAATACTCACCTTTAGTACTGTTGTCAAGAGTGAGGAGGTAATAAATCATTTCTGAAGTTGCATCAGAAGTGAAATATGATCCCCTGGCCCAAAATTCGCATCCGGTGCCATCGTTAGATGTAGATCTATAAGCCAAACAAGAACAATTGTTCCAGCAGAGGTCATGACAGTCACTGAAGGCCAAGCTGAAATTATACGCAGACGCCCAGGAATAATCACCGCCACCAAAGAAACCTCGTGTCGGTACAAACAGCTCAGAGCCATTCCTGCAATCCGATGGCTTCTGCTTTAAGCACACTGCCGATGCATTCTCCACAGAATTAAAACATGGACTCACTGGCCCGAATATCCAAGTCGGAGAATCAATTCTCTCTCGAACTAATGCAAACTGCATGATTTCGCCCCAGAGTTGTAACTCCCACCCAGCTGCAAGAGTAATACTAATGTTCTTGACAAAGTAAGAAAAGTACTTCTCATTTCCATTGTTGACAAACTTGAATTCAAATTCAAGAACCCTTTTTGTCAGCTCAGGCACCTCTTCGAAACTCCCATTTTTCCAGAACCCACTAGTCCAGTAGACGCTGTCACGCCACCAGACAAATAATTGGTTGGCACCACCAGGGTCTAGTCCCAGCTTGAAAGCCCCCGGAGCTGGAACTACATCACTTAACCATGAAGTGAGAGTCCAGTTCTGTCCAGTCTTCAAATTCACGCCTAGTTTCATCCCAGGCAGTAGATTGTTTGTCGGATGATCAAAACTCTGCCACAATACTAACCCAAAGGTTCCATTAGTATACACTTCTCGCAAGACCAAATTGCCGGAGTCTAATAGAGTGGCAGTTACATTGCTCATTGATTTTGCCGGTGCCTGTTCGGAGTTTATTATAACGGGTTTTCCTCCGGTGTACATAATTTTCAATTCGCCATTGCTGCTCATGGTAACAACTCCAGAAGAATCCGGTACTGGAATTTGGCGGTTGGCTACCCAGACCGGATTAGATGGAGCTTTGTGGTACCATATTCCCAGGTAACGATAACCTGAAGATCCGGGGATGTTGGAGCCTGATTGACTGGGGCTAAAGAAGCCTAATCTCAAGGTGGCTCTAGCAGAAATGAGCTGCTCCCAATCACGGAGCTGCTGGCCTTGCCTTATCGTATCTGTTGCTGAATGGGTAAAATATGGAAATGACATACAGAGGAGGCATGAGAATGTTAGGAGGAGGAGGCTTGCCCGAGACATTAACCTAATGGGTAATTGCTGATCATAATCACTCACAGGTCTGTCATCTTCATTTATAATTTTGAAACTTGCCTAAAGAAACGTCGAAAGATCAAAGGGGGCAAGGGTGGGCACATTCAACGTTTGAATTCCTTGCGATATTAAGGGGACCAATGCGGAGTAAGGTCCAGGGTGGGTGGCATGGCATGAAAGTCTCCAAACTTCCCATCACAGTGCCGGTCCTCGGAAAAAGACTTAATTCTAAGTCAGAGGCAGGTGGGCTAGCTAGATGAATTTGTTGTTATGAATTCTGTGATTTAATTCCAAGTCTAAAACAGTACCGTCCACGATCATATAGTTTTGTTAATTTTCAATCTAACATAAGAGTTTTTCTCCAACTGCATGATTGATCTGTTCCAGTGTAGTTTCAGTAGACATTAAATTGACCAGCTTAATTTATCGAGCTTAGGCCTCTGAGATTAAATTTGTTATTTACATGAATGAGCATGCAGTCCGTTTGCAGGTTAATTTATTCTTCAAAACTTTCACTATTTTTTTGTTTGATAGTTTGTGGGTCTTGTCCTTTGTTTTCTGTTTTGATTGCTGTAAACACTTTATTTCTTCTTTGGTTTCAAGGTATGGCGTTTCCATCAAAAAATAAAATAAAATTCAAAGCTAGGACAACAAATGAAAGACACTTCAAACTTGTACTATTATTTATCAATATAGAGTTTGTAAGCAGCAATTTTAAATTTTGCAATGTTGCTATGCTTACATTTATTCCGACTGAGGAACTTTGATTAACTTGCACATTTATATATTATAATGGATTCAGCAATACTCAACAGGATTTGGAGATTTGGTGTAGAAATTTCAATAGGATAGGACCCTTCGAAGTTGTCCAAGTTGGAACTTTTGACTGATGATCTTAGGGTCACTGGAGTATTCCTCTCTGAAAATTCTAAGGACAATGGTGGATCATGACTCACGAGGTTTATTGCAAGTTTCCACATTGTCATTTATTACTTGAATTTAGAGACTGGATGGCTTTGAGAAATATGTTGTCTGTGGTCCTCCTAACACACTTTACCTGAACCAATTGGCCTCCCAAGGAATCTTTCTCGTAGAAATTGCTTTTTGTAATGCCGTATAGGTTCATCTACATGGATAGCTAGCCGTCCATACTTCAATAATTTAATTGCAATTTTGAAATATAATTTTCTAGGTCATACACAAACTTGGATACACTGATAATAGTAACAATTCCAATAACTCATCCAAAAAGATTAGTCAAGGAAATGTCATTTGAATTCGTTGCTCATATTTATATACCAAATATTCACTTTGCATTCTTCTGATGTGAGACTAATCAATAACACGTTGATGTGGGTTAAGCTTGTTACAATTTTCCCCTTTCATCCCCTTTCATATACCGGATGGGCACACATTTGATCACAAATACTACGGTTGGCTTGTGTCCAAGCCCACTAACCACAACCTCGCTTTGCAATACTCCCATGTCTACACTGTGGTGTGCACAAGTCAACGTTTATCATAAGTAATAATTCAGAACTTATCAGAAAAATACTAGCTAAGAAGATATCAATTAAGTTTATTGCTCCTAATTATATACCTAAAATCTTTTATACATTTTTTTTTATGTTAAACTTATTTTCATCAACATGGGTTGGAGTCACTATAGAATGAATTTCTAAACCATGAACACGACATGTATGTGATATGGGCTCCAAAAAAAAAAGAAAGGAAAAATTTGGGTATGTTGAAATATGAATATAATGACAGATACCTAAAAAAAATATGGCACATTTCACAAGTTCAAACGTTGTTCCCACAATTATTTATTGACCATTAGTAAGTTAAAAGACACAGCACTTGAATCTGTTCATCGAACATTGAACATATATCATTCCTTGTTAGAAGAAATCCACCAAATTAAACAATCGTGTCACACAAACAATAGGAGAAGATCCGCTTGCCGAATACGCAGTTTGAAGATAGGAATCAAGAGCCGAAGATCACCAGGACATAAATAGTGATTCCACCTATGAGACGACAGATCAAAATTAAGCATCAATTATTTTGATAAAAAAAAAAAAGAAAAAGAAAAACAGTTTTATTTCATTGTCCAAAAATCTAAAGACAGAGTTCATAGCCTACTAGTACAGGCACGTGCGGATGCTTTGTAATAATAAATTAAAAGAAAAAGTGTCATCATTTTTGTTTTAGTTAATCATTTAGTTTTGACAAATTTCGTAGGCAAAAACACTTTGATTGTAATTTGTCTCTAGAGTTGTAATTTTTGTTTTGAGTCATTCGTGAGTATTGTAAAATACAAAGTTATAAGAGTTGAAGTGTTCATCATCCACACATTAGTTAAGAAGTGTTTAGATGTACTTAACATCATATTTGAAGCAATTCAGAGAGTTTCAATACCTTTTGATCGATCTTGACAGCTTTCGATTGAAGATTCAGAGATGGCATAAAATCATAGTTTTTCGATACCTTTCGATTGACTTCAATCGCATTATATTCAAGATTCATAGAGGGAGTGTTTTGACGGATTAGTTCGATCAACTTCGCTCCATCGAAACAAAAAATTCTAGCAGAATTAGAAACCTTCAATTTTGGCATGTTTTTGAGTTTTTTTTATTTATTTGGCAGCCTTTCTAGGGTTTCTAAATAAGCAGCCGCACAAGAAAGAGTTCTTAGAAACCCTTAAATTGGGAAGTTGCGGTTTTAGAAAGGAGTTTACCAGTATAAAAGTTTACAAACCCTAGAATGCTTCCACTTAAATATGAGGTTATAGGAAGACTTAAATTACGTTTCATACTTCCTCTCTACAACCCTAAAATAGTATTCATAATTAGAGAGACATCTTGAAGAGAACTACATGCAAATAGATTTTATTGAAGGAAGTTCTCTTATTTTTCTGTAATGCAAGATATCCTTAGTAGTCGGCTTGGATATGATCTAAGGCACGACAAATCCTTCGTGGGTTTTTGATGGTGGTGGAGTTAGCCAGTGTTCAGAAGATTTTGACAATGTCGTAGAGCTCGACACTCAATCAATCACTGAAAAACCGTATCAAAGGGGTGATACTAGATCATGAGGATTCAATCGGTACAAGGAAAACATACCCTCAAGCTCATGGATTTGGCACGTGGGGTGCGAGAATCCGGCTAGGATTGGATTGTAAGTTATTAACTTGTATTATTGTTCTTGATAGTAGATTGATTGGTTGGACTAGGCCTTGTAATTTTTTATCCGAGTTAGGATTTTTCACGCTAAATATTGTGTGTCTTATCTTGCATGTGATTGGTTTATTTTCATCTATGCATGACATGCGATTGTGAATGATTGATCATTTATTGATTAATTGAATAGCCACTAACATTGCCATTATTAAGTAAATTCATATCTGGATATGAGTTTTTTCAATTTTCTATACTACACTAAAAGGAAACACCCTAGTTTAATGAGGATCTATCACATTATTTTATTGCACAAGTTAAAATAACCGCTTCATACACATTGTTCTACACTATTCAATCTCTTATCCGAGACCACTAATTCAGTTTTTTTTTTTTTAACAATTTTAAAACTCCTATATATCTGTATCCATACCTACACAAGCCTAGCGTGTGGCCGAAGTCTAGTATTGGACCAAAAAAAAAAAAAGAGAGAGAGATATGAATTGAGGTTAAAATTCTACTATTTGAAAATTATTTACTTAATAGTAAAATTGGAAAAGTTTTAAATAATTGCTAAGGACCAAACCTTCCAACACAAGGTTGAAGCTCCCTCCTCTACATTTTGAAGCCGTTACCTACATATGCATAATGAACATATAGTGAGAAATATTTACGATTACGGTACGGATGAAATGGGAAACATATCATTGACCTTTTCATTCAGAAAATCGTCATTATTGTTAGAAAAGATAAGAGAAAGAGAGTATGAGATGCTCTGATATCATGTTAGAAAAGACAAGACTCATGTGTAATCACAATACATTATAAAGCAGAGAAAGATTACAAAAGAGAAGTACTAAATAAAGAGAGATTTTATTGATACAATGCTTGTACAAGATAAGATAATTTTACAAGAAAGATTATGAGCTATATATAGGAGAGGATGGAAGACAATAACCTAACATCAACCTAACATTAGCCTAACCAACCTAACATCAACCTAACCTTTGACAATGGACTAAACTATACCTAACAAGCCTAACTTATGTTGACAATTATTCATTAATAGCCCCTCTCAAACTTAAGTAGGAAAAATAGAGAGTTACTTGAGTTTGAAGAAGATATGATAGAAACGTCAGACGGACTCTAGAGAATGGCCGGAGAGACGTTAGAGGTCGGCCGTAGGATGGTCGGAGGAATGCTAGATTAGGTTGACCGGAGAGACGCCGGAAGTTGGCCGCAGGATGGCCGAAGGGGTAACAGTCACAGTAGAAGGAGAAGACAGACAGCAGTAGTAGCAGAAAAAGGAATGAAAGAAATCAGGTCGGTCTAAGGATGGTCAGATAGACTCCAAAGGTCAGCCGGAGGATAGTCAGAGGGACTTCAGAGGTCGGCCGGAAGATAGTCAGAAGGATGCCAGATCAAGACGGTCGAAAGATGGCTAGAGGGATGCCGGAGGAACGATAGATCGAGTTTACTGGAGGATGGTTAGATGGACGCCAAGCCAAATCAGGTCGGTCGGGTCAGCCAAATGGACGCCAGAGGATGGTCAGAGGGACGTTAGAGGATGGCCAGATGGACGCCATATTATTTATAGAATGGAACAGGAGTGTAATTCTCTATTATCCCCCCTCAAACTTAAGTAGGGAAAACAGAGAGCTACTTAAGTTTGGAGAAGATAACAGAGCAGAACCAACGAAAACAAATACTAAAATCAGACTCAGCAGGAAGAGCAGATGAGGACTCCTTAGGATAAACTAAGTAGAACAACAAACAGTGAGCGCATCAGAAGAAGATGACAAAGAAGATCAGATAAGAAAGAGTTAGCAGGAGGAGCACGATCAACATATGAGGACTCTTCAGGATAGACAGAAATAAAGGCTAGATAACGGCTAGAGAACGCTAGAAAAGGTATGGCCAGAGTGGTAGGTGCAGTTCAAAAAGCTCGGTAACGTCAGGAAATATCGGCTCAGAAGGTCCGAGACAGTCAGAAAATGTCGGCGTTTGAGATAATCAATAAATGTTGGCTCAGAAGGTCCGAGAATGACAGGAATCGAGTTGAACTAGTCAGAGATGGCCCGACCCTAACCACTATGTGTGGTTGTGGCTGTTGAATTATGGGTGAGGCTGGTAGAGAAGATGTCAACAAAAAAGATGGATGTTGAGATGAAGATGCCGGCGACGATGGACTTCACTTACGGCGAGAGCATGAGCTGAGCGGTCCAAAAGGTGGACAGTGGCAGTTGAGATGCTGGCGGCAGCCCAAGAGGAGAACGGTGGCGGTTGAGATGCTAACAACGGTCCAAGAGGAGGATGGTGGCGGTGGAGATGCCTGGAGCGGTCCAAGAAAAAGATAGTGGTAGTGGAGATGCCAGGGATGTCCAAGAGGAGGACAGTGGCAGTTGAGATGCCAGCGGCGGTCCAAGAAAAGGATAGTGGCAGTGGAGATGCCGAGAGCAGTCTAAGAAGAGGATAGTGGCAGTGGAGATGCCGGCGGAGATCCAAGAGGAGGACAATGGCGGTTAAGATGCCAGCGGCGGTCTAAGAAGAGAACAGTGGCAGTGTAGATACCGAACCTGGTCCAAGAAGAGGACAATGGTAGTGGAGATGCCGGTGGAGGTCCAAGAGGAGGACGAAAACATTAGGAGTTCTGATGTAGAAGATCCGTTGAAAGGACAACCACAGATTATACTTTTCCTTGGCTCTGATACCATGTTAGAAAAGAAAAGAGAAAGAGAGCATGAGATGCTCTGATACTATGTTAGAAAAGACAAGACTCATGTGTAATTACAATGCATTATAAAGTAAAAAAAGATTACAAGAGAGAAGTACTAAGTGAAAAGAGATCCTATTGATACAATGTTTGTACAAGATAAGATAATTTTACAATGAAGATTATGAGCTATATATAGGAGAGGATGGAAGCTAACAACCTAACATCAACCTAACATTAGCCTAACCAACCTAACATCAACCTAACCTTTGACAATGGACTAGACTATACCTAACAAGCCTAACTTATGTTGGCAATCATTCATTAACAATTATGTTTCTGATTCTATCTGGAACCCTTGTAATTGGATAGCACCCAGAGATCTTCAAATGCCTGAGTCTTGGCATTCCTCCTTCGTCAATTATTAATTCCTCTAGACTGTGTGGTCGATGAATTACCAATACTTGGAGTTGAGGAAAGTTACCAGCCGGTTCTCCAGAGCATGCCATCTTCTTCCACCGGTATGTATCGTGGAGCAAAATGAGGAACTTTAGTTTGGGTAGTCTCTTCAGAGTCTCCATTGGGTCCTTTTGCAATCCAGTGCACCGAAGGGTGAACTTGGTGAGGTTTGGTGGCAGTTCATCATGTTCTGGCAACTCACTTATGAATACCTCCAACAGAACCAGACTACGAAGATTCTCATATCGAGACAGATTCAATGTTTTTGTTGTGAGAAAATCACCGCCCGACAACCACAACTCCTCAAGCTTTTGTGATACAGGCGTGGCAGCATCTGATAATATCTCTATGATACGCTTGGTTGGTTTATTGATTTGCAATTCTCTCAAACTGGTAAATTTGTGCAACCATTCGGCCTCAAAAAAGGAACCAGGCAGCCCATGTAAGGTTTGAAGATTTGGTAAAGAAATTTCAGTAATTGGATGACGAAACCACCTGTCCAAGTTGATCCCACAGAATGTGGGAGCGTCGCAATCATATCGAGGTAGGAGAATATGTCTTAATTGTTTCATATTCCAAATGACATCAGGAAGGATGACACCACCACCCCATTCTAGAACATCCAAGGTCAACAAATTCTCCAGGTAACTTATGGTGTAAGGGAGTTCAAAAGCCGCCCCACTCCCTCCTCCTAATTTAAGGTAGCTCAAGTGCCTCAAATTGACAACTTCATTTAGAAAAGAACTTGAAAGACAATCACACTTAACACTTAGCACTCGAAGAAATCTCAATTCTCGAACAAAATTCTTAACCGTTTTCCCCCGCAGGCTTCTCAGATCTCCACGGAAACACATCATAGCACGAAGCTTGGGGGTTGGATAATTCAGAGAAACGTATTCCACGAAATCACTGCGATGGGCAGTCACTCTACGTACTCTCAAAGCTGCAGGACTATAGATGTTTACAACATCACTCTGAATGCTAAAGAAGTTAATCTCGTTGGCCTCCCGAATGCAGAGATTATGCAAAATATCATGAATGCGACAACTTCTAACCTTTCCATCAAAACTTCTGTGCACAACTTGAATTAGGTTCCTAGCTGTCAGGTGATTTAGGTAATCATCCCCCACATCCTCAACCTCTCTCACTACACTACCTTGTATGAATCCCTCGGCTGCCCATAAATTAATTAACTCGAATGCAGAAATTTCATGGTCCTCAGGAAAAAGTCCGAAGTACAAAAAACATGGTTTCAAATTCGTAGGCAGATCTTTGTAACTCAAAGCAAAGATTTCTGAGCATTGGTCTTGAGCTTGACCCATGCCTTCAAGTACCCCATTCCACGAATTTTCCGATCTCTCTCTCAATTTTAGCAGACCTGCTGCTAATACAATTGCCAATGGCACACCACCACATCTTTTTAATATTTTCTCACCAATAATCCGCAACTTATGGGGATCACTAGTTTCATTCATCATTTGTGGGAGCCCCATAACCATTTTAAAGAGGTTTCTACTGTTTTCTTGGTGTAGGGGTTGCAACTCATGTAGAGAGCTCCACCCACCTACATGTACCCCTACATCCCTATTCCGAGATGTGAGGATTATTCTACTACCATTCTCGGAACTAGTGGGGATGACTTTCTTTATAATATCCCATGTTTTAGTGTGCCACATGTCATCAATTACTAATGCATACCTGTGTCGGCTTAGAAGTGTGAACAAATTGGCCTCGATGTTCTCCTCGCACTTCTCTTTCTCCAAGCCCACTTGTCTTGCTACGTCTCGCAAGAGCTCCTTTATGTTTGGTTGCTGAGAAATACAAATCCATGCTGAACGCTCATACCTATGTCGAACAAGATTATAAACTTTCTTAGCGAGAGTTGTTTTGCCCAGGCCTGCCATGCCAACAATTGATATCACACGACACTGCAATTCTTCATGGCGCATTTTGGCCACCAAATTGTCAATGTGTTCTTCAAAACCAATAACATTTGGTTCATCGACATGGGGAAAAGATCTTCTTTCATCCCACTTGTCTCTTCCTCCACTACTAGTAGCTTCATTGATGCCATAAGTTTGTCTGGCAGACTTAATATTCTCAACTCTTCTTTTGATTCCTTCAATCTCCATAACAAAGGCACGAGCAGCAGAACCATGGGAAATGGAACTCTTAAGACAGCCCCAAAACCCTTTCCTCCTTTTGTGCGATGCTATACGAGGGAAGTACTTCTCCATGATGTCCTCCACATCATGCGCAAGGTCTCTAATATCAACCACCAAGTTGGCCACTCCTCTGCTTCTCTCTTGCCTGGCTTCAGCATCCTCCAAGTAGGCTTGCATATGTCTCATCTCACTTTCGATCCAAACAATTTCTTCCTTCAGCCGAGACAAGCGAGAACCTTCTTGAACTGCCAGATTGCTGAGTACACTTAAGGTTTGTCTGAGAACTGCAGTAGCACCGGCAAGAGCAATTTCTGCCATATCTGCTTTGATTACTTAAACTTTCAAAACAGAAGTTCTGAAAAAAGAACAGCCTGAATTAAATTGCCTTGATTGAACTGAGTGCTCTGGATCCCCAAGGACTGAAAGACCTTATTGTTGCGATAACGCGTTAAATTATTGGTGTAAGATAACGCGTATACAAGGTCTTTGGTGACTGGCCTTTTCCTACTCGGGGTAAGGCCCAGTGTGGCATGAAAGTCTCCAAACTTGCCATCACATGCCAACTCAGAGATGGGGCCACCTAGAAAACTTCAAGAGGCTCTTGCATCCTTCTATAGTATTGGCAAAAGGTCTATACACCTCGTTGGATTTTTTTTTTAGTACATCTAAAAAAGCATTAAAATATAATATATCTACATACTTAGAGAATGGGAGAGGAGAATGTCGGTGGTGGCAGAGCCAGAATGTTTCTTTAGGAGGCCAAAATTTGATCATATCTCAAAAAAAAAATCATCGTAATGCTGTAGAATTAGAATTTTTGTACAAAACTTGGTAAATCATTTTAAAACTTATTTTTGCTATAGAACGATTTCTTCTTTCAGCCGAGACAAGCTCTAGCTCGCTGTGACTGGATTAATCACGGGATGGAACTGTTACAAAATCCATGGACGAAAATTTTATATCTACCCACTTAGAGAATGGGGGAGGGGAATGTCGGGACTTGAACCCAGAACTGATGAGCTGGGTATGCAAGGGCCATGACGGCTGGGTCAAAAAAATCACATCGTTGTATTTAGGTGCATTTTGTAAGGCATCGGGTGCCCATGATGGAAAAGGATTTACAGCTGAATCATATATACTTTTTGCCAAAATAATTTTTTTGAATATTTTTATCAAACACGTTATGCTTTTCCTACTACTTTATCCTTGGGAGTATGACACACAAGAATATATCATGCAAGAATTCTACTCCTGGCGATTGATGGTAGCACAGCTCGACAAATAATTACTGTGCTCTTATTAGCTACCCATCTATATACATACATACGCACAGAAGCTTTAATTATGATGTCCAAAACTTTAATAAATATTCGCAGCGCAGCAATCCGATCTTCCTTTCATTTTTCACTACTTTTCTGTTTTTCCATGGAACACGCGGTAGAGTTGGTACGCGGCTCCCACTACTTTATCTATGGAGTATGACCCAAGAATGGGCCAGTGTCTTATTTTCTACATACAAGCTTTAATGAATATGTCCAAAACTCTAAAAGACTAAAAGAAAATTCGCTGCAGTCTCTTTCTTCAATTCCTACTACTTTTCACCTTTAGCGTGAATCACGCATTAGCATTGCTATGGCGGTGGATGTGCAGATAGATACGTACAGAAGAGTCCTATTAGCATTAGCATTGGTTGGATTATTTTTTTTCTCTCTTAGTGTTTAAACTTTACACATGTTATGGTCCCACAGAGCACCCATACCGCATAGAATTGGAAAGTCCAGTCGTTAGGTAATGATCCCTACTAAATTGTATTTATTTTTTCCGATTACTTTTTCCGGATCAACTTTTGCATATGACGGTTTATCTTAATATCTTCGTTTTGTACGAGTTGGATAATTACAAAGTTAAAAAGACTTTAGAAGTAGTCGTAAGTAGTTGATGACATCTAAAATATTTTGAACATGAAAGTTTGGAAGGGGCAAACTCTCATGATCCAGGCCTAACCACAAGATGCAATGTTTTATTAGATTAGCAATCTAAATTTGTTACAAAATAAAAAAAATTTTAAAAGAAAGAAATACTATATGGCAAAAACTAATAAAAATAACTGTTAAAAAATCCGTACTACTTAAACATTGAACTTTTTTCCATACGTGGTGATTCGTGTCTTTGATTATAGTTTTTACAGCAAATGGCTTTATGTTTGCATCAGTTTTCTATTTCGTATTCAGTCTCAAATTTCTGGGTTTGCCGTCAGAGAGTGTCAGAGACCATGCCATGATGTACCTCTTGATCAAGCAGCCTCTCTCGATTCTTCCATGCGCTTGTTTCCATTAACACGAGGAAAAAAGTCTCCTTTGATCCAATATTAATGGATCAGAGAATCAAATGCAAAGACATCTTTCTCTTTACCATATTTTCCATTCATGGAACCAAACAATCAATTGCATATTTGCATATATAGGTGTTATTTTGGGGCGAATGTTTTCAGGGCCATAAGAATACTAGTTTATAAGGTTACAGAGGATTCCTGTTTTGTTGAGAGAAAATAAAAGAAAAAAGATATAAAATTATATATGATGTTTAGTTGTTCGAGAAAATAAAGTGTTAGATAATATATAATAAAAAAATACGTAAAAATTTAAAATCACTCGTTTCGTTTTCTTTCTGTCTCATTTTTTTTTATTTTTTATTTTTTCTTGATATATACGGGATCCAAACGTAGCCACGAAAACCACCGATATCTTTATCAGCCTCCATCACGGATATAGATACTATCATTCGCGCTCTGTTGTACACAGAGGAGACCAACATGAATGCATCTTAGTAACTCATTCTCAGGAGACGACGAGCTTAGCATTAGATCCATTAGCTCGAGACTATTTCCTTTCATCCACAACTCCCATGCCTGCAATAACGCTAGCTGGTCTTAGACAAAATGACAATTTGTGGAGGACAAAATATAACCGAGGACAAAATGACACGGTGGGTATATCATTTGCGCACTCTTGTACACAGAGGAGACCAACATGAATGCATCTCAGTAGCTCATTCTCAGGACACGACGAGCTCAGCATTGGATCCATTAGCTCGAGACTATTTCCTTTCTTCCACAAGTCCCATGACTCCAGTGGGCCGGATAAAACAGCATTTTTCTTGCCACTCACAATCTCTGGTAGTAGTACACTAAACTTGAAGACATCAGACTTAGACTTTACTGAGAAAATTTCATTCATGGCATACGAGAAAATTTCATTCATGGCATACTCAAGAGACATAACTATGATATCAAAACCAAGTAAATATGTATGTTAAATGGGCCCTAGTTATATGTACAAAGATGAATACTGAAAACTTGTTCCGAAGACAAATATGTGAAAAAGTTACCGCTTACTATGTACCCACTATCCTATTTGTATTTGCTTCTGATTCATTCTGTCCAAAAATCCTGGCCAATCCAAAAAGAAAATCAGTTTGTATTTTAAAATAGGAAGGTAATGATGATACCAAAAAAGAATATAGCATATTTCATTGATTTCAGTGTTTTTTAAACATTCATTTATTGAGCATTATTAAGTTCAAAGACACAACACTTGCATATGTTTATCTGACATTGAACATCTCAATAGAACATTGCAGACCATGCATTAGTTTATTGGATAGCAGTAAGTTCAAGCCATACACATCTAAGAAATATACCACAAACAAAAATATTAAATTACAAGGAACACCCCATTTCTTATTAGAGCAAATCAACCCAACAATCATGTTACATCAACAAGAGAAGAATAGCTTGCTGGACGAGCAGTTTCAAGATAAAAATCATGAGCCCAGTATCTTCAGTGCATAATGGTGATTTCACCTCTGTGACAAGACAAATTCAATAAATAAATAAATAAAGTAACTTTAGTTCTTTGCAGTTCAGTGTGGTTGTGCTGATATATATATATATATAATGCATGAGCAAGCTACCTATAATATATCTTTCACATAATACACATAATTTGTAATAAAACATTTGAAACAAAGTATTATTAACGTTTGTTTAAAAGGAAAATTCTAATATTTGTAAATTATTTTCTTAATAGTAGAGCTGGAAAGGTAAAAATAGTTGTCAAGGAGAATGGTACCGTGCCAAATGATGTAGTGGGGTTGCAGATCCCTGCCATCCATCTTGAAGCCAGAAACCTTCTCGGAGAAATTAAAGTCACCCATATAGAAGGAACAAAACAATATAGTGAGAAATATGAACACGATATAAACATATATCCATGCATGGAACAAAACAAACATAACAATAAACATAAACTTATTTGATACTAAATAATCGTACGATGAAACAGGATAAATATCACTCTCACCTGGATGATTGTTCTTAGTCCTCATTCTGTTTCTAATTATATTTGGAATTCTTGTTCTTGGGTTACATTCAAGGATCCTAAAGTCCTTTAGTCTTGGCATCCCTCCTTCCTCAACAATTAACTCCTCTAGATCCCGTAACTGTTTAATTTCCAATACCTCGAGTTCAGGAAAGTTGCGACCAAGTCCTCCGGAACAAACCATCTTCTTCCCTGAATATGAAATGTCGCGCAAATTGAGAATCTTAAGCTTAGGTAGTTTGTTCAGAGTCTCCATTGGGTCCTTGTCCAAAGCTGTGTACTTAAGGGTAAGCTTGGTGAGGTTTAGAGGCAATTGGGGCAATTCAATCATCCACACGTTGTGCAGATGCAAGCTACGAAGATTCTCATGTCGAGACATGTTACATGTTCTTAATATCTCTTCTCTGGCTGACAACTTCATCTGCAACTCGCAACTTGTAGATATATTACTTGTTCTTAATCTCTCTTCTGTCATCGTCAACCTCAACTTCTCAAGCTTGTGTAATACTGGCGTTGCATCTAGTAATACATCAATGATACGCTTAGTTGGACAATTGACTCTTAATGTTCTCAAATTGGCAACTTTGTGCAACCAGTCAGCCTCGAAAAATTGAGGATGGAACCCATATAAGGTTTGGAGATTTGGTAAAGAAATTGCAATTGGATGAAACCTATCCAAATTTTCCCCATCGAATGAGGAAGGCTTCCAAACCAGAGGTAAGAGGATGTGTCTTAATTGTTTCATATTCCAAATAACATTAGGAAGTATGATTCTTTCGAATTCTCGAACATCCAAGGTCAACAAACTTTTCAGATTGCTTATAGTGGAAGGAAGTTCAATGGATTCACGCCCAATGTGCCGCAATCCAAGGTAACTCAAGTGCCTCAAATTGCCAAAATCGTTTGGAAGAGAGCTTGGAAGACAATGGCATTTAACACATAGCACTCGGAGAAATTCCAAGTCCTGAAGAAAATTCTCAGCACTTTTCTTAGCTAGGATGTTTAGACTTCCTCCGAAACACAACATAGCGCGAAGCTTGGGAATTTGATAGTTGGAAGACATGTATTTCATGAAATCACTACCATGGCCAATGACTCTACGGGCTCTCAAAGAGGGATTATAGGCGGTTACATCATCACAAGTGTTAGAGAAATTAATCTCCTTGGCCACCCGAATGCAAAGGCTGTGCAAAATATCATGAATGCGACAACTTCTAACCCTTCCATCGAATCTCCTCCTTCGAACGACTTGAATCAGATTCCTAGCAATCAAGTGATTTAGGTAATCATCCCCCACATCCTCAACCTCTCTTACTCCACTACCTTGTATAAATCCCTCAGCTGCCCATAAGTTAATTAATTCGAATGTAGAAATTTCATGATCCTCTGGAAAAAGTCCAAAATACAGAAAACATGGTTTCAATTTTGTAGGCAGATCTTTGTAACTCAAGGCAAAGATTTCTGAGCATTGGTCTTCATCTTGACCCATGCTCTCGAGTATCCCTTTCCACGAGTTTTCTGATCTCTCTCTCAAATTCAGCAAACCTGCTGCTAATATAATTGCCAGTGGCACACCACCACATCTTTTTAGTATTTTCTCACCAATATTCTCTAACTGAGGGGGATCACTTGTATCATTCGCAGTTTGTGAGAGTCCCATAACCATTTTAAAGAAGAGTTTTTTACTATTTTCTTGGTTTAAGGGTTGCAACACATGTAGAGAGCTATTCCCACCAACATGGGTACCCACATATGTGTTTCGAGAAGTGAGGATTATTCTGCTACCATCATTAGTATTGGTAGGGATGACATTCTTTATAGCATCCCATGTTTGAGTGTTCCATATATCATCAATGACTAGTACATACCTGTGTTCGCTTAGATGTTCGTACAAATTGGTCTCAAAGTTCCCCTCCCACTTCTCATTCTCCAACCGCACTTGTCTTGCTATGTCCTGCAAAAGCTCTTTTATGTTTGGTTGCTGAGAAACATAAATCCATGCTGAAAGCCTGAAACGATGTTGAATAGAGTTATAAACTTTCCTAGCGAGAGTTGTTTTGCCGAGGCCTGCCATGCCAACAATTGAGATAACACGACACTGTAATCCCTCATTGCACATTTTGGCGACCAAGTAGCTGATGTGCTTCTCAAAACCAACAACATTAGGTTCATCAACATGTGGAAAAGATCGTCTTTCATCCCACACATCTCTTCCAGCACCTCCACTGCATTCATTGATGCCATACGTTAGTCTAACACGATTGATATTCTCAACTCTTCTTTTTATCTCTTCAATCTCTATCACAAAGTCACGAGCAGCACAAGCACAGCACAAGACGCCGGTGACCCTCTTAAGGCTGCCCCAAAACCCCTTCCTCATGTGCGATGTTAGTTGAGGGAAGTATTTCTGCATAATGTCCTCCACGTCAAGAGCAAGGTCTCTAATATCAATGATCAAGTTGGCCACCCCTCTGCTTCCCCCTTGCTTGGTTTCAGCATCCTCCAAATAGGCTTCCATATGTCTCATCTCACTTTCGATCCAAACAATATCTTCTCGCAACCGAGACAATCGAGAACCTTCTTGAACAGCTAGATTTCCGAGTACACCCACGGTTTGTCTGAGGACAGCAGTAGCACCGGCAAGAGCAATTTCTGCCATACTTGCTTTGACAACTACAAATTTCCGATGAGAAGTTCTAAAATTAAAGAACTGTCTTAAGAGTTGGCTTTTGAAACAACAGGGAAGTTCCGACCTGATAACGCGTAAAATGAATATAAAAATGTCAAGGATAACGCGTAAAATGAATATAAAAATGTCAAGGATAACGCGTAAAATGAATATAAAAATGTCAAGGATAACGCGCTTAAGCAGGCCTTTGGTGAGACGGGTCTTTCTAGAGAAGGCCACAAGAAATGAATCCAATGCGAGGATGAGTGAGAATCATTCATTCTATAATAATCTTACAATCTCAAAATCATAGGTCAACAAGTTCCCAACAAAACCATGCCATATCATGCCTATAGAGCAATTGCGCAATATATACTTGTAGAATCCATTTAAATCGGTTCAAGTGTATAAGCGGATTTTAATTTGGTTGCAGTCTAATTAAAAGTGAGTTTAATTGAATAAATTTCATTGAATATTGTGAAAAAAAATTATAAAAAAACTGCAACTCACAAAATGAATATTTTCACTTTTTTGTATTTATTTTAAAAATAAATCCCCTTTCCTTCTTCAGTTCTTCGCCCTGTTGCCGCCCAAGACCACCAACCACCATTACCACCTGCCGCAAACCGTCTCCACCTACCACCTATTGTCGCCACCTGCCATCATCGCTAACCGTTACCATTACCGCCCACAACACCATTACCCGCCACCTATCACAATGTACAGCCACCTAATCTACCACCACCACGTGCTTCATCACTGCCACCACCTATCACCCATCACCACAGGTGGCCAACCACCACCCACTAAGGCCATCACTGCAAACCACCAGATGTCACGCACTGCCACCACTGTCGTCACCCACTACCATCGCCGCCTACCGCCACCGACCACTACCACTCATCATGTTTAAAAGATATTAATGAGTCAAATTTCTCACCATGTTTAATAAATAAATAGGTCAAATTTGGATTCATGTGTTATATAGGTTGTTAGAATTTTTAGTATTGGTTAATTCTGTGAAAAAAAAAACATTTGGCTTTTAATCTAGTTTCAAGTTGTATTTGGATTAAAAATCTTTGATTTAAGTTCAAACTATTAAAATACAAGCTGTCCAAACTGTAATATAAGTCTTTGAAACATGCAGAATTAAAATTTTAAAAGGTCATATCTCTATGTTTCAATGTCCATTCAAACTTCATAATATATGAATTGTTTATAACTTTTTGAAAGCAATTTGAATATATCTTTCGATCGAGCAAAAAGAAATTTGCTCGAGTGAACTGGAAGTTGGCTCGAGGCAACTTTGTCTATAGGTCAAGTTTAGAGATTTATAAAGCATTGCTTGTTGATGGCTCGATGATGGGTCAACCGACTATGACTCGAGCGAACTTACTTTGGCTCGAGCCATGCGGCATGATCAGCTCGAGAAAGAGTCCAGAAAAGTCCAGACTTAAGTAAGCTGTTGCATATGCTAGGACTCTCAAGCCAAGAACAAATTTATATGAATAATGGTTAATCTAGACCACATCCTAAGGTAGATAGTACACAAGGAGTCTCAAAAAAAGATACGGAGGTACAAATTTATATACCTACTGAGAGGCTACTCAGAGCTTTATTAGAGAAAGCGGAATATAGGAAAATTAAGACTTCTTCTCTGAGCATTCAGATCAACCAACGTTAACATTTAAGCTCTTTGAATAACACATTAGGGAGAGATCATCTTGGTGAATTCTAAAGACCGAGGCAAACATTGTGGTAATTCAGTGTTAGAGTCAAGAACTGGAAGATCAAAAAATCGAAGAGTTGAGCAAGAAGGTTTAAACTGTAGTTTATAAGAATTCGAACGGCATCGTGGAGGTTTGGTATTTGGTTGTAAGTTGGTCTTGTATTAACTAATTATATAGTGCTTGACTTACTTGATAGACGTGATTTTTTTTCGAATTGAATTTTCACAAAAAAAAAATTTTATGTCTTGTTTTTTAATGTTTTTATGTTTATTTGTTATGTAAAATGCTTGATACGTTAAGTAAGTAAGGAGATTTAGATTTCTGTAAATACTGCATTTTACCTATGTCACGACGCCAAAATCAAATGCAAAAATCAGAAAGGAGGTTGGAAACTATATACAATTGAGAAGAACAGAGAGCTCTGTATACAATGACTAACGCATGATCTCATTTCCTTATTAGTTATGAAGTTCATTTATTTTTCTTTTAGTGTGAGGGAGGCCGAAGCCCGAACCCGGATGATGAGCTGGGAGACTAATTTTATTTGCTAAAATGAATTAATATAAAATCAATGGCAAGTCAACAATAATTTGTTGAACTAGCTATTGAATATTTTATGCAAGTCAACTCGTAGGGGTAGGAATGTGTCCATCCGGCCTGATGTGAACATGTGGCCATGGTTATAAAGTCTAATAGCCATACGTGGCCATCTTTATTCACGTTGGATCATCCAGTGAAAAGAAGGGCTATTATTTATTATGTCCATCTAATTGAAAGGTCACATGGCCCAACTTTATATATACGGTTATATACCGTGGAACAATTCAATAATTATTTAATTTGTAAAGAACAGAGTCACTGCATAGACATTGAAATTATGGCCAGACACCCCGTTAACAAAATAAAATAAAAAACAACCACTAATCTTAACCATGAAAAGAATTTTTGACAAAATTAGGTTTTTTAAACATTAAGAGAAACGGAAGTAAAAAATGTAACAAAAAAATATAGAGAAATATGAGAAGCGAAAAACAATTGAAAATTTTATAAAAATTTTATTAACATACTTTTGCGAAATTTAAAAGAGACCTTTAATAGACTTAATAAAAATTTACATGAATAATTTTATAGATACCTAATTAGAATTTAAGAGAAAAAAATATATAAAATTAATATTTCAAGTTTTTTAAATGTTTTTTTGTAAGTTTTTCAAGAGTTTCTATCAAGTATCTCAAGAGTTTTTTAAACGTTTCTCAAGAGTTTTCAAAACGCTTTCAAAAAATTTTTCAAAAGTTTTCTTCACGTTTTTTAAACGTTTTTCAAAAAATTTGAAACGAATTTCATACCGATACCAAAAACGTATTTTTGAGAAAATGTATTTACCCCTCCCAAAATCAGTTTTCCCGACTACTATGACCTGAACACATGCACCAGATTGAAAAACTTTAAGCATTTTCTTTTCCTCCTCAATGAAGATTCCTATCTCTGACATTCTCTTTATCTTTGTTTAGAGCCAAATAAACTTGTGATGCATCACCCTCAAGAATGATGCGTTTTGAACTTAATTCATAGGATACGGCAGCATCTTCATGAATTGCATTGGTAGTGAGATTTGAACCCATTTCCCGAAATTGGCCTCCGGTTCCCGTCATTTTACAAAGATTTATACCCCTGATCAAGAACAATTGTTGCAGCAGAGGGCATGAGAACATCTGAAAGCTAAACTCATATATACCTCTTTTCCACAAAAATAGCTGGGAAATGTTCCCTCACTCAGAGGCTTTTGCACTATCTATGACCACAACTCACCAGATAATAAACATTGGGGCTGGATCTCCTCGCTCAGGGAGCCAATCCTGATTGAACTATCACCAAATTCGTGTTCATAGAGAATGAATTTCCAATCCACGGCCGTGACTTTGGACTCGTAATGTGATTTGGGCTCAAACAAACAGCACTTCGTGTGCAAATTTCATTGGTCTCAACATTATTTAGGCCTTCATTTATTGAGCATTAGTAAGTTCAAACACATACCCAACACTTGCATTTTCATCTAAAATTGAACATCAATAAAACCACGCACATCTATGAAATACTCTGCAATAAAATAAATAAATAAATAACCAAAATACAAAGCAGACACCAATCATTCCTTATGAGAACATGCCAACCAAACAATCAAAGGATAAGAGAAGAACAGGTTGCAGAATAAGCAGTTTCTAGACAAGAAGCAAGATCCCGTGTATTCAGCATTGCACCTACGAGACAAGACAAATCCTATCAAAATTAAGCACCATCAATTATTATTATTTTTTTAAAGAGACATATTTTATTTCATTGTCCAAAAATGGAAAGTCAGATTTCATATATTAAGGCTTTCTAGTGGAGTGGCACATGCTGATTGCTTCGCAATGACAATTTTTTTTCAAAAAAAAAAAATTGAAAGGTATCATCACTGTTTGTTTTCTATACTATTGGTTTGGTAAGAATTTGTTGCACAAATTAAAATAACCGATTTGAAAAAATGAGGTTAGCCCAGTAATTGTGGCGCCTTCAGTTAGGCCATAAGGTAATAGTTCAACTTGCCTTTGCAAGGTTTTGGCCCTTAAATATACCCATAAAAAAAAAAAAAAAAAACGAAAGAAACAACCAATTTGCATGCATTGTACTACACTACTTAACCTCTTATCTCAAACAACTAATTCAGTTATTATTATACTTTTTTTAAATTTTAAAACTCCTATATATCAATAGTTATACCTGCATAGGCATATCGTGCGGCCGAAGTCTAGTATTAAAAAAAGACAGATAAGAATAGCGGTCAAAATTCTACTATTTGGAAATTATTTACTTAATAGTAAAATTCGAAAGTTTAAAACAGTTGCTAAGGACCGAACCTTCAAAAATGAAGTCACATGGTTGAAACTGCCTCCTCCTCTACATTTTGAAGCCGTTTCCTTTCTTGGGGAAATCATTCGCTGCATTTTTTGTACAAATGCATAATGGAACATATAGTGAGAATTATTTACAATAACTGTACGGATGAAACAGAACAAACATAACCATAAATATGAAGAATTTATATATATATATATTAGAGTGAACCCATGATATGCACAAAATATAAAAAATTAATTTAAAATTTTTAAATAAAAATAAAAAAATGATATTAAACTTTGTACTACCTAATATGAGTTTTACTTAATAGTAAATTACACTTATTACTTAAAACTGAAAATTTATCTAAATCTATGCATCTATATTATAAAAAATTCTTTGCCAAGCTTACAAAAAAACTTAGACTCACATAATTAAAATATTTGAAATACTTGTTATTTCTTTATTATTTATAGCATATTTCAAAGTTTTGTCCTATTTTGATTAAATATTTTTTAAAATAGAATATTCTAAAGGTATTAAAAGTATAAAAAAGAAAAAATTTAAAAGTCCTTTCATATTCTAAAATTCTTTCAATAATTAAATAAATTATACTTTAATTGAGAAAAAAAATTATATAATAAATTAAGTTTCATTGGAGCTTGCCAAAATTTTGATTGATTTTTGTTACTGCTTTTAAGCATATTTAAAGAGATGTGATTGATGAGTATTTACAACCAAATGACAAATTTATCAATAATAAGAGATTTCTATAAATAACAAAAGAATAAATGATACACGATTAATAATTTTCTGACATGTGTACTTCCTATGATAGAAATTTAAAATTAATGTTTATTTTCATTAAATTTTTTGTGAAGGAGCATATTTGAAGAAATTTTGATAAACTTGTTATATTGATTAAGAATCAAAACAAAAGAAATATAAAGTAAGGCCAATAAGTTGGAAAGTTAGATCAAAATTTTTAGCTTTAAAAACATTATAACCGATTGTTATAATATATAATATAGATTGATGGTTATAACATTTTTAAGAAATTAAGATTGAAAATGAAATTTTAGAGATTATTTATTTTGTTTGTAAATTGCTTTTTTAACTAATCATTGAAGCTACAAGATTGAACATTTTTTGATAAGGACAAAAAATTAAAAAAAATGAAAAGAAAAAGAGTTAAATGCTTCAACTTCAATGGTCTCATAATCAATTGCAATAATATATGCTATAAATTTATTTGTATTTTTCTTTCTAAAAATAAAAATTAAAAGGATTTAAATGAAAAATTCTAAAGTTTTCAATCTAAGCTAGAAATTTCCAAAATTATAATAGAAGAATTTAATAAAATTCAAAATAATAATCCTAATGTTATTTTTAAATTTAAGAAGCTTTCCAAAATTATAAAAGAGGGATTTTAAGGAAATTTAAAATAAAAAAGTTTAGTTTAAAAACAAATTATCATAGAGAATAATTTAAAATTTTAAATAAAAATAAAGAATTGATATTTTTTAAAACTTTATACTACTAATATAAGTTTTACTAAACAATAAATTACAACTATTACTTAAAGATGAAAATTTATCTAAATCTATGCATCTATATCATAAAAAATTCTTCTCAAAATAGTTTTAACATTCACTGTCAAACTTACCTAAAAATATCAAATTACATGACTCACATAATTAAAATACTTGAAATATTTATTGTTTCTTTATTATTTATATCATATTTCAAAGTTTTCTTATATTTTAATTAATTTTTTTTAAAGTAGAATATTCTAGATTCTAGAGTTATTAAAAGTATAAAAAAGAAAAAAATTAAAAGTCCCTTCATAGTAACCTAGGCAGAATTAGAAAATTTGTCTAGGGGGTCATTTCTATTATTGAGGTTATACAACTTAATCACTGTTAAATAATTAAAAATATATAAATTACACTTTAATTGTGAAAAAAAATTATATAATAAATTAAGTTTCATTCGAGCCTGCCAATATTTTGATTTATTTTTGTTATTGCTTTTAAGCATATTTAAAGAGATGTGATTAATAAGTATTTACAACCAAATGACAAATTTATCAATAATAAGAGATTTCTATAAAAAAAAACAAAATAAAAAATAATGCATGATTAATAATTTTGTGACATGTGTACTTCCTATGATAGAAATTGAAAATTATTTTTTATTTTTATTAAAATTTTTGTGAAGAAGCATATTTGAAGGAATTTTGATAAACTTGTCGTATTGATTAAGAGTCAAAACAAAAACAAATATAAAGTAAGACCGATAATTTGAAAAGTTGGATCAATATTTTTATCTTTAAAAACATCATGACCAATTGTTATAATATATAATATAGATTGATGGTTATCACATTTTTAAGAAATTAAGATTGAAAATGAAATTTTAGAGATTATTTATTTCATTTGTGAATTACTTTTTTTAACTAATAATTGAAGCCACAAGATTAGACATTTTGGAATAGGAACATAAAATTAAAAAATTAAAGAAAAATTATATGTTTCAACTTCAATGGCCTCATAACCAATTGCAATAATATATACTATAGATTTATTTGTATTTGTCTTTCTAAAAATAAAAATTAAAAGGATTTGAATAGAAAATTGTAAAGTTTTGAATCTAAGCAATAACTTTCCAAAATTGTAATAGAAGAATTTAAGAAAATTCAAAATAATAATCATAATGTTATTTTTAAATTTAAGGAGGGGCTTTCTAAAATTATATAAGACAGATGTAAGGAAATTTAAAATAACAAATTCTAAGTTCTTAAAAAATTAAGGAAAAACTTTCTAAAATTATAAAAGATAGTTAAAATTTTTCAAAGTAACATAAGATTATCTAGATGTAAGCAAATATTTACTAATCATTAGTAGAAAGTAAAAGTTTCTATAATTTATAATTAGACCAATGCTATTATGACACATAAAAATTAATTATTTAAAAATTTAAAATATTAAGAAAATTGAATTAAGTTTTCCAACCTCAAAGACGTCCTATCATTTTACTATAATATGTAGTATAGATACATATATATATATATATATATATATATCTAATATATAAAGAGAGAACACCGGGTTGGTGTCCTCGTAAATCTGAAACAAATAAAAAGTTGTGTTAATTTTAACAGAATCCACAATTACCAAGCAAAAATACAATGAATTATGGTTCATACCAAATAACTATAAGGCTAAACATGGAAATCAAAAAAAAAAAATTCAAACACACCATGTTTCCCAATGTTAGGGACTGTTTCAGTTTTACAAAGATTAAGGACTCTTCAGTTTTGCAATAACTCTGCAATTTTCTGTGAAACTTTATTTTTATCCGACTATCGTCTTCAATCACCGTATTTTATCTCTTGAGTTTTTTGAACTTTTTCTAGAAACAAAAAATCTTTCAATTTACAGGTTAGTAGGCTCTTCAAAAGTTGTATTTTTCGCCTTTACAAAAAATTTATATTTTTGTGGACGTATGGGAAGATATTGTAGGATTCGTGTATGGTGAGGAAGAATGAATCAAGGCATCTTACTATGCAATTTAGAGTCTACCAGTGACCCATGATGATGGAATAAAGAAACACAATGCTTGATTTATTTATTTTTTTTAGTGCCTAATGCTTCTTAATTTTTTTGTTTTATAATTCTGTTTTAAAGTTTCTTTGTCTGAAGTATTTTCCAAAAACCATACTTATAAATACGTGTAGAAGAAGGCAATGGCCCCGCTGAAATCTGAATAAATCTTAGCTCATTGCCCATGATAAATTGCTCCAAGTTGTCAAGGAATTGAGTTTGATAAAGTTGTATCTCAATAAATCTGAGTTCATTACCCTCATTAAATTCATATTTTCACGGTGAATTAAAATTTCTGCCCTAAATTTTGTGTTCAATTTCATCTCCTTGTATATAAGTATACATGTATATATTAATAAAACATACTAATTCCGATACTCACAGTCCGACTCCTCACACTTGCCCCTCAAAAAAAAAAAGCATGACTTTCAATACTAGCAATTGGTTTGTTATATGAGTATGAATCATATGTGAAGTTCTTTTCGTCAATACTTTAAATTTGATTGTTTGTTTTTATGTTTTTTAGATAAAGTTACATAAATTGAGTTTCACGTTCTTTGCTTTTCCTATGAATACTCGATTCTGTGTGCATACACTCTTTCGGTCAGTTGAACTTATATACGTAAGTGAACTTCCTTTTTCTTTTTCTTTTTTTTTTTGTATAAACCAACTGAAACACAATGAAGAAGCCAAAAGTTGCTACATCATAATAGTGTAAGCATCCTTTGAATTCAACAAGTAATCGAGTTTCATACGCATCAAGTGTCCCAAAATGATGATTATTGTTGCGTTGGTAAGTTTTTTTGTTATGCAAATTAGGTACATCAATTAGTGTGATTTACAGTTGTTTGGTGATTAAATTTTTTTCTTTTTTAGTGGTAAACTATGTGAAACTACTTTTTTTTTTATGTTCCGGCCTATAGATTTATCTATGTTTATGGAATTTTTTTTTTTTTTTTAGGCATGGTGTATTTTACAAGAATGGTGCACATTATGATGGCTGTATATATGTATAAGTGAGAGTATATATAACGATTTAGGACCTTTTTTTTTTTTTTGTTCCGGCCTATAGTTTTATCTATGTTTATGAAATTTTTTTTTTTAGGTGTGGTATATTTTACAAGAATTGTGCACACTATGATGGCTATATATATATATATATATAAGTGAGAGTATATATAATGATTTAAGATTTTGTATGAATTTTTTGTTTGTATATCATTAACCTAATTGTATATTAACAATCGACATATTTATACACAACAAATGATTTATAAGGTGAATAAAAAAACTAAAAAGGCACCAAAAAAAATAGAACAACCATACTAAGTTGATTTTTTAACAATCTTTGATTAGGTTGCGCACACATCACTTGTGCCCAAGCTCTATATATACTAATCTAAGAAACATACTTACGGATGGAACAGGAAACATATCACTGACCTCTTAATTACCATCATGTTTCTGATTCTATCGGGAAACCCTCGTAATGGAATTGCACGAAGAGTGCTCAAAGTTATTGAGTCTTGGCATTCCTCCTTCCTCAATTATTAACTCCTCTAGACTTTCTAATTGATAAATTACCAATACTTGGAGTTGAGCAAAGTTACCAGGTGGTGATCTCCAGGGCATACCATCTTCTTCCCCCTCTATGGGTCTTTAGTTGGGGCAGTTTCTTCAGAGTTTCTATTGGGTCCTTCTGCAATTCAGTGCCCCAAAGGGTAAGCTTGCTGAGGTTTAGGGGCAGTTTATCATGTTGGGGAAACTCAATCGTGGATAAGTTCAACAAATGCAGACTAAGAAGATTCTTACAGAGACAGATTCAAAGTTTTTGTTATGGGTGAACGACCGCCCCACAACCGCAACTTCTCAAGCTTTTGTGATACAGGCGTTGCATTATCTAAGAATTTTATAAAATCACATCTTGTAATTCTCATTAACACAAATAAATCATAACTTAAGAATAAACCAAATAACAATGTAATAGAATTATTTTAATGAACAATAAAATATAGTTAAAGGAAAACAGAAAAGCTGGCCTATGAGAATTGAGAGGCGTGATAACACTGTCTTAAAGCAACTGTGTCTCCTTACATGAAGGTACAATCGGACATCAGCTGCTCCAAAATTCAACCCAATTGCTCACAGCCTATCTCCTCGGGAGTCACGTCTACCGGGAGAATAATGAACCATCCCAGTTGCAGTTGCCCATAAAACATAATATAAAAGTATAGAGATAGAAGGTAGAATATATCTGTTTATCTCAAACATATCTTCTATATGTATCACTCTTGTATTTCACATTTTCCCATATATCTAACAACATCAAATAAGAGTCTTATATAGGCATAAGAAACTAGCCGTTATGGCTATTAAATTTGTCAATTAATAGCTAGTAAATATTGTAACACCCCACTAAATTTCATGTAACAAATGATATAATAAACTTTGTAATAAAACCTTGTAACTGAATAATTAAATAATATAAATAAAGTTTTTGAATTTTAATAAAACAATAATAATATTCTAACAATCCCCCACAAATTTCAAAACTTTAAAATAAATAAATATGATAGGTTTGGGTAACCTTAATACTACACAATAGGTGTAGGTGTCTTTTGGACTTGAACATCACTTAGTGTTAATAGTTTTTCTCTGAAGGATTATAGTGAGACTACACCTTAAACTAGACCCTTTGAGCCAGAGTTCAACATGTCACACACACAGTACCGACTATTAGACATGTTCGCGGATTGGTGCGTTTTTTGTCATGCACCGATCTAGATTCTCATGAGAGTTACTAGAGAACAGCCCGATTCTCATAGTCGCAGCCTCACGACAACTCTCACTTAGGTGAATCCGCCAAGGGTACATGTGACGAAAATACTCTACGAGAGTTTGCCCGCCTTGAACTCATTCAAGGTTAATACCCTTCCTTAACGTTCACATTTCCACAGCACAAATGCCTTAGGGATAAGCAGGAGAACATCTTAAGTGTCTCCTAATATAATGGCGCTGGGTATTGAGTCACGCAGTATGGATTGTTTTTACCCGTTGAATTTCCTTCATAGGGTCCCCAGTCACAGAAGACGAGTTACTTCCTTAGGTGACTCCCTGTGGGCTTATGTTCATCCCCCTCGAACATATAAAGGAGCTAGTCTCAAGCGTCAGTCCAGAAGCAATTAATTTTATGTAACATTTTGGCTTCTTAAGCCTGCCTTAATATATAAAAAATTTAGCTTCCAATGCTAGTCCATAGAGAATATCCACGCTGAAAATACGCTTCATAATGATGTTGACTTGCCAATAGACATAATCCAAAGTAACCATAGAAGTATCTGCTCTCATATACTTATACATTGATAAAACCATATGAATACCACCATAGAAGAAGCTAATAGAAATATCCTGCCTCCTTAAGCAATAAGAGATATAGAATACCAGAATTATAAATCCTCTATCTTTTGAGCATTAAGAAGTTTAGTATCCCATAATAGTAGTCCCTGTCTTCTTTAACCATGAGAGTATAGAATACCAAAATAATAGAATCCTTGTCTTCTAGAATAATAAGAATAGAGATTGAATCCCCACATAAGTTCTTTTGATTAGAACTCCCGATCAATATATCTCTTTGCAATGTCACAAATAAAAGATCTCATGTCCCTGCAAATTTTCTAATAAAAAATATCCAACAAACAAAAGATTAGTAGTCTTTAATGACATGATAAAGAATCAATTGGTGTGTCATTTAAACCCCCACATTTAACCAATATAATGATCGTAATACAATGCATTCAGTTATCTTAATGGAGGCAGAACCACGAACCCAAATCATTTATGTGGTTACCAACGGGTTGAAATGATAAAAAGCTGGCAAAACATAAGGCCATATGAAGTTTTGTTTACCGCAAAGATGACTATCATAACTTTTCCACGTGTGATATAGAGGAGAATATTAGAAGTAAATATTTTCAGTTAATGTAGTAAACGCACTTATACTGCCAAGATTATCAGCAGTCAGTTACGAAATTCAACCAGCCAATATACCATGGCTGAGAATATAAAGTAGAAAAGGTGTATCAATTCAATAGTCTAATGAATTCCATTAAGGAGTCCGATCAGTGTAACAACTAAACCGGAGCATCAATACCATGTTAATAGAACTCGAAGTCCAGTAGAAAATTGTGAGCGGAACCATAGAAAACAAGATAATAACCCTTGTGACATTTCTCCATAAGCGAAGAAAATCCAGAAGAACATGCTATAGCAATTAGAACATCCGATTACTGGTAGAAGTCAGTTATCACGTAAGATATAATTTATAGCCAGAGAAGAAACAATATGAAGCTGATGCAATAGCCAACAATATTGCTACTCCAAATTATACTGGTTAGATACATCAAGTACTCCTGCATAAGAAACTATTAACAACATATAAAATCCTCTCTTTTATGATGTGCTTTCCCTTGCTCTTTCCCTTTGTCCAAAACAAGGAATAATAAATAAATTAATCCTCAAACTAATAAAATAAGCACAGAATAATGGGACATAATTGAACCCACAAATAGTCAATCCAATAACAATATACCCTCATTGATACAATCTCGTAAAGTCATTCAAAATATTAATATGAGTCATTGAAGAGATTTCAACCATCAGCCAAGTGGCAGTATACTACAATATAAATTATATAGCTTAATGAACCAATATCTGGAGTTTAAGAAAACCAATTCGAAGCGTACCGGCTAATACAATTTATTTTATAGGGAAATCCGATGCTCATAAATAAATTATTAGGTTTTGGACACAAACATAAGAGGCAAACGGCAAATCACATGGAGACCAATGGACAATCAATGAGAATTATGAAATTTCAATAGTCAATTAAAACTCAATAATAATATGCAAACACATTAATGATATTACATCTAATTCTTAACTAGCCATTATCTTCCACATGTAAGTATAGCCTTGACAAATAGAATTCAATAATTGAAAACATAAAACACTATCTATATTGATCTGCCACAATTCAATTTATAGGTTTCAAATATTTTCAAACATAATCCTTTTTCGTGGCACCATTCAGCCTAGCAAGTTCTAATACCAAGATCCAAAGCTACAAATGTCGTAAAGCACCTGACAGAGTATTATCATTATAATACTATTGAATTAGAAAACTAATGTGACCATCCAACTATTCAAATCCAATTTTCTGACTTACTGAAAAAGAAAAAAAGTTTTACGATATAAATTGAACAATAAAAAGTTTAAATACTGAAGTTTATATAATGTGAAGGTTATCAACTAGTCTCCGTGGTCATTAAGAGGCTATGAACAATTCGAGTACGAAGAATAGAAAAAAGCATGTACAAGTCGTATCTCAAGACATGGCAACCTAAGACAGTTTTACGTTAACAACTTTAAAACTCCATGTTTGAATTTTTAATTACACAGTTGCTTTAGATTGTTGGAAGAATTTCATAAAATCACATCTTGTAATTCTCATTAACACAAATAAATCATAACTTAAGAATAAACCAAAGAACAATGCAATAGAATTATTTTAATGAATAATAAAATATAGTTAAAGGAAAACAGAAAAGCTGGCCTGTAAGAATTGAGAAGCGTGATAACACTGTCTTAAAGCAACTGTGCCTCCCTACGTAAAGGTACAATCGGGCATCAGCTACTCCAAGATTCAACTCAATTATTCACAGCCTATCTCCTCGGGAGTCACGTTTACCGGGAGAACAATGAACCATCCCAGCCGCAGTTGCCCATAAAACATAATATAAAAGTATAGAGATAGAAGGTAGAATATATCTGTTTATCTCAAACATATCTTCTATATGTATCACTCTTGTATTTCACATTTTCCCATATATCTAACAACATCAAATAAGAGTCTTATATAAGCTTAAAAAACTAGCCGTTATGGCTATTAAATTTGTCAATTAATAGCTAGTAAATATTGTAACACCCCATTAAATTTCATGTAACAAATGATATAATAAACTTTGTAATAAAACCTTGTAACTGAATAATTAAATAATATAAATAAAGTTTTGGAATTTTAATAAAAGAATAATTATATTCTAACAGATAATACCCTCAATGATGCGCTCGGTTGGAAAACCAACTTGTACTTTCCTCAAATTGGTAAGTTTGTGCAACCAATCGGCCTCAAAATGGAAACTAGGCAGCCCATGTAAGGTTGGAGACTTGGTAAACAAATTTTAGTAATTGGATGATGAAACCTCCTATCCAAGTTGATCCCATAGAATGTGCGAGCATAGCAATAATATTGAGGTAGGAGAATATATATGTCTTATTTGTTTCATATTCCAAATGACATGAGGAAGGATGACACCACCTCCACATTCTTGAACATCCAAGGTCAACAAACTCTCCAGGAACTTGGAAGATAATCACACCAGACACTTAGCACTTGAAGAAATCTCAAGTCTAGACGAAGAAAATTCTTAACCCTTTTCCTTCGTAGGCTTCTCAAATCTCCACGAAAACACATTATAGCACGAAGCTTGGGGGTTGGATAATTCACAGAAACATAGTCGCCAAAATCATTACTATGGGTAGTGACTCTCTACTTACTCTCAAAGCAAGATTAGAGGTGTTTGTAACATCACTATGAATGCTAAAGAAGTTAATCTCGTTGGCCTCCCGAATGCATAGATTATGCAAAATATCAAGAATGTGACAACTTCTAACCTTTTCATCAAAACTTCTCCTTACAACTTGAATTAGATTTGAAAATTCTAATTTCATGGATTAAGACTTATGACCACTTATTTGCCTTAAAAATCTTATCTAGTTCTCTTTACTTAAATGATCATTTACATGCATACATCACACAGCATTAATATCAAGCGATAAAATAAAGAAACACAAGTTTTTTCTTGTGGAAACCCAACTTGGAATAAAATCACGTCTAGCAGGCCAAGCACTATAACGAACAGGTAATACAAGTACGATTTACAACCATAACAATTGAATCTCCACAATTGCCATCTGAATCCCACGAACTCCGGTTTAAAATTACTTGTTCGACTCCTCGAGTTTCTGTTCTTCATGGCTTCGACCTGAACACCGAATCACCATGGTGTTCTTCCTCGTTCTCGGAATCCACCAAGATGATCTCACAACTGTGTTCTTCTGTTTAATACTCTAGTGAAGAAACTTTATATGCTCAACAACTCATCTATGATTACTTCACCAAGATCTGAATTATATTCTTCACACTCTATTATTATCTCTTGTGTCAAATTTTCTATAAATTTTAAAGACGTGCAATACGCAAAATTCTTCGAGCTCTTCTAGCAGCTTTAAAGACTCCTTAAAAAGTAAGCTGAAACTACCTTTTGATTAGTTGTGGCAGCTTGGCTTGAAAGTCCTCAATTCTGGACTGATTTAGACCTAATTTGGCGTATCACTTGAGCGAAGTTCAAGCGATGCATTCTGGATCTCTAATTCTGCAGACTATCCACATATCGCTCAAGTGAACTTCATATCGCTCAAGCGAACTTCATATTGCTCGAGCAAACTTCACTCGAGCCATGTTTCTCTGGATATTCAGATTATTATTGAAAAGTTATATAAAATTCATATAATATGGACCTTGAATGGATGCCTGAGCATAGAGATTCGGTCTTCCAAAGTTTTAGCTCTACGTGCTTTAAAAGCTTATACTGTAGCTTGGACAGCTTGTACACTAGTAGCTTGAACTTAAATCTTAGACTTTTTGACCTAATTATAACTTGAAACAAGGTTACAAGTAAAATGTCTTTGTTCACGGAATTAGCCAATACTAAAAATCCTAACAATCTCCTCCTTTGGCAATTCCATGACAAAACTTAAATACCTAAACAAACTTAATCACCCAAATAAAATCATTACAAGCCCCAACCCAATAAACTTTATCAACTAAAACAACGAGTTATACAATGTAATAAAGTCAGATGAATTTTGAGATTTGTAGCTGTACATTCAAAAACAATACAACATTATGAAATGCATGTGTGAAAAACATATATAAAACTATAATAACTGCAAATGTAGGTAATACCATAGTTCTCCCTCTCAAGTTAATATACTCCCCCTCAACAATCCATATCATATTCTCTCGCCCCCTTTTTTCTCATGAATTGACAAAGACAAATTTAAACATAAAGTTGTCATGAAAGAGAATGATTAAAATACAAATATAAACATGGGGTACTCGGGGGTAAAGAACTCTAAAAACCAAGGACTCCCCCTAATAGAGTCAACAAAAGCCTAAAAAGTTGATTATACAAATTATCTTAACTTCAATGATATTCATGCACAAAGTTATTTGAATCAATCCATACTTATAAATATTAAACAAGAACTAAGTTCAGGAACTAAAGTAAAATTCAAAATCATTTATTCCATGATGATGAAGTTCATGAAAATTTTCAAGTGCGTATAGAGTGCACTCAATGAATATCAACACTTGTTCAAATCCTAGTTGTGATCTAATTGGCTGCACTTCATTTGATTTCTAAAGATGATCAGATAACTAGAAGTCAAACCAAATTAGCTCACATACACGTTCAATGGATATAAGAACAGATAGCAATGAAAAATCTCCCTCAATAACATTTCTTTTTTTTTCACCCTATCTCTCCAATGTGCACTTCAAAAGACAATAATGGTGGCTTTCACGCAAATGAATAAGCAGCCCTCTCTATCAATTCATAAAGATATTGCTTTAATTGTAGTCAATAGTAGCTTCGCACAAACTCAAATGTAGCCCTTTCCAAGTTTTAAGTGTATTGAAATTATTTTTTTCAAAGAGGGAGTTTCAATATTTATAAAATCAATGGCAACAGAAGATATAAAAAACACCACCAACATTGAATATGGGAAGCTAACCATAGGTCAATCTAGCATATGCTAATCAGAATAATCAAGAGAGGCACATAGACATATATGATCACATATGCGGACAAATAACATCAATAACATCAAGTGTGCTCAAGTTACACTAGGTTCATAGTCGTAAAAATCATTACTTAAACAAAGAGTAGAGAATTAGACCTAAAGATGCACATTAGTTCAGTTTAACAAAATGTTTTGTATAATTATCATCATATAATATTTAATATGAATGCCATGAAATCTTCAAATTTGTAAAGTCATAAAAATCATTTATGTATTTTTTTCAAAAACAAATAAACAAAAACACAAAAAAATAAAAATAAAAGACATTATAGAACTAGGATTAAAAGATAAACAAGATACACATCCTAGCTTATGACATCAATTGCCTTTATTTAGCAAGGCTTTCCTTTTCAAATTTTTTAGGGATCTCAGAGTCTTTATAGCGGACTTTCTTAGCCAAATAGCCACAGTCTAAATTTTTTTCAACTGTTTCATGAATCTTGAGTTGAGTGCCATGTTTAGCCCTGGCATTGAGGTTCTTTCTTTTTCAATTTTTTTAAGAACTTGCCTTGGCATTGACCATTGTCTAAATCTATTCAATTTATCATTTAAAGTCTAAACTTATTAACAAGAACACAAATCTGATTTTTTAACTTTCCATTTGGTTTCTTAGGTTGATCATACCCATATGTCCTAGGGGCCTTCCACAATTTGTGGCAATGTGGTCTAATGTGACCTTTGACACCACAATAATGACATGTACGAACAAACCTAGTAGGTTTGGCCTTAATATTATGCTTCACAAGTGCATGTGTAGTGTTGGGTTTATGAGACACGCATTTGGTCTTCAACCTAGGACAATAAGGCCTGACATGACCCTTGATACCACAATGGTGGCACAAGGATTCAAACTTAGCAATATGGCCTTTATGAGGTATAAGGAACTTATCTTGAGTCTTAATCAAATTTAGCTTACTTGCCGGTTGAAAAGATGAAGAAGCTTTCTATGTATACCCTATTCCAGTCATATCGAGAGTGCTTTTTTTAGCGTTCTAAATTTCATCGATCTTTTTGGAATCTGTAGTCATATTCTTCAGAGTATTATTAGCTTTAGCAAGATCAAACTTAAATGTAAATACGTTCCTCTCTAGACTCTTATTGATCTCAATAAAAGTATGTAATTTCTCTTCTAACATAGAGACCTTTTTCAACAAAGTGATCTCGTTAGACTTCAATTTATTCACGAGAACAATAGATTCATCGAATTTTTGTTTCAAAGTGTTTATTTCTTTATGCAAGCTCTTATTGGCCTTTTTGGCTTTAAGACACTTTAAATAACTAATTAAACTTTTGATGAATATTCTCATCATCACTATCAGAGTCATTTTGATTTGATTCATGAGAATCACTCGGATCATCAATATTATCATGGGAAGATGTGCTTATGTTCTCATGTGCATATGGTGTGCAAAATATGATGTTATAAGACTTTTCATATGCAATTTCAAAAGTATCCCAAGCTTCTTTAGCGGTTGCATTTATGGATATATAACTAAATTCTTCAGCAATTACACCATTAAAGATAGAATTTAAAGCATTACTATTCCACATAAACTTTTCTAATTCATGGTTATCTCATTATTCTTGAGGTATTGGGATAATCTCAATGCCTATAGTAATCTTAGGGGGACTCTAACCATGCACAAAGATAGCCAAAGATATTCATCAATAGATTTCAAAAAAATGCTCATGCGTGGCTTCCAATGCTTATAATTTAAGCCATCAAAAATTAAAATTTTAAGTGATGCATTCTCTCGTGATAAATCCATGAATTCAGAATATTAGGATCACGCTCGAATAAAAAATTTATGAGCGACCCGCTCTAATATCAATTGAAAATTCTATTTCACGGATTAAGACTTATGACCATTTATTTGCCTAAGAAATCTTATCTAGTTCTCTTTGCCTAAGTGATCATTCACATACATACATCACACAGCATGAATATCAAGCGATAAAGTAAAGAGACACAAGTTTTTCTCATGGAAACCCAACTTTGAGAAAAAATCACGTTCAGTAGGCCAAGTACTATAATAACTAGATTACACAAGTATGACTTACAACCATAACAATTAAATCTCTATAATTGCCGTTCAAATCCCCATGAATTCCGGTTTAAGATTACTTCCTCGACTCTTCGAGTTTCTGTACTCCTTGGCTTCGACCTCAACACCGAATCACCATGGTATTCTTCCTCGTCCTCGGAATCCACCAAAATTATCTCACAACTGTGTTCTTCTATTTAATACTTTGGTGAAGAAATTCTGTATGCTCAACAACTCATCTATGATTACTTCACCAAGATCTGAATTGTATTCCCCAAACTCTGTTCTTATCTCTTATGTCAATCTTCTATAAATTTCAGAGACGTATGATATGGAAAATTCTTCGAGCTCTTGTAGCAACTCTAAGACTACTTAAAAAGTAGGTTAGAACTACCTTTTTGATTGGTTGTGACAGCTTGGCTTAAGAGTCTTCAATTCTGGACTGATTAAGATGAGATTTGAGTTCAATTCGAATCTAACTTCGGTGTATCACTCTAGCGAAATTCGAGTGATGTATTCTAGATCTCTAATTCTGCAAGCTGTCCACATATCGCTTAAGCGAACTTTATATCGCTCTAACGAACTTCACTCGAGCCATATTTCTCTGCTAATTCAAATTGCTCTTAAAAAGTTACATGGAATCCATATATTATGAAGCTTGAACAGACACCTGAGTATAGAGATATGACCTTCTAAAATTTTAGCTCTACATGTTTTAAAAATTTGTACTGCAGCTTGAACTGCTTGTACTCTGACAGCTTAAACTTGAATTTTAGACTTTTTTATTCAAATACAACTTAAAACAAGGTTACAAGTAAAGTGTCTTTGTTCACGAAATTAGTCAATACTAAAAATCCTAATAAATTTCCTAGCTATCAGGTGATTTAGGTAATCATCCCCCACATCTTCAACCTCTCTCACTACACTACCTCGTATAAAACCTCGGCTGCCCATAGATTAATTAGTTCGAATGCAAAAATTTCATGGTCCTGAAAAAGTCCAAAGTATAAAAAGCATGGTTTCAAATCTGTAGGCAGGTGTTTGTAACTCAAGGCAAACATTTCTGAGCATTGGTCTTGATCATCTTGACCCATGCCCTCAAGGACACCCCCTTCCACGCGTTTTCCGATCTTTCTCTCAATTTTAACAAACCAGCTGCTAATACAATTGCGAGTAGCACTGCACCGCATCTTTTTATTATTTGCTCACCAACATTCTCCAACTGAGGAGGATCACTTGTTTTATTCATAGTTTGTGGGGGGCCATAACCATTTTAAAAAAGAGTTTTCTAGTGGTTTTTTGGGTCTAGGGGCCACAACTCATGTAGAGAGCTCCAACCACCTACATGTACAGCAACATCCCTAATTCGAGTGAAAAGTGAGGATTATTCTACTGCCATTCTTGAAATTGGTAGGGATGCCATTCTTTAGAGCATTCCATGCTTCAGGATGCCATATATCATCTACTACTATCACGTACCTTTTTTCGCTTAAAAAATGCAAACAAATTGGCCTAAACATTCTGATCCAACTTCTGCTACTCCAAGTCCACCGGTCTTGCCATATCTCGCAAAAGCTCTTTCTTGTTTGGCTTCTGAGAAACATAAATCCACGCTGAACACTGAAAACGATCTCGAACAAAGTTATAAACTTTCTTGGTCTTGCCCAGACCGGCCATGCCAATAATGGAAATCTCATGATGTCGTAAATCTTCATCGAGCACTTTGCGCACCAATTCTTCAATATGTTTTTCGAAACCAACAACATTAATTTGGTTCATCCATATCATGAGGGATCGAAAGATCGTGTGTCCTCTTCACGGCTGCCAATATTTTGTTTGATTTGATAAGTTTGCCTGGCACTTTTGATAGCCTCAACCCTTCTTTTAATCTCTTCAATCTCTATAGCAAAGTCATGAGCAGTTTTGTATTTGCTGCAGATGCGTTTGGCACTCTTAAGCCAACCAAGAAGCCCCTTCCTCTCACTCCTATGGACGTTATTTTTGGGAGGTATATGTCGTCAATGTCCTCCACATCATATGCAAGGTCCCTTAGGTCTCCTATCCAGTTGGCCACTCCTTTGACTTCTCCATTGTTTGGCCTCAGCATCTTTCAAGTAGGCTTGAATATATCTCATCTCATTTCCGATCCAAACAATATCTTATTTCCAGCGAGACAAGCCAGAACCTTCTTCGACTATTAGATTACCAGCTATGTCCACAACTTTCTGGACAATTGCGCCAAGAATGATGTCCGCCATTGTCTGTATTCCTGACCACAACTCACCAGAACAATGAAAAGGAAATAATTATGGGACAACCTTGAATGGCCTAACCAGAGCAGTGGATGTCTTTGAAGAAGAAGAATGAAAAAAGAAAATAATTATAGGACAATCTTGAATGGCCTAACCAGAGCAGTGGATTTCTTTTGAAGGAGGATGTTACGACCCTAGTGGACTTCACTTATGGTATAGAACATGAGTTGAGCTATTTTGATATGAAACGAGATGTAGAAATTAATCTCACACATTTCATCACACTTGAATCTTTTAGCGTATTGGTCAAGTTTTTAATAGAGGAGTAGGAAGAAAAGAAACAATTATGGGACAATCTTGAACGGGCTAACAAGAAGCAGTGGATTTCTTTGAAGAAGAAGAAGAATGATGAAACAAGGAAATAATTGTGGGACAATCTTGAATGGGCTAATCGGAGCAGTGGATGTCTTTCTCGTAGAATATTAAGATTCCTTTCATTGGTTGCTAAGCAATGCAAAGCAACAGTGCGTACACATTCCAAAGATTGAGTGTATTTTGCTAAATCATTCCTTGCTTGGTTTCCAATCTCTACTTTCCCTTTAAACCCCAGGTACATGCTACATGAAGATCTCTTTGGGGACATGTCGTTCATGCATGGCATGTTACAAATGCCTGTCATTGTTACGGAATTTTCATACAAAAAAACTCTATCAGAATAATATAATAGTAGTATTTTTTAAATTATAAGGAAAAATAATGATGTTATGGATTGAAATAAAAACACCACAAACAGCCACATCATATTGTATAAAATCTTGTAAAAAACATTATTAGTATAGCATCACTCTTGTAAAATTTATGTGAAGGAAAATTCTATTATAAGTTCTTACAGAATTGTTTACGAAAAACTCTTTATCAAAATAATGTGATAGTTGGCATTTTTAAAATAATGATTTAAAAGTAATTGTTTTGGTTTAGAATAAAAATCACAAAACAGTCATATCATTCTGTATAAAAATTTTATACAAAGAAGTCGCTGCACAATTAAGCGCATCCACTAGGAGGGGCACAGCTGTGCAGATACCCTTGCACAAATGAGAAATTACCAGAAAGAATCCGCACTAGTGATAGAGGACCCCAAGTCAACTAAACCATTGCTGATCTGGCGGGCATCGCTTTGGACAATCTGTAGTTTTTTTTTTTTTTTTTTTTTTTTTTTCGTTTCGTTGTAACAAAAAAAAAAGTAAATCATTAGTTATAAAAAAAAGAGGGGGGGGGGGGGGGGGGGGGGGGGGGGGGGGGGGGGGGGGGGGGTATATTGTCTTTGGAAAGGAAAATTAGTCAGCTATGAGTTCTAAAGCAAATATTAGTACCCATTAAACTACCAAGCACTTAATGTGTGCTTTATAACTGAAAATTTTTCTTTATTAGCATTTCTTCACAAGCTAAATGCAATGAACCCGAGCAACTATTTTCTGTTAGGGTCTAGCTTGGGAATTACGTTCTAGGCCTGATATCAAGCGGGCTCGGCTATGGTTGGCCAGAGTCCAGCCCAACCCATGTCCAGGCGCAGTTTCCAGCCCTCAAGTGCCCTAGCATGATTAATCAAGACCAGTTACTCTCTGTGGTCCGAGAAACACCCAATTCTGTCCCCCAGCGTCAACATTCTTCAGCTGCATTACCTTAGCTCCATAACACACTCATGGACGGGTAGGTCTGAATGTCAGCTGAAGATTGGTTTTTAACAAGAGTTCAAAACCAATCTCTCCTCTCTCTCTCTCTCTCTCTCTCTCTCTCTCTCTCTAGGATTTCATCTCCAACACTTTTCTCTGGCCTTCCTCACCAAACTCATGGTAAGTTTGATCAATCTTCTACTTTCAAAGCCCCATTTTCCATGTCTCCAACTCCTATATTTTTAAAATGGGTTACAATGATTTCATCAAATCAATATGCACATCTAAATGAGTATATATATAAATATGTATGTGTTCTTATATGTATAACAATTAATGTTCTTCTTCTTTGTTCTATGTTATTGCAGTCTTTTGCACCATTGATGTTTAGGTCACTGGTGAGGCTTGTGGCATCTTTGGTGTGCGAACCAGTAGCCTCAGTCACAACCTTACTCTACTACAGCGATCTTCTTCCTCAAAACATCATATTGCAGAGAATGGTTCGGCATGAATTTCTCGACCAAGAGAACTATTTGTTTCATTTCCTCATCAACTTCTTGAGATGTTTTTGATCGATAAAGTCACGGGATGTCTCCAAACATTCTCGTTTGGATCAGTTTATTTGACTTTTTTTTTTTTTTTTTTTGCCTTTATTAAATTTTTTTAACCAAAATTAGATGTTTACATCATGCTTTTGAATTTTTTACTGTAAACAAGAAAAATAATAGTAAAAAAATTATAATCTACTTAAATAAGCCTAGATCCAATGGAAATATTTTTTTGTTAGCAGGAATTATAATGTACCCGACTCTTTTCTATGCAGTTGTAACAGTTGATTCTTTTTTCTTCTTCTTTTTTATTTTCTTTTCAAATGTCTGCTTAGATTTTCAAGAAGTGTGACTTGAATTGTTATTACATGTGAGATTATTAATTGGAGGAATTAATTAATTGAATTTGCGATCAAATTTTGGAAAAGATATGATATTTTTCAGTCTTGTTCATTTGCAATGTGATCAATGTCTTCTGTTCTATCTGCACAATATGCAGCCTATATCTAGTGGTATGAGCCCATTTTCATCAAACAAATCAAGACCCAGCATGCAATTAAAATTTTGGTCTAAATATTACGGAAAGAACTTCAAGCAACAGTAGATTAGATTAGCCTATTTGGAACTGGAAGAAAAAGTGAAAGAAAAGGAGAAAGAAATTATAGAGAAAGTGATTATCTTCCTGTGTTTGATTTTGCAAAGAAATGAAAGGAAAGTAAAAAGCAAATAACCTTTCATGCTTTGAAATTTAAGGAAAAGAGAAAATGAAAAAATAGAGTAAATAATCTTTCTTTTGTTTCTTTGAATTTTTTCTCTTTCAAACTAGAAACCAAACATAAGAGAGAAAGAAAATTATTATTCTTTCCTTAAGTTCCAAACATGGCTGTTGTCTTCCACATAAAGTGAAGTGGCCAAAATTCCTTTATATTGTTTAGTTGTAGCACTGATAATTTATACATTGGTCAACCAAAATTAGCTACAGACTGATGTCCCAAAGCCCCAAAGTTTCAGTTTCACTGCTTTGCTGGGGTGAAGATGCTTCTTGTCTCCCATTGTCAGCCTCACAACTAGGTTTTCTCAAAAGGTGATTAGGATTTGTTCAAGGCTTAAGCACATGCACTAATTTTCACTCCAAACCCACATCAACAAAGCTGCAGAAAAAGTTAGCTGAGATTAAGCGCCGAAAGCCCCTCGTCAATCTCTTATTTTGCCTCAAATTGTGGCTCTTGACATGAAAAACCAACTAGTCAAAATTTTCTACCTTGGAAGTAAGTAGTTAATCCTTCCATGGAAGTAGGGATATAAATTTGGCTTAAGACTCATGGGCGGTTCAAGCCCACTGGGTCAAGCCAGCTCGAACCTGACTCCCTATGGGCGAGATTGGGCTTTACCTTTGGGAGCCTGAGCATGGTTTGTCTAAAAAGTCCGACCCTAGGTCTGTTCAAAAGCCTGCCTAAATTATAAATTTATAAGTAATAGTATATTTTTATATAATTAATAGTTCATATAGATTTACATTAATCAATACTTTACAAGTTTAATCGTTTAATCATTCATATATTTTTGTATAATCCTTATAAGTTTAATTTAGTCTCTAACTTAGTTGAATCATTATTGATTATCAATTACTAATTAAAAATGTATGTCTTGTATATTCAATAGTTTATATAAATTTACATTAATCAATATTTTATAAGTTTAATCATTTATATTTGTTTGTATGATTTTCATAAGTTACCTAATTCTTTAATTTAGTTTTAACCATTAATGATTACTACTTATTAATTACTAATTTAAAAAACTAAAAAAAATGATCGAGTCCACCCAAAAGCCCATCAAGCCCGCCGAAGCCCAAAGCCTAAGCCCAAGTCCAGAGCCCAGAGCCTGCCCTTAAGGCCGTGAGCTTAGCCTGGACAGAGCATTCTTAATTTTAGCTCGGCCCAAAATTTAGCGAGAGCTAGCAAAGTCCAACTCGAGTCGGCCTAGGCCGGCCCAATTGACATGCCTACATGGAGGCTAGGCCCACATAAAAATAATACATTTATATTTTATACGATAAGAATTTCTTGCAATACGAGTTGCAAAAGTTTCGAATATGTTATGTGGTTGGTAGCATATCAATTTGCCAACTATTAATGTAATACACTGAGTGCAAAGAAATGTAATACTATGAATGTATAAAATTAAACTCTTATTATTATTATTAAAATTCACATGATCTAATGTTACTTCTTCAACCGTTTTGTTACTGTCAATCTTAACGGCAAAATATATATATATTTTTTAATTTTTATTCTCCTCTTTATCACTCTTTACGCATGAATAGTTTAAGATATCGTTTCAGTACCCGAGCAACAGAATGAGGTTCCTATTGCCTAGTCTGTAAAAAACTAGGTTCCTATTGCCTAGTCTACAGAAAACTTTTATCTTATTTATACGTTACTATTTAATATATAAAGAACATCTAATAATACTCAAAAGGCAACGTACCTAATTAAACCTTATGGTAGACTGGTAGCTGGCACATGACTTAGTTGAGGCCACGAGGGTAGCTTATTGTGACCGTTGATATCTCATTGTTTTGATTTTTTTCTTTTTTGTGATGTTTCCAAAAAGGTAAATGAGGATAATACTTCCATAAACTTTCACATTCTTAACAAAACTATAAAAAGATTGCTGGCCCATTTCAGATATTTTGTTATATTTAATTGCACGCCAGAGCTCCATAAAAATAATAAATAAAAAAATTTAGGCTAGAGCTTAAGTATAAAAGATAATTTAACAAAAAAAGAAAGAAAATAAGAGAAAAGAAATCATGTAGGCAAAGGAAATTATCTCATAGGTTTAAGGACACGATATTGAAAACAGAAACATCAATAATATACCCTACACTTATCAGACATGTGTTTCTCATAAATCCACCAAATGTTTTCAAGACCCATGAGCTATAGCTGTTAGATTACTCCAAACTTAGAAGGCATGGTAACTATCTTATTGATGGTTTTTGCCTTCCAATTCGTTTCATTCTGTCTCATTTTCATTGTCTCATTCCATAATTAAACAAGTTTAATGTGGTGGGTTATCTACTTATCTTTGTTTTAAATATAGAAAAATGACAATTAAAACTTATTTATACTATTATAAATAGCAAAACATTGTGCGGTCTTTACACTTCAAGCTTTTAATTCTTTTTTCTCATAATTTTGAATTTATGAAATACAAAAAACTGCATATCCTTATATTGTTGGTTATAGATTTAACTCCTGCAAATCATGGATTGTAACATAAGAGTTTAGACCTAACAAACTTTAATCTTCATGCTAATCTTTAATCTTTCAAACTTTGTTTTTTTTAATTCAAATTTTTTATATAGTTTTTATATCAATTAATTATCTTCTTTACTCCTCCATTCTAACCATCCAATCCTCCTAATATTTAATATTTTTATTCACATTATTATTAAATTTGAATTATAATGTTATCCTAGCTATGTTGACCTAACCTTAATCCTAAATCTGATCTCTTACAATTTCAAACTTACAAACGTACATGCGATAAAAAAAATTTACGAACTTAAATATTATGTTTATAAGATAAACATGTTAATTAGTTGTTTAAATTTAATTGTTTAAATGAATCTTATCAATATGTTCTTATTATGTTATCGTAGCTTAAATCCGTCTTATCTTTACCTAATCTTAATCTTAATAATTATGATCTTTTCACAATTTCAAACGTACAATGTAAATGTGATAAACATAAAGGTATCACATGAGATAGGAAAACATATATTTAAATAATATACATACACATATAAAAAAATGATAAGATAAATATGTCAATTATTTGTTTGAACTTAATTGTTTAAATTAACCTTACAAGTTGTTGGATATCCTTCCTATAAATAAGAGAAATGAGTTATATAGTAATTTAGATTTACAGATTCTTTATTGGTAGAATGAAAAAAATTAGAGTAAGAAAGGCTTCAAGAAAATGAATGGGCAGATGAAAATCTTGAAAAAGAAATGATTTTTTTTTTGGGGGGTGGGGGTTAAATCACTCTTGGAATTTATGTTTATAAGTTTCAATTTTATTTGTAACAGTTATTTCGATTGTATAGTTTTTTTGTTGCATTTTATTATGATTAATATGGTTATTTCTCATTGGATGTATTTAATTTAAATAGAAGTTCGTTGTGAGGTTGATGTATTACTGTGACATATATACTACTGTGATATGTATTTATAGTAATACAATTTTCTTAAAGAGTTTCAACTTTCTTAAAGAGTTTTTGTGCATAGCACGAACTTACTGCTAAGTATATATTATAGATAAATGCATATGTATAGTTTGCTTTGAGGTTGACGTGGAGTCTCATCCATACAATGAAATCTTGCCCACTCTTATCTACTTAAACAACTTATTGCCATGATCTCTAACCTTTAAAGCTATTCTTTTTCAGGCAGGATAATTGTTTCCATGATCAGCTTGTCGAAGGTTATCCTATTCATGTTGACAAGGAAGTGCATTAGAACTTTATCTATCTCTTGTGGTTTTGCATTTGGATATTTGTTTGAGTTGCATATTATTAATCATGATAGCTCTCTTTGTTTTTTTGGGGGGATCAAGAGATATCCCGTCCACCACACCCAGGTGCCGCGTAATCCAGAAATTAACCCGACTGGCTGAAGAGAAAATTGAACTCGTGATAATTGGTACCTAAATGCTGTTCAGCACAGCTTTAGCCGTTGCCAATGCTTTTTTTTTTTTTTTCTTTTCTTCTTGAGAAACACGAAATATACATATATATCTCAAAGGGGAGGCAAGGATTCGAACCCCAACAAAGTCCGTCAAGGTGCCTTGCCAACTGGAACAACTCCTTTGCTCTTGTGGCCAATGCTTGAGAGTTGCTAATTTAGGGTATCCCATGTAATTGGATTTAGGCCGCACCGCCATGTTATGCCATGTTTGATTGCTAAGAAAATATGAAAAACAGCATTAAGACTTGAAATCTTACAATGATTCCCTATTCGAATCTAAATTGTTGCAAGATTTAATGTTCTATTCTTCTCCAATGTGATGTTGTCATTGTCATGTGTTTGTTGAGATGGAAAAAGACTTCTCTCTTCAAAAAGTATTTTCAATCAAACTTAAACCACTTCTTGATGTGTTTTCCTATTCAGGGTGTTTAAAATGTATTCCTATTATTTGATCCATATCTCATTTCTTTACTTGCTTTTCATTTATCTACAAAATCGCAAACTACATAATGAATAAGTTAACTAAATTCTAATTGTATTTGACCTTTAAGCAAATGACGAATAACTACAAAATGGTTCTTCTAATTCCCATGACCTGGACTCAACTATATCCTAATTGTATTATGCATCACTAAAGTTGATTCAACTTTATTTAAAAACAACTATTGAATTCCATCATTCGGGAAAATATCATTTCCTTTACAGCCTATTAATTTGGGACTTATGAAAGAGAATAAGGCAATGAGAAAAATTATAAGGAAAATAATTATTTTTCTCTGTTTGACTCTACAAAGAAAATAATATATATATATATATAAATGTCCTTTCTATGAATTTAAAGAAATAGGGAAAGAAAATAGCAAGTTATATATTAAAAAAATAAAAAATAAAAAGAAAGTGAGAAGAAAATTCCTATTGTTACTTTAGATTCTTTCTTCTATTTTCTCCTAATACTAGAAATGAAGTAGAATTATTATTTTTGTTTTTTTTTTCCTCATGCGGCAAGCTGTTAATATATCATCGGCTCGTTCTCTATATGAAAATTCCATGAATATGAAGAAAATTATAAAAACAATAGATACAAATATGAAAACTATGAGTTTATCCATTCATTAAATCTTAAACTCTCATGTTCCATGCGAGGTTCCTATTATTGCAAAGTCTAAACACTTAGATGTACGCAATTTTTTTTTAGTACGGAAAGAGATTTTTTTTTTTTTTTTTTTGAGTAATAGAACTTGTAAGCTCCATAAAAATAGATTCTAGAATTACCATTTTCTCACCTATTAAGTAGAATATTTAACCCACCTAAGTAAGAACTACAACACTATTACAAATAACGTAATATTTTTAAAGCATTGAATAATTTTTTGTTTTCGAGATTCAAACCTCACAAAGCTATTTTCTCGAGCTAAAACTGAAAATTGAGGATAAGACCGTTATAACGGCTGTTACTTTTTTAAGTTCTTCATACTGACACAACGGCTCTGACCCTACAAAGGTCCAAATGATTGTTGGTCATCATCATATGTGGTCCAGCTAAGCATGTTACGTCCAAGTTCTGACAGTCCCAGCTCCTAACACAATCTGAACCGTCCGCGTACCCACTACTTCATCAATCCGGCGAGAAGTCTCCCCATCCACCGGTCACGATCTCTCGTCCTCACGTAATTCCCCCGGCTCATCCGCACCCACTTCAAACCACCCTCCCCAAAATACCCTCCGCCAGAAGAAGGTTTAATAGCTACCAAGGCCCGGCCTTTGCGTCAAAGACGAAGGTTATTATCGTCAATTAATGGTTCATCAGTTTGAAATGTGCTGACGCCTAGCCATGTAAAAGTGAGCTTATATAGTATATACAACACATATGCACTCAGATATATATATACATATATACCACTAGCGCACACTCATATATATAGCTTCTGTATTATAATGGTGGATCTAATTGCTTGATTTATGCATTAGAGCTCTCGAGTCGATCGAAGAACAGAGATCCAAGATGTTGGACGGGATATTAGGGCGAGGGTTTAGCTCGAAATGGTCAGTGCGATCCTCTCTCTCTCTCTCTCTCTATATATATATATATAGGTGTATTTGTATGTAGTGATGCCATTGTTGATTTGTGTTTTGTGATGCAGTAAATCGTTGATTAAGCCGACGAGGACGCGAATCGATGTCGTACGGAGGAGGAATGAGGCGACGCAGAGGTTTCTCAAGGGAAATCTCGCTCAGCTTCTGGCTAACGGCCTCGATATCAATGCCTTTGGAAGGGTGACAAATCAATCTTGTGCTTGCCATTCGATTAATTTTTTCACTGTCTCGATTTTATAGTTGGTTCAAATTTGAATTAATACGTTGATCCGTTTTTTTGTTTGTTTGCCGAGAAACAAATTTAGGAAAGAGAGGAAAATTAGAGTCTGAATATTGCGTATTCATTATTTAGAGTTATTAGGATTTGAAGACAATTTGCCATAAGCTGAGCGTTTCTTTCTTCTTTTTTTTTTTTGTTTTTTCTTATGCCTTCGATTTTCACAGCAACCAAAGGTAAGGCTTTTGAAGATTAAATTTAAATGGGTTGCCCTGTAAAAAACCTCAATTTTTTTCTCTTGAGCTGTTTTGGAGCTATTTTTCTTTGAATTGGACTTAATAGCATGATGGTATTTCTTTTATACAATGCATGTCTTCGAGTAGAAGCTTATATTTCCTTTGTGGCTTGAAAATTCACTTGCTCTTGAGACAGTAATTTTCTTTGATATAACTTAGGCTTTAAGCTCGATCAACTTCAGTCTTTCTATGTCTTTATGTTGAGGGTTTTACATTGAGGATTCATGTTGCTTTAGGAAATGAAATTTCAGCTTGGTTTCAAATTGAGTTGCATGTGGAGAAGAATCAAAGATACTTTTTCTTCTACTAAATCCTTGAGCAATTAGAGGATATCTCATATTTAAAGTGTTCTTGAATCAAAAGTTGACCTATTTTTTATGCCGCTTACTGCATATAAAAGCCATACGCTGAGATTGAAAAACCTGAGGTGATGCCTTGATACATCTACTGTCCATACCAATGAACTTTTAACTGATGACACAATAAGGATAGTGGTGTAATAAATGTTATTGTATGCCTTGTTTATTTACTTGATGTACTTAATTATCAAAAGATGTATATTTAAGCTTATGTTAATGCGGCATGAAATTTTCATGTACCCTAATTCTCATCTTGGCCTATCTTATTCCTTACTTCATGGCATTTATTTTGTATGATCACTAACCATGGGTTTTTGGATAATACGAGTGTGAGTGGGGACCTATACTTCCTTCCACTGAAGGTTGTTAAACTACTCCTTCTTTGCATTGTATTGATTATAAGAACCAATTTCTATATTTCTTGCTCATTGAACTTGTTCTTTGTTGTGAGTGTTCTTATTTGCCTTGTCTATGATTTTTTATTCCAAATCTACTCATCATATTTCTGTTGAAATGCATGCCAATATTCATCAAGGACTTGTTCATATCATAAGTTGGTGATTTCATGCACTTTGTATACATACTATAACATATGTGCAATTGATTCTTTGCCTCACCCAAAAAAGAAGAATTATAATTTGTAAATGAAAGGAAGAAAACAAAAGTGGGAATCGTTGAGATTTTGTTGGTGTTTAAGGTAAGAATTCATTATACTTCTTGTTTTAGTCTAGCAAAAGCCCAACAATCCAAAGAATTAGTGATAAATATCCTTATTTGGTATGTTGATTTATAATTTTGGGCTCTTAATCAAAAGTTAATATGCTGTAGAATCTGCTGCAGAAGTTCTGACATGACTCAACCAATTACTTGCATCTAGGGCAGAGACAAACTTGGTTCTGCTATTGGCGTCAATGTTAATATCTTGAGGCATTATGCCCCACTAGATGTACTTTAACCTCATCATATATTCATACTCAAGTGCATCTTGTGACAATGAAGAAGGAAGCTTGTTTCTTAATTGCCAATCCTACTCATGCTGTAGTTTTATCGTATCCAACAACTTCAAAACGACTTTCTTTTGTGTTTCTTGGTTTATTGCTTAATTGGATTAAAATATATATTAGGCACCTGGGTTTCAATCTTTAGATTTTAAGCACTTTGAATTATTCCAGTTAATGATTGGCTCACTAATCATGACACAGAGAGAAACAGAATTGACTTGCACTGTATCCATTTTTGCTATTCAGTTTAAACATCTGACAGTCATTATCCGGGGCATAGTAGTTGGTTTACTCTTGAAACATGCTCTTACGAAAGTATTCTTTTATGCGATGATGTGAAACAGACCGAAGAATTTCTTGCTGGACTGAACCTCTTGTCATGTTATGATTTTATCGAGCAGTCCTGTGAATACATACTGAAGCAGCTTTCTGTCATGCAAAAACAGAGGTATGGGCAGATAGTAGTGGTCTGACTAAAAAATACATATTTTTACTTTTATGTGATGTTATTCTTTGTCAATAAAATTTTTCTGCCGATTATGTTTGTATAGTCTCTGTGTGTCTTTATATCTTGACTTGTGCACTGGGAACCAAGGAAGTAAATATCAAGAGAGTGGATATATTGCAATCTGAGCCACGTGTATATATCATATTCACATGATTTAGGAGAAATTGTAAAGATCAATGGTAGAAAATAATATCATGGACATTCTTGGTAATTCAATATATCAAGGCCTCGAAGATACTTATAAAGAAATCAAGGCCTTGGAGACAATAATATTGCATATACAGTGGATATATATCATTTCATGCTGAAAACTGTGAGGAAACCAAAAGGGAAAAATTAAAATGGAAAATAGTGTCACCAGCAGACCATCTTCATGTTGCATGTAGTCACAAGTACAATGGCAAAGGTTCCTGTTTGGACAATAATGTCATTATTGTTGCTTACTCTCTTACACTCAATCATGTTTCTGTTTGGACAATGCTTATTGCTTGTTATTAGTATGTAGTTGATAGATTGAGTGATAATATTGTAATGCTATGCATACTAAGAAAACCCACAAACTAATGGGGCAAGTTATTAAATGCTTTCTTTGGGATTCAGAAGTTAAGAAGAAATTTAGTTGGGACAAATATCAGCATGTAATGAGATAGTATCTTGCACTGGAAACTATGTGTCTTAAGTTAGAATAGACTATTTTGTCGTTGTCTTCAAGGGCCATCAGTCAGTGGCGTTCGCAGTCTTTGGATGTTAGACTGAAATATTTGAGATGATATTAACATTCATTCCTGCTCCATTGTTTTCTTTCAGAGAATGCCCTGAGGAATGCAGGGAGGCTGTGGGATCCCTGATGTTTGCTGCAGCAAGGTTTTCTGATTTGCCTGAATTACGTGACCTCAGGGATGCATTTCAGGAGAGATATGGAAGTTCTTTGGAACATTTTGTTAATCAAGAGGTGATCCTTAAATAATTGAACTCCAAATATGATATTCACAAACTAGCAGTATTGTTTCTACATCTAACCACCTTAATGCTTTTGTCAGTTTGTTGAGAAATTAGCTTTGAGGCCTCCGCCAATGGAGAAGAAACTCCAGTTGTTGCAAGACATAGCATTAGAGTTTTCTATAAAGTGGGACTCCAGGGGTTTCGAACAGAGGATGGCTAATCCATCTGCATTTGCACAGGTATGCCCCTTAATTATTTTTTTGTCCAAGTCTCAGAAGAAAAAAAAGAAGATAACAATAATTTATGTGACATCTTTCTTTTATCGTCGATAGGATTGTCTCTGTACTACTATCTATAACCAGGTTAAATGGAATTTTCACAACAGAATCCTTTAATTATTTTTTTGTCCAAGTCTCAGAAGCAAAAAAAAAGATAATAGTATTTTATGCGACATCTTTCTTTTATCGTCGATAGGATTGTCTGTGTACTACTATCTATAACCAGGTTAAATGGAATTTTCACAACAGAATCCTGTTTAAGACCTCATTCAAGCCTAAATTGTTCTGCGTCTTGTCTGATATTTTGCAGGACCAACCAAAGAAATATGGGCCTATCCATGACCACGAAGATAAATCCAAATTACCTAGTGGCAAGGAAACTATCAGAAAGACAGAGAAACGAAATCATTCATCTAAAGAGAGGAGTGGGCTTACTGATGACGGGCATAGAGTGCGCAATGGCAGGGAGGATAATTTCTTGAAAAGAGAAGAGTTGGGTGGTCAGTTCTTTGTAAGAGAGGAATTAATTGGCGATAGTCGCAAGCCACTTACAAATAGGGAACAAGCTATCCCAAAAAGAGACAACTATGACATTCCCTTCCAAGGAAGACGAGAATACACTGGTGATAAGTATGAATCATTGAATGGGAAGGAGGAAGTTACCCTGAAAACAGTTAGACCAAGCCGTTCGTCTCGTGGAAGAAGGCAAGAATTTGTCGATAGTGGACATGAGGTGCATAATGATAGGATGAATAATGTCCCTAAAAGAGATGGTGACGGCTCTGTATTTGGTGGAAAACCAGAAGTTGCTGCTAGAGTTGCAGGAGTCCCAGCTAGGAATGATGGTAAAGATGTCTCATCAGCTGGTTATAGCAATTATGGTCAACCAAATGCTGCAAACTCAACAAGCAAAGTTGAGGAGGAAGAAAAAGATAGGTTGAAGTCCTACTCAAGAAATGCCCTCCCTCCACCATACATCAAATCAACAGATAAACTTGTCCCTCCTCCTTATACTAAATCAAAAGATGGCAAATATGGAGTTAATGCAGAAGCTAAGCATGCCAGTTCTGACTACGATGGAACCTCCATGGACACGCCAAGGCATAAGAGAGACAAGGCAGTCCATAGGTCCGAGAAGATCCAGGGAGAATCAGATCACTCAAACTATGAGGACCAGGTTGTTGGACCTGCACGAGTGAGCAGTCATGGTCATGAGAAAGATGTACCTTATCGGGATGATATACCCCTGCCAAAACCAAGATCAGTTAGGAGGAAACACTCGAAATCATCGTCCCGTCATGATGATCTTGGTAACTCTGAGGATGCTGGAGTTGGAAAGAGAAGTTCAAGTAGCAGGAGAAGGGAAAGAAGGGGCTTGCAAATCTTGTTCGATGATGAGCATCATCAGAAGGATGAAGAGGAAAAGATGATAGATAAACTGCTGCTACATTACAGTAAGAAACCATCAAGCTATGGCCCAGAAAAGGCTAGGAGAAAGTCTAAAACTCATGCTTCCCATCAGATAGCCACTGATTCAGGTGAGACCCCTCATCCCACCAGGTCTGTTTCTCTCCCGCACGAGCAAACTGATCCGACAGAGGCAGTGAAAGTTTATACTCGTGCCAATTCCTTTCAGCCAGATCAGCCAGCAAGGCATGTGCATCCCAATTTACCCGACTACGATGATTTGGCTGCCCGTATTGCAGCCCTGAGAGGGCAGTGAAGGGTAAAAGCAAACCAGAATTTAGAATTTGGTAACTTGGTTTTTACTTCCATGACTGTATCCATTGTTACCTTTTGGTTGGGAGCAAGCAGAGAGGGCTCCCACGAAGGGCTATGCTCAAAATCACCAAGCGAAAATTAACCCGTTCATCGTCGGACCTACACCATAGGGGTTACAATTCAATAACCAAAGCATAGCCCTGCTTTGTTCTCTTCTTTGCAATTGCAATATACAGAGTTTGATTTCTGTTTGTGTAGTGCTTCGTTGTATTGTTGTAACTATGCATGAAACCTTACATGATTCAGATTCTTCATATCAATGGCTATGATTGAGATTGAGATTGACATTATTATAAACTCGAACGACTTGAATTTAACTCTCACGAGTGTTTTTCAGGCTTAACAGATACTCATAAATTTGCATGTGATAGATGGTATCTCAGGGATGGAAAATGTTGACTGTTGCAGTCATTAAACGACTTCGCTCTGCCATTGCTTGAAGAAGGTTGGTTGATCGATGTGTTATTGTCAGTTTCGGAGCAGAGACTGCCCTGGTGCTGTTTGTCTACTGTTTTCATACAAAATGACCAATTTGCCCTCAAAATGTCAGTTGAAAAAGGATTTACTCCCCAATTCCATAGCAAGATGCTCTTCCTATGTCCTATCCTCGTCAAGGTAAAGAGGACTCTTTCCCGCCAAAAAAAGCTCTCTCACTTCCATTTATTGCAGTGGCTTTGTTTGTTTTCAACTCAACACACTATACAGAGAGAGAGAGAGAGAGAGAGAGAGAGAGATGAAGGCTACTTCCAAAGTGATAATGGGGGCAACCTTAGTAATGGTGGTGAGCCTTGCCATAGTATTAGGCCTAGTCCTGGTGCTCTTAGCTGAGCTCTACTGCTCTCTCCTTCTCCGCCGGAGGCAACTTCGAAAGACCACCTCCACCACCACCACCATCACCACCGGTACCGCCGCGGTGAATAATCTCTCCTCTCAATCCCAGCAATTGCAAGACCGGTCAGCTGCTCCCCAACCCCTTAGAAGCTTCTATGCACCAGGAGTCATCCGAGCTCCGAGAAGCTCTCTCTTCCCTGCAATCCACAGCACAGAAAAAAAGCCGGACGTAGAAAATCAACACTCTCAACTCCATCAGTTCTTCAAGTCCGATACCCAAGAACCCACCACCACCCCACACCGGATCGGCATTATGTCTACTTCACCACCCTCTCCTTCCTTCATGTCAATAAGTTCACCTGCACTTCAAGGCGGTAGTAGCAGTGGTGACAATCATGGAGCTTGTGGTGGCGGCGGAGGTGGTGGGGAGCATTTTGTGTATATATCAAATCCAATTTATGACAACGATGCCGGCAAGCCAAGCAGGGCTGACACCCCATTTGAAACACCCGATACATCACCGTCCCGGTTAGAAACGGGTGGCTCTTCCGGCGATGAAAGTAGAGACCAATCTTCCACTTCTAGTCCTTCCTCCGTACTAAATACCCCTCCATTGACGCCAATGAAGAAACTTCCAGCGGAGGCGTGTTCGGTTTCTTTGAGAGATGCCTCCGGGTCCCTAGCCACTTCGGGTAGTGATTGTAATACCAACAATGGCCTCTCTTCATCATCGTCAGGCTCTCCATCCACTTCTCCTTCATGGTGAATTTCTTCATGTCAGTGCTAAAGTTTCTTTACTTTTTTTCCTTCTTTTGTTGGCTTTCTTGTGAACTTTGTGAGTTTGGGTATTTTGTGAATATAGTACTATAGATGCCAGAGTAGCAGATGGCTCTCCAGACCTTTTCACTTCCAGGCGTGACCATGGCTCGTTAACCCAAGCCACGCCTCTTCTACATGAATCTCTGTGTTTGCCCCTCTCTCTCTCTCTCTCTTCCATTGTATATAGAAGAACTCTACTGTTTGTTTTCATTTGGTTGGGTGGGTATGTTTGGAGAGGCATAGTTTTTTCCATTGAGAGAAGAAAACAAGCCTTCTTTTTAACTTTGTGTTGGGAATCTGGGATTGTGAAGATGCATGTGAAGGGTAGTGTGGAGTGTGGACCAAAGAAAGGTTATTAAAAAAAATCTCTGTTTTTGATGAACCTCGTGTGCTGATTTCAATGCATTTAAAGCCAAAGAAATTACAAAAACTAGGGTCAGTGAGCCTTTGTCCACTTAGATAACGACGACTCCTATTCGGTTTCTGCACAAATAAGAGCCCCCATGAAGGTAAAAGAAGCTTCATTTCCTGCAATGACACTGTTATAAAACTAGGGGCAATTACCCTCCTCATTGATTGAATTTATTTACAAAATAAATGAAACTTGATGGAATTATAAAAATGTCCTTATATGGACAATTTGTTTTTTTACATAAAACAAAAAAATTATCTTTTTAATGTTCTATTTTAGAGAGATGAAATAACGAAAATACTCTTATGACAGAATTATCATTAATATGAATAGTTTTTATTTATTTTACAGTTAATTTCAATTCACAAAGGAATTATGTGTGCACTTTAAACAGAGCCAACATTGGGCTAAAGCAAGCTTAGCCCAAACTTTAGGCCCCCTTCAAAAGCCCAAAATTTAGGATCTCAATTGTTTAGAGGTGTTATATAGTCACACAAAAAAAAGAATTAAATAATATTTTAATAAGAGACCCAGTTTTAAATAAAAGGCCCAATTTCAAATAAGAGGCCTATGTCTCAAGAAATAATGAATGGATTAGCTATGCTATCTATTGAAGCGGCTACGGCAAATAATCTTAATTATACAAGCTTGATTAGTATTTTTGCAGCCCAAAATACAAGAAGAGTGAATTTTAGATGATAGTACTTTTGCGTTATTGTAGTAATAAGTAATATTGACATTTTGTCTATTATGCTTGTAAGTTTAAATTTCTATTTTGATTTTATTTTTGTGAATTTTAGTTTGTGAAGTTGTCGTTTGCTCTCACTTTATGATAAAAAATAAAAAATAAAAAACCTTTAATAGTCACAAGTCTATAATTGTATAGAGGGTCTCATTTCCAAACTTCGATTGAGGCCCCTAAAATCTCAAGGCCAGCCCTGACTTTAAATAATATAGGGGTTATGTAATTTTTGCTCAAAACACAATAGAAAAATGATGAAAATTCTCATGAAATAGAATTGCTGTTAATTTTGATGGTTTTTATTAATTTTACAGTTAAATCCAAATCACAAGAGAATTATGTGTTTAATTTTTTGCTAATTAAGTGTCCGAGCCAGTTTGTACTCACCTTAACTAATCTTTGGGTCTATATAGTTCCCGTATTTCATACAAATCAGGAAATTACTATAACAAAAATTTTAAAAAAAAACTATTGTACTCAGCAAGAATCGAGCTCCTGACCTCCTTTTAAGAGACTATGAGCTCTAGCTAATTGAATTATGTGTTTAGCTTTAAACAACATAAAAATTATCTAATTTTGACTCAAAAGTAATAAAGTGTACTAACCTCCTAAAATAAATGTTGCTTGCTCTATTTCTTCACAACTTAGCTTTTGGTATCAGAGTTCTTGATAACTTGTCGAGTCTATTTGTCTCTTTACGTGTCAAAACATTCCTCGTGATGGGTTTATTAGATGATTAGATATATATATTTCTTAAGCGCATTTTTTAACAGGTAAGCTTTTGAGGTCTAATAAATAACATAAAGTGGGGAAAATCTAAAAAATTAAAAAAAAAGTAAAAATAAGAATTGTTTGATAACGCTATCAATTTTTATTTTTTATAGTCTGTTTTTGTTATTAGTTTTTTGTGTTTTATTTTTAGTATTTTATAAAAGAAATAAAAACAAAAAAACATGTATAGTAAAGTAAATTAAAATACGTATGTTTTATTTTTATTAATATTTTTATATTGGTTCAACTGCAGTGTCTAAAGTAGTGATTCGGAACCTTATTTTTTGGTTCAATTGCACATTTGTTGGTACGCCTGTTCAAAAATTCCACCGGCTTGGTCAATTTGACCAACTTGAACAGACTCGACAGTAAATCGATCCAAACCAATCATTCTATGGGTGAATAATAGGTAAATTTTATCTAACTCGAATACATTTGGTTTGAATATTGGACTTTTATTTTTTCAACCTGATTATTTTATGCTAAAAATTAATTTTTTTTACCCACCTCAACTCCAGCCCAACCCAAACCGTTGCAATCCCATCATTCATTCGGTCGGAATCGCTTCTATTTTTTTCAATCCGGTAGTTTCAAATCGAGTGACAAGTGACCACCAAATCCATTGAACCCGACCCGGAAACACCCTTGTTGAAATGCATCATTTGACTTCATGTGAGTCGTTTTCTCTAATACGTCGACCTTTGTATCCCAAATTAATAAATCTGTGTCCGATTTTATCCAAAATTTGATTATGCAAAAAGAGTCCGAGAGAAGTAATTCAGATAGGGTTTTTATCTTGCATATACACGATGGAATATATCCAATAAATAGGTGGAACTATAGTTATCAAAATGAAAAATGAAAACGAAAAAAGTTAGGGAAAAGGAAAGTAGAAAACGCAACCAAAAAATATAGGGAAAAACAGAAAGCGAAAAATAATTGAAAAACTTAAGAATTTTAGTAAAAAACTTTAACAGAACTCAAATGAAACCTTCAAAAAAACTTAGTAAAAACCCACATGAATAATTTCATAAATACTTAGTTAGAACTTAAGGAAAAAAAATATATAAATATTATATTTCAAGCTTCCGAAGCATTTCTCCTAAGTTTCTGTTATGTATCCCAATATTTTTCTAAACGTTTTTCAAGAATTTTTAAAATGTTTGCAGAACGCTTCTGTAAAATTTTCAAACTGAGTCAAAGAAAGCGCGTACCAGGAAACTATGTTTCCTCTCCCAAATGAGTTTCCAACAACTATGGGTGGAACAAGCAATTTGGGGATCCAGATTGAAGGCTAAATTATAAAACTACCTTCTGCTAAATTTGTAGTCTCGGGGTTTAATGTCTCGTAATTCCTTATCCTCCTTTTACCTCAGGCACAAATATAGAACAACTGGACCTCCATGCCATCTGGGCATGGGATAGGAAAACTTAAAGCCATTGTAAATGAATTAAGCCTTAGCAAGGTGTGCCTAGCAATTACTCTATCGGTGTCCCTATTTCTGCCAAAAAATCAAAAGAAACAAACTATAGTGAATGAGGCCCCCTCACAAAAGAGGATCATGCTAAAGACTGCACAAATTATAATTCATCCAATGCCTCCAAGAAGTGAAAAACAAAAGAAAGTTTTAGGGGTTTCATTTTCTCAAGTGAGTGGTTTTAGTAAAGAGTGGTTGTAGTCTCTGTCATATAAAATTCTTTCAGAAATTTTGAACGCAACCACCCACCAAGATGATGTGGTGATGATATTTTATAATTAAGAGCCATCGTCATGATGAGTGTTTTGTTTTATACTGAAAGGCTCTCTCTCAGCCACATCATTTTGTATATAAAATTCTGTATAAATTTTCTAGTTGTATAGCATCACACTTTCGGAAATATGAAGGCATAGTGCATATACTCAAAGCAACTGATTTTGAACTCATTGAACATAATGTCAATTGCAGCATCTTCAGTCATTTTCAGTTCCATGTTCATTTCATGCACATAATTGAGCTTGTCAAACAATTCAACTGTTATAAAGCTATTTCAAGGTACAATATTCACAAAACAAATACTCATAAGGCATGGCTTCTATAAAGTGTTGCTTGTCTTCATCTTCCATCAACCATAACGAATTTCCATCTCATGGAACAATACCCTGCAAATAATTCCAGGGTAACTGTTAAGAGAAGCAGTCGGCAGGGAGGGGGGAAAAAAAACTTTACTATATTAGGGTGGAATGCACTCTTCAAAAACTATTAAAGTGATCATAAACAACTGAGCAATCGCTTCTACATAATGTTTTCAATTCAGAGTGAGATCTGATTTGCAGTTCATCCGGCAAGTGACAAATCAGTTCCTAATTACTATTCATTTTTCAGACAAATCTAAGGGATTAGAATGGATTAGAACCAAGAAAATCACTTACATTTCTCTTGATTAAGTTATGGTATCAACTAGAGCAGCAAAATATTCTTCCCCCTTCTTGTGATCTGCTATGCAGTTTCATTCCAGCCGGCCTTGAAGGGGAAGCTTTTGCCAATATCTTTGCTGCAAGAGATTAGTAATTATAAGCACATAGACGATGTTGTGGATTAACCCTTGTATAAAAAGCAGGAAAACTTGACCCACTGGTAGACAATTGCCACACCAACACAAGCAGTAATTAGTAACAAATATATATCCATGGCTCTGTGAAGAGAGAGAGACAGAGGACAATCCTCGTATCAGTCAACCAACTCATATCAGTCATGAAGAGACTATGCGTGCAATCCAGTGCACAGGAAACATAACCTTACTTCCAAAATGATAACTGATATATTACCTATTTCATAGAAAAGCTCATTGACATTTTGTGCAGATTTTGCACTAGTTTCAAAGAAAAGCAATCCATTTTCTTTAGCATACTGCTCCCCTACCTGTGACATTAAGGATTTGAAAAGCAGTCTTCAGTAACTTAGATGAATTTATGCAGAAGTACCCAAGGGAAAAATAAAACAATCAAATATTATATGTTCCTGTAAGTCAGTTCAAATATGAGTGTACCCTTGTTGTTTGTACACAGAACAATCCAGACAAGAAGGACGCGCAGAAGTAAATGAATCAGTTGTCTAACATCTCATTGGAGTTTCAATATACAAAAATGAATGATGAGAAATTTTGAAGGCACTAAATCAAAGTTTAGGAGGCTAGTTTATCGACAAAGACTAGGTTATGGGCCACTAGAAAAAATTGAATGAAGATGATATCCTCCAGGGTTGCCCAAGAGAATGTCGCTCTTAAAATGAAGTCACTCTGTAAGGCACATTTTTGCTCCAAGATAGCCTTGGAAATTGCTTATGTATCTTCAATGTTGAGGGCCATTCAGATAGATCCATCCTTAATGTCAAGGTGCTCATGAAAGCGCCTTTAACCATACAAATGTTGACTGTAAATAATAGGGCGTTAAAACCTAAAGATGAACAAAGCCAACAAGATTAGTTGAAATACCTCATTCTCCACCTGTCTTTTTGTCTCCAAGTCAGCCTTGTTTGCCACCAAAACTGTCACCAATTTTGGATTTCCTACGACAGGAGAATACGTAATTTTTTTGTTACATGCTAGACAAGCACCAAGGTAGCTTAAATAGTGACTTATATGCTCACGGTCTGTTTGATACTTTTGGAAGGGAAAGGAAGAGAAAGAGAAAGGAAATGAGAGAAAACAAGGAAGGAAAAGTGATTTTTTTTCCTTTGTTTGATTTTGCAAAGAAAATGAGAGGAAAGACGAAGGAAAACCACTTTCCATTGTTTGAAATTAAAAGGAAAGAGGAAAGAAAATAACAAAATAACTACTAGAAAAGAAAGAAGAGAAAAGGAAGGGGAAGTGGGTAGAAAACAACTTTCTCTCCCTTTTCTCTTTCCTTTCTCTTCTCTTCCCTCTTAACTTCGAAACCAAACAAAGCAAGGGAATTTTTCCTTCCCTTTCCTTTCTTTCCTCAAGTATCAAACCGAGCCTTAATCTCCTACAATTGTACTGAAGATGCAATTCCATGCCAGAAGGAACTGAAAGTTAACAGTTTCCGCGGCTTAGGTAGGGAAAGTGCCGTAGCCTCTCTCAAGGTTTGAAACACCTATGCTATTTAACTTACTGTAGGATTATGATAATTTTACTGCTGTGAGAGATGATTCTCACACCCCCCCCCCCTTTTCAAATCCCGAGGGAAATTATTAAGAGAGAAAAAGTAAATAAATGAAAGAGACATATCAGAGAGGATGCTACAGAATTAAGTAAATCACCTTGTCTATGCAGCTCTTGAACCCACTTTTTGGCTCGTTGAAATGAATCCTGAAGCCAACGCACCATGTGTTTTACTGTCAGTTGATTCCCTTTCACTCATGTATAAATAACAAAGATGCAAGGACCAATGTTCTATCATGAGGAAAAGAAAATGGCAAACAGATATTCTTAATGGATGTACTGAAGATTCCTAGTGTGATGGAATGGAAGGTCAAACAGCACAGCATCCAGATGAACATAGTATAATGCCAGATATCATCATATGGCCCAAATAAGAGGAATAATCTGACAAACTTTGAGAAATAAACTGGAAGAACCATTAGATTACTTGAACAGAAGTAAGATACAGTACGTGCAAGCACGCACATTTAATTAAAACTCAAAAGAGGGACGCCTAAGCCTAAGATGGTTGGTCTGGTATGTAAATTCACAGAAAGATACATTTTGATGATCTTAGATTTATTGTATATCTAATTTGATGATCTTAGATTTATTGTATAGAATACAACTTACTCTTGCTTCTTACGATCAGCATATCCAACTTATGATTTTCTTTTTCCCCAATAACTAGTTTTTTCATTTGCCAATAAGCATGTAGAGCCTTTAATTTTGCCAATTCTGAACAAACTATTAGATCTAAGACTAACCTCACTTCACAGCTAAAGGAAAATTCATACAATCCTAAGCAGAGCAAATGGATTGTATATGAACACCAACATTAAAAGGCCAACAGAAAACAAAATTATCATAACTTTGGCAAATAGCTACCATGCTTGTGATGTCATACACCACAACAGCTGCAGCTGCACCACGATAGTACATTGGAGCTAAGCTATGGTACCGTTCTTGCCCCGCGGTGTCCCATATATCAAATTTTATTGTAGCTTCATTTAATGACAACACTTGAGTGAAGAAGGCTGCTCCAATTGTTGATTCCTGCAGATTATACTCGTACCAAAGATTCTACAGTGTGAGAATGTATAGAAAGAATTATATTAATAAAGAAAGAACAAAGAATAGAGAAAATTAGAGTGAACCTGGAACTCATAAAATTGGCCTTTCACAAATCTCAATACCAAACTGGTTTTCCCCGTTCCCATGTCTCCAACTAATACCTGGGAATGGCTTGATAACATAAGATTCAAGAACAATAGCCATGACCATGTCCATGCATCACATTCAAAGTAAGGTAATGTTTTGTAATAACTACTAGAAAAAAAAAACTTCCCAACAGAAACCAGGTACCACTTGGCCTATAAGATTGGTACTGAGGACAAATGCCGACTCCTATTTGCAATATCGTTTTTGCTTAAGAAAACACTTATCAAATACTTGTGTAAGGCTCAAGCACGTGGAGTTGTTATTCTGTCAGTCCCCAACAATGACAAATTCAAATTTTCAATTTCATTATTTTTGACTACCCATTTGTCACGAACCAATGCTCACGAAGTGTAAGTTTCACACAAAAGGCAATGAACATCGGAAAGGTATCTCTACATTTTCGGTAAGTAATCTGCGATGGAAGTCAGGGCACCCCAAAGTGTGAATTGATCCGAACATAAAACTAGATTGAAATTTGGAACAAGAAAGAGCAGACCGAAGATGTAGTTCTGATTCATTTCACTGAGTAGCAGATCTTTGCTTTCCTTCTTCAATAAGGTTTCAACCCTTCTACAGTGTGCTTTCTGTAGCATCAGGGGCAGCGCCCGGTAGGTAGTTGGGTCAGGTGACCCCATCAAATTTTAGAAGATAAATAAAGAAATTACCCAGTCCACTAAATCATTGACCCCACATTCTCCAAGTCGGTCATTTTCAAACATTATTGACCAATTAAAAAATAATATTCTCTTATTTCTTTCTTAATTAATTTTACAAGTTTTGCTCAATGCCCTTATTTTGTTGTGCTCTAATTTCATTGGTGTGCTTCACCTCTTTTGCTTGTTAGATCTTTAAAAAATTTAAAAGTAAAACGAGGGTAAAAAAGAAGAAAAAAAAAGGTGGTTAATGTCGTATTGTATATTGTGCTGGCTGATGGTATTTTTTATTTCTATTGAACTATGAATTTCTCAGAAGTGCTAATTTGTGAACATGGTTGTTACTGTTATCTCGTGCTATATGTTTCTATCATCTTGTGATACTTGTTGCTGCCATCTTGTACATGCTATCTGTTTGTGAATTAGTGTGACAAATTTGTAGAATTTATTAGATCAGTGGTATATTTGCACAGGCAAACATTTGTATATGAAAACATCTTCAATACATTTGTATACCAATAACAAGGATCTTAAAACACGATTCAAAAATATGAAAACTCGTCTAGGACAATTATGAAAGTATATATATATATGATTTTTTTGCCAAATATACTAGCATTAAATTTTTTTTATTTTATTTACAATTCTAAAATTAGTATTCTAAGTTCTTGTATGGCCTCATCAATAAAAATTCCTGGAGCTGCGGTTTGTCTAAACTTTTGCATTCAGTAGTAATTTTGCTCCATTAGGACCTGGGCATCACAAATTTAAAAAACGGAAACAGCCTCTTGGGATAAGGCTGCATACACCTCACCTCACCAAACCAATCTCATAGTGACAGAAGCCTTGTACGCTGGGCTGCCCAATTACCGTATTGAGGTTCTAATAATGGCATAATAGTATGTGATTATTGTGCAATGGATTTAACATTGAAACCCTATGAAAACACTGCCTAACTCACTGTTTTTGTTCAATAGCCCAAAAGAATCGAATATAAGCGATCACACAAAAAAAAAAATTGAATTAAGTTTGAGAGTCTATGAATCGACTAACAAATTTACCACTACGGTTGGTTCAATCGGACTGCAATTATCAACCCTAATACTACCAATTCATACATGAATTGAAATCATAAGTACACGAAAGCATTGATGTAAAAGTGAATCTATAACAAAAGGGAAGACATACCCACCAGCTTGGCTTGTATGTTCTTGCTGCCAGTACTCGCCATTGATCAATTCCAGCAATTTCAGATAGAACAAGAGAGATGGCAGAGTTTTAGAGAGAGAAAGAGAGAGACTTGTTATTCGAATAGGAAACGCAGCCTTTTTATGTGTCTACGAGGAGAGAGAGAGAGAGAGCAGGGGGGACAGAGACCGTTTGGTTTTTTTTGTTGACTGGTTGGTTTTGCTTAGCTGTGATCCAGCGGCTCAACTTTACTAAATGAAATCGATTGTGTGTATATATATATACAATACATATATAATTAGTGTCTACCCTAATATTTTTTTTGGTAAATGTCTACCCTAATATTTTATCTCTTACAAGTGCCGCCTATGTGTCAGCTCTTATGTTTATAAAATAATTTCAGAAAAGTTTATATTATGAATTATATTATTCAGAAGTAATATTAATTTATTCATAAATGATTCGTAATGATATGAGACGTTAGCCTTTAAAAGAAGTGTTTTCTATTATCTATAACATCCATTGAATATTACGTATTCACAGCCATATCTCTTATATATTTTCATATACGATTTGTAATTAAGATAGTAAAACGAACCAAGTTATTATAGTACAACTTATTTAATATTAGCTCATTATGTAAATAAATTAAATTTAAACATATTTTAAAATTCAAAGATTTTTTGAGCTCGGCTCAAACTCGATTCAATAAGATTATCTGTTTTAAAAGCTCAGTTAAAGTTTGATTGAACTTGGCTCGAATGTTAAGCAAATCAAAATTGAATGCATTTTAAAGTTCGTTAAGATTATCAAATTAAACTTAAACAACGTACTATTTAACTTGGTTTGACTCGTTTAAAACCCTATTTGTAATGATAAGAGATATAGGCTTTTAATGTATTTTAGAAGAATAACTATGATAGATTCTATTGACATCAAATACACTATCCTTCAATTTGCTTTGCAATGAAATTCTTTGATTTACATGTTAAGTTTATGATGTAATATGTTCTAACTGATTAACTTTAATATTTGGTGATTGGTTTTTCTAGAAAGACTATGCTAAGATTTCATCTTGTTGAAAACTTGGATATGAGAAAAAAGACAGAATGCATTAGATGCATATAGTATGATGCATTATAATTCTCCAAGGTTTTTTTTACTTCCAATTAAGTACTTATTTATATTTTGTGTTTACTATTTGATTATTTCCTTCTATTATATTTTAACTAGCAATAACTTCATGCTATGTACAGTAAAACTAAAAAAGAAGACAAAAAACACCATAGAATATAATTTCTCTTTCATTAACTTTCTCATTTATCGGTTGTGTGGATCAATAGTCGAAGACCTTATCCGTCAACTTGATAAACCCATTGTTGAACTCTGATTCCTTCAATAGCATGTTAGGGTTTGGATTCCTATGGAACATGAACTTCCTCTCCCAATTTTTCTTTAAGGTCGTAAATGCTAATGTTATTCTTGCATGCTTATCAAAGCATATTCTGACTCCATCATTTTTCATCTGTTTTTCTGTCTACCAACACATATTCAAAGTCATTATTTCTTACCTTTATACATGAACACTATCTATGCAAAAAGAAAAAAATTATTCAATATGTAATATATAACAATTTATGCGTATATCTAATTATTGAACATTGCATAAAAATCATTAATATGCAATCACAAATATAACAAAATTAAGTATAAAGAAAGAAACTGAGAAAAAATCTTATCGAAAAGAGAAAAACTGTCATTGAACTTGTTAATGGCACAACCAAGCTTGTTGTGGAAAATAATCCTTTTAAAGAGTATATGTGTATGCTACGCAGGTATGATTTGAATTCAAACATTTAAAATAATACATTATCTATGGGTTAAGATTTATTTTCAAATATATTTGCACTTATCCATTTAACCTTGAAAAAAAAACCGTTAAGATAATATATAAGCCATGGGTTATTATTTGTAGATAATACATCTTTCATATGTCTTATCTCTATATATATTTGCAAATAATTCTTACCCAAAATATATTTATAAATAGTTTAGGGGTATGTGAAATATATTATCATATCAACTATTTCAAAGACCTCCGAAATGATCTAATCCTATTTTGATATTGTAGGGATAAGATTTTTAAATTGTGCATTAATCTAATAGAATATATTATCCATGGGTTATTATTTGTAGATAATACATATTTAACTAATCTAAGAAGTTTTTTCTCATATGTCTTTATCTCTATATATATTTGCAGATAATCCTTATCCAAAAATATATTTATAGATAGTTTAGGGGTATTTGAAATATATTATCATATCAAATATTTTAAAGATCTCCGAACTAACCTAATCCTATTTTGATATTTTAGTGATAAGGTTTTTAAATTTTTGTTAATTTAAAAACTAAGATGATATTGCTGTAAAAAAAAAATTTGACCAATAGGATTTATTTGTAATAAAAATTGACCAATAAGATTGTGCAATGTTATTAATTAAAATATAAAAAATCCAAAAATTTGAGAAAAATGTATTGAGAGTTTTGGTCTCAAAAATCTAACAACGTTTTGCTATTTATAATAGTATAAATGTTTTCATTTAATATGATTTGGTGTCATTTTCATTACTGGTACTCTGGCATTGTGATTTTTATTCGAAAAGGCTTGGTTCTTTTTGTGGTTTTTTTTAATAAAGCTTTAGTTTTTTATTTTATCTTGAGTTTGATTATTCCCTGCAATCTATTATTTGTGACTTTCGACTAAAAAAAACTGTTTTGTGTGACATTTATTTAGCCTTATTTTTGTAATTTATGATTTGATGTTATTAATTAATAGTTAATAAATGCTACATTGTGATTCATATGTATACATATGTACATAAATATACATGTATAATTCAACCAATATTTATGCGACTCTATTTTGTAAAACAATGTTACTTTTATTCCATACATCGAATGGGTCAACTTCTAATTAATTATATGACGATCTCAATGAAGTATATAAAAACCCATAATCATATGAGTGTCGATGGTTAGGGTGCTTACGTTTTGATCAATAGCTATATAAACAAATATTACATTTTATCCTGATTGAGAACCGGCACCAACTAATCTCTCACTACCGTAAGTCTAAATTATCTAACATAGTACTATAGATATTTTTTTTATGTACTAAAAAAACAAATAATCATTTAAGTAACCCAATTTCCTAATGATGGTTTGATTAAAAAAATTAATATATAGAACAATAGTTACAATGGGAGAATTTATATTATATGACAGTTACTACTGTAATAACCCATATTGTGACATAGGAGTAATTAAAGTTTTCCCGTTTTGGCAGGGTTCAAGCCTCAACCATACAGTTTGGGGGTATCAAACTGTAGCGTATAAGCTGGTTTCAAATAAACTTGTTTGAAAGAAAAAAAATTTCCTTGTGACTAGCATTTTTCTTTCTTTCTTTTACTAGCTTTTGGGTTTAATTTTCAATACAAAATTCGAAAGCCCCAATTAAAAGTCGAAAAAAAGTTTTAAAAAATCTATAAAAAAAGATAAAAAAATTAAATTTCAATTGAAAAAACTAGTTAAAAAATCAATAAATAAAAGCTGATTCAGATAAATACACGTATGAGATTCCAAAAATGGCAAAATCAATAGTCTATGTGCTACGACTTTAGCTCTCCTAAAAAATAAAAAATCTAAAAAAGAAATTGCAAAACCAATAGGTAATGTTGGCACTAATTGTTCCATATAAGTCACACTCATGAGTTTTGTATCCATTTTAAAAGTAAGATTTGGAATAAGCGAATTTCCTCTTCTGAGGACAGGTTCTGGGACTACTATAACAATTTAAGTTTCGACCTCATATAACCAATACATATGGTAATGTAATTTGTTGTTGTTGTTGCCACAAATTATTTTCATCTCTTAGGCTCGTACAAAGTAATCGTCCATATGAATCATGTAAACCCCTCACAAAAGAGTGAGCAAGGATCCAACGTAGAACCTTGTGCTTAACTAACTTGAACTAGCTGAACACTGGGTCACAGTTCTAAATATGCGTTGCCTTCTTCAGCTAAACTAATTGAATAAAAATTTGAAGAACTACTTATCGTACCATGAGTAAGTCCAATTGATTATGAGCACATACAAACCCCTATACATGCGTTTCATGTATGTATATGAATAGGTCCAATTTTATTGCCCATCATCATGAAGATGGAATGGAAAGTCAGAAATTTCCTAGAAAATCATGCACGCCATTTTGTCCTTGCTGTTTGTCTCTTCTGTTTCTGGGTGCATGATGGTGGTGGTGATGGCTTTCCTATCCGTTTCAACAGTGGAATTAGTGGGCCAATTCTGTCTTTTACAGAAGAAAATAGAGGCGTGGATGCTTGGAAGTTGGAAGACATAAAATCCAAAACTAAAATTCTCACAATAGATTATCTCTATGATTTTGACATTTGTAATGGTTAATTTTTTAGAGTCACATGATCTGAGGACTGTAATTTAATATTGCTTGATGCCCAGTTTAATTTATGAATGATTAATTATAAACTCACATTTTAAACTATAACTTAACATCATTAAGTTCTCTAAACTTTAAAACGTAACACATTGATTCTATGAACTATCAATTTGTATCAATAAACTCATTTTATTAACAATATATTAACAATCTGTTAGGAAAATAGACACAAAATTTATTATACAACTTGCACATGTTTACAAAAGTTATTTTATACCTAAATTATATATTTTTTTTTGGAGTTAGTTACAAACACACCTAATTAAACTATGACTTAGTATCACTATGTCCCCTTAAACTTTAAAACATAATAAGTTAATCCCTTAAATTACTAATTTATATGAATTAACCCCTTGTGGTAGAAATCTATTAAGAAAATAGATGAAAAATTCTTGCTCGACATACACATGTTCACAAAAATATAACTTTATACCTAAATTCATCTTCTCTTATTATAATAATTGCGCAGTGACTAAAATATCTGTTAAAATTACATGTACCTATAGAAGTAATATAAATGGTATTTTAATTATTAGACAATTATTACAAAAACGCACATAATTTAATGTAAGTATAAAATGAACTTTTGTAAATATGTGCAATATATATGATAATTTTTTATTTATTCTTCTAACAAATTGTTAGTATATTGCTAACAAAAGAGGTTGATTGATACAAATTAATAATTCATGGGTCAACTTGTTACGTTTTAGAGTTTAAAGAAACACAGTGATACCAAGTCATAATTTAGGGAGTGTGATTATAATTAACCATTCCTTTTGTAATAATCATCTAGTAATTAAAATACCTCTTGTATTGCTCTTATATTTACATGTCTTTTCAATGTACATTTCAGTCATTAAATAATTATTATAACAAAAGAAGACTAATTTATATATAAAATCATACTTCTGTGAATATATACAAGTCACATGACAATTTTTCATTAATCTTTTCAATGAATTACTAACAAAAGGTATTGATTGATAAAAGTTGATAGTTCAGAATATCAATGTTTTACATTTTAGAGTTTAGAAGGATTTAATGATACTGAGTCATAGTTCAAGAGTGTGTTTGTAATTAACTCTTTTACGAATTAAAGAAAGATTTGAGAATCGTAATTTTGATTAATTTTTTTTAATTCTATTAACGTATATGGACGCCGACAGCGTTGATTGTAATCAAATTAGTAGGAACATTTCAAATCTCCCAAGAAAAATTTCGAAGTCTTCAAGAAAGAGAAACATGATAAATCCTTTTGTTTTGGTTGAACAACTAAAGATTTTGCTATTAACAGTATGTGAACTCCCGGGAAAAGGAAAAGATGAGCAAAAAAAGAATAAAATGGGATATTTTAAATTTTTACTTTTTATTTTATTTTATGTTCTTTTACTCTTTATTTTTTTTAAGAATCAATCTTAAGATGTATTTTTATAAATAAAAAAAATGCTACAGTCACCGATTTTGTTTATCGAATTATCATTACGAATAAACACAAGTGAGTGATTCTTACATTTATTAAATAATGTGAACTACATCACCTTGTGTCTATCCGTGATAATAATTCGGTAAAAAAAATGATAACTTTAACATTGCTCAATTTCATATTCTCTTTCATTTCTTTTCCCTCATCAAATTCTTTTATCCAAACAAAAAATAAAATTTTTGAGATTCCTGATGTTTGCTCATTTGGATCAATTTATAAGCTAACTTATTTAAGTAATTTATAATTTTTCATCTATTTTAATTTTCAGTAACAAAAAGGTCATAAGTTTGAACTAAAAAATCCGTAAAACGTATAAGAAAAATAAATTTTAATTAAAAAAATTAATAAATAAAAAAAAATAATTAAATAAACTGATTTAAAAGAGGATCAAAGCTTATCACAACTTATCAGGTTGTGATAAGCTTTTGACAAGACATTGCAATAAAAATAACTGACCGACTCATTAAAATCATCACCTGGATAATGGGTCAAATTTTAGTATGTCATTAAATGAAGTTCATTTGACAATAAGAACTTGAACGCCCCAAGTCATTAAACCTAATCAAAGTAGGGTCGTTTTCAGAGTTTTTGTCACACAGAGAGATATTTGGTTTGGTTGGACCCTAGCGATAGAAACAGCAATGAAGCGGCACCACTTGATTGGTTTACCAGTTCTGACCTCACAATGCATAAGGATAAAATTCCCTCTATATATATATATATATAGTTTCAAAGGCCTTGGTGATTTGGATTCTTCATAGGCACTTCTCTTTTTTTCAAGCATAAGATATGGCCTCCCATGGTAGCATCACCGTCAGCACATCGCCGAAGAGCGGCACCGGAGAAGCGAATTCACCAAAAGGTCAATGCCTTTGTTCACCAACGACCCACCAAGGTTCATTCCGGTGCAGGTTTCACAGGTCAAGCTCAACTCCTGCATGGTTCAAGAGATCCAAGTCCATGCCTAATTCTAACAACAACGTCACCTCTCTCTCCCCCAAATCAGTTGATTCTACATAAGAACATGTAAACTATATCATCACTCGTTCTATATATCTATATGTATGTATATATATATGTTTCATCATGGAATACTTGTTTCTTCTACTTTGTAAAGTGAACCAAGTGTTGGATCTCTCCTTTTTCTTTTTTCTTTTTTTGGCTTGCTATGTGACGATTTCTGTTCAACATAAAGGTTAATAATCACAAAGCTTTGTGATCTTTTATTCTTTTTCTTCTTCAGTTAGAGCTCTCTCTCTCTCTCTCTCTCTCTCTCTCTCTCTCTCTCTCTCTCTCTCTCTCTCTCTCTCAGAGGCATGAGCAAACATGACTTCAATATCAGAGGTCTGCAATCAGCGAGAGGTGAGAAATAGTAGATTATTAGTATTTTTTTTTTCCTTGGTGGATCAATATATCAAATTAATTGCCACAAGCTGAGTGATATTGGGTATTAATTCATTCTCCCCCACTCATTTAAACTTTAAAGAATATGCATAAATTTTCATGAATTTTTCAATTTGCCTTTTTTTTTTTCTGGATCCAAACGAAAAGGTTGTGATGAGTTTTGAATGGTCTATGATGATCATAATGCCATTCTTTGAATTCCAGAAGATTGGAAAACCATTGGCATCACTTCAAATGCCTGACATTTTCCTATAATAGGTGACTGAAAAGTTGATGGGCCACCATATACATATACAGGGACACTTGAACAAAAATTCTATGCTCTGATTGTGATGTGTATTGAATTTGAGCGTCACCCGACAGATATGTGTTAGAAATTAAGAAGCTATTTAGTGTTTTTCTTATGTGGAAAGGCAAGGTTGGTGGCAGTTTTAATACTATATTTTTGGAAAAGCAGTTTTAAGACTATACGGGGGCTTCGTTTCATAGAAAAGGGCAGGGGATTGGACTACCAATCATGTGTTCAGTTTTATCCTGCGTTTGATTGCACAAACAAAAGTCGGAATAAGCAATTCGCATTTTATATATTCCATATAGAACTTTTAGTGCTGCAAAATCTAAAAACGTCAAGTTTACCAACTAAAATTGTCCCAAGAGTAATTACGCCCAACAGCCCACTTGAGCAATTTGCCATTCTTCCATTGATTCCTATGAATATAGGAAACTTTTATTTCTCATTCACAAATCCATCTTTGTTTATGCTGCTCACTCTCAGTTTGGTCCTACTTTTTAAGTACAGGATAAACAATTATAGAATTTTGGAAGTCAAATTATAAAATTATCGTTTAGAAGATTTGTAATTCTGATATTAACAGTTGTGAATTCCTTATTCCCTTATTTTGTCTTCTGAAACAAATGGGGCCATGGTCATTCCCATCAACACTTGTCTATCCCAATATTCATGTATATATATATATTCCTGTATGCATGCATGTATGTGTGTAGATGTCATAGATAATTAAATGTCATCATTATATTTGTAATCCTACTGCTATTTGCTTATCCATTCACATTAATTATTATCTTGGCCCAAAAACAAAAATCTTTACACTACTCTATTTTGAGATAATTGCAAATTCTTAATTAAAAAAGAAGGGATTTTATATGCAATTCTTTCAAAAAATTTGCAGAGAAAATCTCCCGGAATAATGTGACAATTACATCTTTGTAATTGCAAATTCGCAGAAAAGGGAACTTGTTCCTTTGCACAACCTTGTAGTGGAAAGGCTCAATCTGATTTTGAGCTGCGCTCTTTTTGTCCTGGGTTAGAGAGAGAGAGAGATAGAGAGAGAGAGAGATCTTGGTTTTGTATCAAAGCTTATGTACTCACTGGCGGAGCTACATAGGGCTTACAGCTGCTCTATCAAATTTATAAAAAATTTATTGTTACTTAAATTTTAGAATTTCTTTTTAATTTACCACATCTGAAAATTTATAAATGCCTCCTAAAATTTTTAAAATTTCAGATTTGGCTAACATCTGGAATAAATAGTAAATTACAACTCTATTGTACCACAATTGGTGCATTAATTTTTGTAGTGTTAATGCTTTTTGCTAGTTGGTTCCATTATCATAAAACTGCTTCAAAATTGACTTGGTTTCAAGACATAGAAACTATGTTGGATCACCATTTAGCGGGGCTACTAGGACTTGAGTATCTTTCTTGGGCGGGACATCAAGTACATGTATCTTTATCGATTAATCAATTTCTAAACGCTAGAGTAGATCCTAAAAAGATACCAGCTCCTCGTGAGTTTATCTTGAATTAGGATCTTTTAGCTCAACTTTATCCCCGTTTTGCATAGGGAGCAACCCCATTTTTTTACCTTGAATTGGTTAAAATATGTGGAATTTCTTACTTTTCGTATATCTCAATTTGCCCCAAAAATTTTTAAAAAGTTCTATTTTGTGCTACAAATTTAGAAGTGCCTCTTAATTTGCCCTCCTAAAAATTATAAAATTCCTCCTTAAATAGTTATTTGCTCTAAAAACCTTTTATATATTATAAATACAAGCTTACATTTCTTATATAGATACACTGAAGTCAAATGACCTATTATTAATTATGAAAAAAAAATTTCCTCAATTGTGATTAATTGTTGCCCTTTGAATGAATTTTCCAGCTTGGTCACTATTTGTACGGCTTGCAATCAAATTAAACATGCCACATATAGTCCAATTTGTAATAAATTAAAAGAGTTTAATTGTAATGCACCGTTAATATAAAATTTTTACACAAGCAGTTTATCAAATTATGTAAAAAACTTTTACACTTGAGAGTGTATCAAAATTAAATTTTAAACAAAAAATCGTAAAGCAAAAAGCTGACAGTGAAAAAAAACACGTTACCCTTCCCTTAATCAAGCTTAACAAGATGTTAACTAACTAATCGCTACTGGCTGCAGCTTGTATTAGACGACGAGGACCACCACCAGCACCCCAGACATTCCCATCATGACGGTGGTGCCTGCACCGGAATGACCCCGGATGCCTTGTGGGCGAACACACACACTGCTTTAATTTGCCACCTCCACCACCCTCCGCTGCAGCTTCAGCCACCACTCTCGGTGGTTGCCCAGTTGCTGTTTCCCTCTGAACCGCCGTAGGCCTCTCCAAAACATTCGATCTGCGCCGCCGCCCTGCCAAGTCCCGAAAGCTTATTAAAAGAAAACCTGGGTGACACATCTTCTTCTCTTCTTCTCTTTCCTCGTCCTCTCCTCTTTATTCTTGTGCTGGGATTGAAGGAATGGCTTGAAAAGGAGGCGAAGGAGAAGTGGCTAAGTAAAGTTGGGTATAAAGAGCTTTGAAGAAGACCAGATTCCTCTCAGAAAGGTGTCCTTGTTAAGTTGAATATTGGTTACAACCATCGAACTATGTCGTGTTAATATAGTACAACAAGTTAATATACATTAAGCATGATGACGTGTGTGTGACTGTGTGTTTGTTAAGCGGTGGAGTTCTAAATATTAGTTATAAAGTGGTATCACATCATCTTACTGATATAGTATAACAAACTAATAAATTAAAACTATATAATCATGTAAATTCTAATTATCAAGAGTGTTGAATTTAAAATTTAAATTTTTTTTGCGTAAAAATAAGATGATTAAAATTTTAAACACTCGTATAACCAAGGCAATACCTCCGCTGTACACAATATTTTCTCTCGCTGCTGAGACCTCTGGTTTGAGAAATGAGTCACCAACACCTCACTTGGCCTAACCGTGGCCAGATAAAGTTAACATACTGGTGATCATGTGGTGGTCCACCATGATTCCCAACAACAATTCAGTACATCGGACTTGGCCCTTGGCAACACATCAGTGGTGCTGATCCAACCCCATTTCTCTTGCGCTTCAACTTTACCCCTAATCTTTCATTAGGATTCCAATTCTTTGTTTGTTTTGGTAGGCTCTTGGGTGGTTGGTTTGGAAGAATAATTTGACTTTTAAATTTTCACCGTGTTTATATCTTGAATTTATGGAAGCAGGGAAAAGAAAAAGACAAGCAAAGAGCATGAAGTGATATTCCTTTTGTTTTTAGCGATAAAAAATAAATATATACAAATGATTTTATTTTTCTTGACAAATATAAAATTCAAACATAACATAAGCTGCTGAGTAATTTTTTTTAGGTTCCTTTAGTGGTCATGGTTTTTATTTTATTTTATTTTTCTACCAAAGATTGCTTTTGGGGGAGGTGGGTGGGGGTGAGTTTTAGGGGTTTGGTGTTGGGTTGGGGGTGTTTGATAGTGTTTGGAAAGTTACAAAACGATGCTGATTTTGTTCCTAGTCACATTGTACATAAAGCTCTTTTCATTTTGGATTATTCAATTCTAGCAGACATGGGCGGTGCTGTCACTGCTCAATTCATGGATGCACCTGTGTGTGTGTGTGTGTGTGAGAGAGAGAGAGAGAGAGAGAGAGACAGATTTCCAATAACATATCTGGTTGGGTTTAATCAATCAGTTGGCACACTTACAATTAATTTCGAATTCTGCCATGACTCTCACTTCCTTTCTTTGACAAGCCAAGCAAGTAACGACTTGAAACCTTCAGAAGAATTTGAAACTGATTAAGAGTTTAGACCTCCGGAATTAAGAAAATAAGAGATTTATAAGAAAATATCCATCATGTTTATGACTTAACGGAAATAATTACTGTATATAGTTATGGATACAAAATATACGTACTTCACTAAACAATATTTTTTCTACCTCATAGATCAGTTGGGCTGGATCAGTTTGCATAAAGCCTCGGCAGCGAAACCCAAGACAAGATAAAGTTGGGCTCAAGTTGAGCCCATCTTGGCGGTCCGATTTCTGCCTCATTTGAAAAGTGAAATGCTGACGCTAGCATTGTTCTATTTGGAAATGAACCAAAAAACCATCCCAAGGACTTTTGTACTTAAAAATCAGAGTTGGAACCAAAACCAACTTGGGTGAAGAAAGTTATCATTCCTCTAAAATTGTAATATGTAGTGTTCATTACATTAGCAATTTAAATTTGTAAAAAAATGAAGAGATTTTTAAAGACAAAATTACATGACAAAATCTAATAGAAATAATTAATAAATAACTCATACTATTTAATAACTAGAGTTTTTATCCAACTTGAGAGAGAGAGAGAGAGAACCAAAAAAAAATAAAAATAAAAAATTCCCAAATTTTGTTTTTTTTTTTTAAAAAAAAATACTTGTATTAAGTGAACTTGTATTTTGCCAAATGAAAATTATCATTCATGTGACCATTCAAATCTCACAATGCACACGTCTCAGTCGACATTTAAAATCCATGGGTTTCATATCAGAAATGCTATGAACTTTTTCTTGCGCACAAAAGAAAATGACTCACATGATCTCTTACATTCTGGCTTGCCCTTGCCCCTACCCTATTACTAAAGCTACCTACTACCAAGAAGGTAAGGTACCACCTACCTGTTGTGATGAATCTTAGAGCTGACCATCTGATAAGGTTCTATTTATATAAATCATTATCATATTATGTCATTTGCAAAATTTTATCAGCATTATCATTTGATTTGATAGGCCTCACTTCAAAAATTGACTGAAATCACAAATCAGCATTAAATTATATGATAAAAGATAGCAAATCTAGTTGATGCTAGCTAGCCATGTGTATTCCCGTCATCCGTCAGATCAAAGGGTGGGCCTTCATCATGATTTTCATAACAGTGATGTTTTGATTTAAAACTAATACTTGGTGGAGAATAATCAAAACTGTGCAGTTTAAAAATAGATTATACATTGGCAGTGTTGTGGGCTTTTTCTTTTTGAAGTTTAGAATATTTAGGGAGTATTTGAATGCTCTGTTTATAAATTATAAGTTATAACTTATTTTTAATAAGTTATTTTTAAAAATAATTTTTTTTAAAAAACGTGATTAGATATAAGCAATTTTTTTAAATCACTTATTTAAATACATTTTAAAATAGTCATAAATTATTAAATAAGTTACGTCCAAATATCCTCTTAAACTTGCATTTCTTGTACTATCGTCCCAAAAGTCACTTTTGAGTGTAAATGTGCAATCCAAAGTTAATGACTCGCCCCTATGTAATTTAAATGTAATAATAGTTGCTTATTTTCTTATAAACACAGTCTCTCTGAACTGCACACAAAAATAAAATTGTATATATCTAACTCTCTTCAGACCCTACAGTGATGGGAGCCTCTTGAATTGGGCTGCCCTACTGCAATTCACTCATCAATATGAAATGTATAATCACTTCCCGTTTTTAGTTTAAGACCATTTCACAATATAAGGTTTGGCAAAACCAAATAGGGTACAACCTTTGACCTTTCTGGTCTCATATATAGGGCGCATTGAGTGAGTTATATATTCACATGATTCACAACTCTAAGGACTTGTTTGGCATCTTTTTTATCATTTAATTTTTTTTTAATTTTAAATTTGAGTTAATTTGCAATGAAAGTAATGTAAAAGTTTGAAACCACAACTGTTTTCCAAGTATTTTCATTTTCTTATTAATATGAATTTTTGAAAAGTATAGAATACATTTGAAAGATATTCTGTTTTATAATTTTTCAATTTCTAAAATAGGAAACAATCTCTAACGAAACCCAAACTAGCTTTAAATTTTGCTTTTTGATTTGATCGAATAATAACGAGTTACGCAACGTTACCTCTCTATTCATAACCCTACCTAGCGTTTGGTATCATAATTAGAGATTTCCTTCATTAAAAGTTAGCTAGTATCTTTAATTTTATTGAGAGGCTTACCTCTATAAAATAAACTGTTTGTAAAAATTAGATGAATTAATATACTTGCTAGCTAGTATCCTTAAAATAAATTGTTTCTCACGAGGCACATGATTGTTCAAGATAGATTTAGATTCACTTCATTTCATAATTAGAATGTAGATCTCAATTTCATCAATCAAGAGACTAAATAAGATCATGTCAAATGTGTTAACAAAATTACATCGTTTTACATTAAAATTTATTTCGGTACTTATGACTACAAAGTCACAAACTCATTTATTTTTAATTAAGTTTTAAGTCAACTCATTTGATCATTCTATTTTTATTTTACTTTATATATCAACTACTCAACCAATGGAAAAGAGATTTTCAGAAAAGAGATCTTCAGAGGAACTACCGCATGAAAGTCATCTTCACGAAAAATTATTCTATGTCAGCCTTATGGTCGAGCTAATTAGAAATTAAACACATGCTCTTATCCTTAATGTTAGTTGACCTATTTTTTTAAAAGATAATAGAAATAATAACTTTCTTAATACATTCAAACTTGTTACTCATTTAGTTAAGTTGACAAAAAAATATATGATGTGTCCATTTTTAATAAGCTGGTACATCACCGGAATGAGGATAACGTGATGTTCGGAGAACATAGGATAGTTTCTCCATCTCCACAAGATCGAAATGATTGAGTGGGCCCTCTCAGAGCCTTTTCCATTGGCCGCTTGATAGGCCGACTAATATGAATTCTAGAAATTCCTCTCAGAGGCGACAATTCCAATTTCCAACTTTCAACTTCAACACTACAACGAGCACGAGAGTTTAGAAAGGTCATTTCTCAATTTTCCAACGACCCTTCTTCTTTCTTCTTCAAAGCCGCCAACCCCAGTCAAATTTGACCCGTACCTTCCAAGTTCCAACCCTGTCCCCCTACCTTATACGCACACACCAGTGACACCACCCGAAAAGATATATACATATATAACAGCATCTTCATCCTCCCCAGACCTCGCCCTCACACCTTTTTGCATCAGTCTCTTTGAATTCCTATCGACCTATCTTGCTGAGTACTATTCTTTACATCTATTTTCGATTCCTTTCATTTCTTTTTCGTTTTTTGGAATTTTGAATCTTTGATAGGAAAATGAACTCAATGAAATCGTTTGCTCTTCCGATGGTTGTTTTCTTGTTCTTGGCACTTCTCCAACTCAGCCGTGGACAGGGACTTGCTCCTTCACCTGCACCAAATGGTCCAGCCAGTGATGGTATGTAGCTATTTTAATTCTTCTTCCTTATCATTATCATCATTTCCAACAGTATATATATTCATATTATAAAAAAAAAAAAAAGAAGAGGAAATTGTCACCCACTCATTTGTGCTAAGTTTGTCCTGCCAAATATTATGCTTTCTCTTCTCACTGTTCTTTTATTTTCTTTACCTTTTTTTCCCTGTAATTAGTTTTTTCTTTTCATTTTCTTGGTAAAATAAAAAAAATTAACCGATTTCTCTTTCGCTTTCTTTTTTTTTTTTCCGAGTAAAATTTTGCTTAGATTAGTTTATTTATCAGCTTATTTAATTAACTTTTTCCGTCTTTCCTGTTTTTTCAGCTAAATTTAGTTTTTTTTTAACTGAAAAAGACAAAAAAAAAAAATAGTAAAAAGTCCTAAGCTACCTACATATTTAGCCAACTATAGAACTTAAAAAAAATTATTCCTATTATTGTTATTTCAAATAAACTTGGAATATATCATTGATATGATAATATTACTAGTTTTTTCTTCTCTCTTTTTTTTTTTTTTGGGGGGGGGGGGGGGGGGGGGCGCTGGTAGGATGGGAAAAATGATCTTTCATTGTACTTTTGTCTGATTAGAACTAGTCTAATATTTCCTTTTGGTTTTTTCTTATCCAATGCAGGCACCGCTATTGATCAAGGAATTGCTTATGTCCTCCTACTTGTAGCACTCGCAATCACATATATCATCCATTAATGTGGTCATTTCTGTGGATCTCTGCCAATTCCACACATATTTATTCAGATTCTTTACTCTTTTCATTTTTCCCCTCCTCTTAATTTAGAGAAAGCTCGGCAAAATATTGTATTTCTGCATTCCCTGTAAAGTAAAAAACCAAAATTTGAGTAATGTAACTGCTAAGAGTTCGTTTACCATATCATTATTTTTTTTTTTATTTTTTTTTTGTTGGTTATGCGATTATGGATGTCTGAGCCAGCTTACGCGCGCAGCTCAACTAATTTTTTGCAACCCATCTATTACGAGATTGGGAAATTTAAGAGAGATTTATCTCTCGCAGCTTGACCCTAAATCCTGCACAAGGTATGACTATTTTTAAAACTGCGAGCTCAAAAATGAAAAGTGGGTTTTGCTACAGTAATGGAGTGATTATGTTACAACAAGGATTCAAAATAGAGAAACAATCTCTTCATACATGAAGATAAGATTATGTAGATTTAACCAGTCTAAATCTGCAATAGAAATTTCGTACACTTAACTACTTTTTATTTTTATTTTTTGTCAATGGTTTCATATACGAAGGTATAGAAGACTACACAAATTTGGCCATCCTCAAACCCGTAGTGATGCAAATCTCGCGTACTACGCTACTCTTTGTCTTTTTACAATCGATGGCTAGCTATGTAGATGAAAAAACAAAAATGGGGTTTAAAAGGCTCTAAGCTGATTTTGGGCAGAGTGATAGGCTCACAAATTGATAATATATTTTGGATCTGATTGTGGCCTGGCCTAAACTGAGTTGTGACCACGGATGGCACCTCCTGGATCGTAACCTAGTAAGGCACTACGATTTTTAATTAGGGCCTTTATTCGATAAGCCAAAGCCCAAAAAGGTTTTCAAAAATTGAATTCGGCTAGTCGGAAATTTTTTTGATATTTCTATTGAGAATTTTCTGCGGCAGTTGAACCCATGTCAGTGCCAAAACAAATCTAGTGAGAAGGTAGTATTAATGTTTTTAGGTACCATTTTCCTAATAGTTTTATATTTTACTTGATGGGTCCCTAATGGTAAAACATTTGAGTGACGATAATTGCCACAAGTTAGTGGAAGAGTTTTCATTCATTCTGCTTTATTTGCCCCGCCATTAATGTAAAAGACTAATGCGAACTCGAGTTACAAGGTTTATTAAGCCTAACACATTTTTTGGTTCAAGTTTTGCACCGAAAAATTATAAGGGAAATGAAAACACCTTGTCCCTTTTTTTCCCCTTTTACATTGGGTAAAAACTTCATTGAACAATGTAAGAAAAGTACATGAAAGAGTTTACTTACCTTGTGCCTAGTAAAAGGCCACCAAAAAACAAAAAAAAGCCATGCCAACCTTGCATGCTAGGGACACCAAACATAAGTTACATTGATCTTTAAGATTCTATCAAACAATTTATCTATGCAATTGTCGTGTGATGGTTCAAGTATCAAGTGCCTTTGTATTTCATCATTTATAAAAAGTAAAAACAATAATCTAAGGGGATGTGTAGTGGCAAAATTGTTCTATTGCAATTTAAGCGTTATGAGTTCGAACTTTAAAACACAAAAATAATTTATCTGCACACAAAAGTATATATGACTGCATACATCTAATACTTTCAAACTTGCAATTACAAGAGTCAAGTGCCCTTAGTTGTCCTTATTCATCCCATGTTCTTTCTTATTTGTTTATTTTTCAGACCAAGCATAAATTTACTACTTTCACTCATTTTTTTTCCGTAGCTATGACTTAGTAATCTACACCCGTTGCATTATCACTTGGCCACGCTCCATTTAAATTTATATTTGGCACTAATAAAGAATAGTGTCGGCATTTGATGGTTGTCAATTTCAGTCCAAATATCTATTGTATATGTGATATAATTAGATTGTTGATAAGATTTTGACACGTATGGAGATAGAATTTATTGATTGTAAAAGTCCGGCAAAACTCACTAGTGGCTAGACCATAAATGCATCTGTCTTATGTTGGATTACAATTTCATCTCCCTTTTGCCAGACATGTACATAGTAATACACAATGAATAAATCTACACAGAGCGACTATACACTGAATAGAGCCAAGAACCAATCAGAGAGTCTAAGCCCAAGCAACCCGTTAAAAACGAAAAGCCTAAGGTAAGTACTGCTCTTGAATCCCTTGCGGTGTCAATGTGGGATTATAGGTATCCTTGCTGTTTCTTTTGCTAGACATGTACATAGTAACACACAGTGAATAAATTCACATAGAGCGATACAATTTCATCTCTCAACTCAAGGCAAGAAAACCCCAAGAAAAGCATGCGTTCCCATGGCATAACATTAATAACTTGTTTTCAAACAAGACAATTCCTTCCGTCTTACTGTCTTTGTTATTGAAAGGAATATTTTCTCAACCATGTTTGCTAAAACGTTGATTTTTCCTACTCTAAAAATAAAATAATAAGTCAAACGTCTTAAAAAATAAAAATAGTACGCTGGTCGTGAGACCGAAAGTCATCCGATGGCAGCTCTAAATTGTAAAAGCCCAAGCTCATTGACCATGGTTTATCAATGTCAACGCCGAGCAACATTAATTTTCTTTCAACTTCAATAAGTTGGCAATTTTTGTTTGCATCAACTTACTTAGTAAAAAAGTGATAATATCATTAAATAAGTAAGCTTATATGCTAATCCAAACAATTTAAAAAGTCTTTCAAAGGATGAGGATGAAAACTAAGGCTTTTTATGCTGATTGTAATACAGGTTTTTGCTGGTTTATGAAAATTTCACACGTTATACATCCTGGGTTTTTCACTGATGTTAACGGAAGCACTAAAATTTGAAAATTGTAGTTGTTTGATAATATTTTTATGGGTGTTAAGGCTTTAAAAGTAGGAGATGTAGAGATGGATTATTCCAAGTATTGTTCATAACCAACTAGGGTTAGTCCAATTGGTTAGAGTTTTTGGTCTCTATTAAAGAGATCAGGAGTTCAAAATTCCTCTTTCCGGATCTCCTTTCCGACTTCAGCTCTCCTTATAATTTCTGTCGATGTAAAAAAAAAAAAAAATTGTTCGTCAAGAAAAAGAATAGTCAAGCAAGAAAAAAAAAACTGCAAAACAGAACTTTTATATATGCTCCCCTTGACAAAAATGGAGAAAAATAATCTGTAATAAATAAATTGATAAAATATTTGTTTAATTGGATTCAATATTAGAGGTTGTGAAACCCCACACTAAAGTCATTCGACGACCCTTTTAGCATTCGTGGGCTTGACATTTTTTTTTTTCAAAAAGAGAAAGGAATTTATTAGATTGAAACTATAAATACATGTCTACTTTGGAACATTTTACCAACCAGATAAAAAATAATAATTTACCCAACCAAATTTTAGAATTGATCGCTAAAAGTATCCAAACACCGAACTTTGAAAGTATCCAAACTCCTATTTGAATACTTCTCATACGTGGACCAATGATGGACACATACTCGGATGGTTGGAGTTTCTTGTCGTGTGATTTTTTTTTAAAAAAAATTGAACCTTTTTTATATTAAAAAAAGTCATAAATTACTTAAACAAGCCCCAAAATAAGTCGATTCAAAGAAACATGAAATCAAATTATATAAAAAATTTGTTTTTATTACTAGCTCATAATTTATAAATAGTGAGGTGCGAAAGCAAAGAAGAGATTGCAAATATGAGAAAAATATTTTTCATGTTGTGTATGGCCGAATTAGAGGATTAGGCTGACAAGACTAAATTGACATACTGCTATATATTTCATCCGTCGCAGACTAGAATTTGTTTCGTCATCTTAGCATCAAAATGAGATGATAAGATCATCTCATTTTTCCAACAAATTGTAAAAAAAAATCATCCAATTTTAAGTTGGGTCCACACAAAATACTCTTGCCTCATTCATAATATTAGGTGGATAATGAGTTGTGAACACAAACGATCACGCCCAACAATGCCACCATCTTTATTCTTCAACAACTCCCCGAGAGAGAGAGAGAGAGAGCTCACCATTCCTCTAACATTAATGTTAGAGCAAAAACTTTATATTATATTTGGATATCAGATTTGTTAAGAGAGAAGATAAGAAAATAAAATGAAATTAATTATATATATTTATTTTTGTAGGTAATTAAACAAAAATAAATAAATTTATTGACAATAATATTTATGTTCTTTTCATTTTCCTGGCCAAACTAAACAAAGTAAAGTAATTTAGTTATTTTTATTTCATTTTCTTTTCACATATTTTCTTTTTCTTTCTATGCACAAATTTAAGATCCAAACATAATATTAGTAAAGTTTGATTGCATCCAATAATGGAGGAGGAGGTGAATCTTAATACAAAAAAAGAAAAAGAAAAAAAGAATGGAGGAGGACATGAATCTTAATTAAATTACAAGATTTATCAAATCCAGCATATGTTTTAATAATGGATATCCTCATGTATATGCTAGGAATTGCCTTTATGGTGGTGGCTCAAGTCATTTTTGTTCCCGAGTATGCATGAGATGCTAATAGATTGCAAATTGGGCTACTCCATACAGTATATTTTATTTTATTTTTATGTCCTCCATAAGAGTTGGCTACCCTTTCTAATTAAGACTTTCCCTGTCTTTAGTATGGAAGCTCACTATATTAAAAAAATTTATCTGATTTTTTTCAATTAAAATTTAATTTTATAATTTTTTTCGTGAGTTTTAATTTACTAACATTAAAAATTAGTAAAACAAAAAAAAATTAATTAAAAAAGCCGACAAAAAAGTTGATCTAAGCCATAAATCCTTATCATTCACACTAGCAAGAATCGAGTTCAAAATATAAATTTTTTTATTGGAATCATAATATTTCAATAATAATCAGGAATAAGAGATATTTCTCCGATGAATGTCACAAAATCCTCTTTCATTAAAAATTAATAAAACGAAAAAATTAGTTAAAAAAGCCGACAAAAAGTTGATCAAAACCGTAAATCTTTATCATTCACACTAACAAGAATCGAGTTTAAAATATGAATTTTTTATTGGCATCATCATATTTCAATAATAATTAGAAGTAAGAGATATTTCTCCCAATGAACTTCACAAAACCCTATTTCAATTCTTTTGGATTTTAAATTTTTAACCGTTGAAAAGCTTTTAAATTACGCAATAAAAGAAAAGACATAACCAAAGCACAAGGCCACGCCCACTACATGGCAACTCACCCCCTGCTATCGTACGCACTTAGGTCCTCTGTGCACCGTCTTTTATAATCCCTTACCCTCGTACTAGACGCCCCAAATCGAGTCACCGATCGTCATTTCTGTTCTAGACTTTTGTGTCCTTCTCAGACCATCCATTTTTTTCCCTTCACAAACCTTATTGGCTTCGTAGATATCATCTTCTTCACAATCCATCTTTTGAATTTATATACTTTTTTTGGTCCGCAGGTTTGTTTTTGATGGCTTATTCAATCTTTTTTCATTTTATGTTAATGGGTATGTGAATATATATTTGTTGTGAAATTGATGGTGTTGGTGCATTGATTTGGATGAATCTGCAAATGGGTATTGGTCTTTTTGTGATGATTATGTTCTGATGGATATGCTTGTTTTTGTGGATGATCATCTGGGTGGTGGATGGCCCATCCGATGTTGCTCTGATTTATATTAGTTTCAGATTATTGTTAGAAGTGATTTCACCAGAGCAAGTTTTGAACTTTACCCTTTCTTATCTGTCGTTTGTTTTTCATAATAATTTCGTGAATGATAGAGATTTTAACTATATGCATCATTGATGGTGTTTGGATTAGTTTTCTTGTGTTTTGAAACAAAGAAGATGTTTTTGAGGTTAGATTATATGGTGTGGATAGATTACTGTATTTTGTTTTTCTTGAGCTGCATTTCTTGATGACATTGAAGTAGTGGGTGATTGCTTGTTTAGCATTTTGAAGGTCAATCAAGGTTTCAGTTTATAATATCTGGAAGGAATTGTGTATAGACGTTTGATTTTTAGCTATGGCTTGGACTGAATATAGTACTTGTTTCACTTTGATGGTTTTTTTTTCTAATGTATCATATTTTGCAATGCAACTATAGTGAATGAAATTGTCTTTATGTACTCTACAAGGATCTGATTAGAATTTTATGCTATATTTGTTTGACAAGGCTTTGGCTACTGTATACAAGCTTATATTGTGTTTGCATATGTATGCACATTGTGTATCTCATTTCCTTTTATGACTTCTTATTGATATGGATTAGAATGATTGAGGATATGATAATATTAGGTTTATGGTTTTGCAAGTGTGTTATCTTTTTTCCCCAAAAAGCAAGGTTTTCATTATTAAGCAGTGGATTTGATATGCATATCAGATTTCTATTTGAATTTTCCCTTTTATGGGATGTTGATCATGTTATGAATTCATGATTGAACATGAGGTCCCGTTTATCCCAAAATAGCTCATCTAAAGTCCCTCGCATTTAATATTCTTTGGCAGTCTTCCTCTACGTTAGTTGAAATATGATTAGCCATTGGTACACTTGTAAGCTTAAATTATTTTTATGTGACTGCTTGTGAAATTGGTTGTTAAAGTTAATTATTTTGCATTCTTGGCCAACTTCTGCACCAAATGGGTTTGATTACCCATATCTGGTATCAACCAAGAGTGATCATCAGCACGAGCCTAATTTGCTCTTCAGATGGCGTGACCCATATTAATCCATCAATTTAAAATCCTTTATCATTTTGTTTCTTTGTAACTGCAATTGTTTTCCTTATGAATGATGGAATGATTTATAGATTCCTATCGCAATGGTGTTAATATTTAGGTACAATAGAAGATAGATTATTGGCTGAAATATGGCAATCAAAGGTCCTATTGATTGATATATCAACATTGGAGATAGTTTTGGATTTAAATGGTTTGCTTAGTTTGTTTATCTTATCATTCTCTATATTCTTATTTATTATTAATTTGAAACTTCTAGGTTTAAATCATTCAAAATCATTTGTGGTTGGAGGAGAAAGTTAGAAAAGTTATCTTCTTGCATGGGAAAAGGATGCCAGATTTGAGAAGTGGTGTTCGTAGATCTAAGAGGATCAACAATATTCAGGAAAATCCTACTGTTTTAGTTCCAACTCCCCGGCGTGGCACTGGAAGAGGTAATAGATCCAAAGCTGCAGTCCTGATATCACCTCCCTGTAGTCCAGTTAACCCAGCATATCCTTGTACAAGGCCAAGGTCGGCTGGTAGAGGCAGAGGGTGTAGAGCAATGAATCAAGATAAGAATGTTGAGCTTTTTGGTGCTGGCATTGGTGGACGGGGGCGCATCAATTTGGATGCAGCAGTGAGAGAAGCGGCCGCCATTCCTGATGTGTTGGCAGTAAAGAGAAGTGCAGAAAAATTGGCTGTTGTTGAGGAGGAAGGAAGCACAAGTCCACTTCCTGAAAGGGTACGATTTGGTTTTAGCCTTTACTATCACCTGCCCTCTTTGTGGCATTATATTGCTCTTAATATTTAACATTTAGCTTTTCTTTTTTTCTTTTCTTGTTCTATTTAGTTTATACTTCCTTACTGATGATTTTTCCTATTAGGTCAGCTTATCTATGTATCATACTTTTAGTGCACTACCTGCATTTTTCTGCAATTTGTTGGCTTCTATATTAGTATATATGTGAGGGAAGATGTATGGCAAATAAACAATGACAGACCAACCAGTTGGCTTAACTAAGTGACAAATTTCTTTTTTCTTTTTGTCTAATTTTATGTTGATTGCATCCGGGCAGCAATTTGCAAAGTTAAAAGCTTGGGCTGCTAGGTGTGAGAACACAAATCAGGTCTGAGGGCAGCCACCTTGTACAACTATTGCCTAAGGTTAGGTTTTACTCAATCCAACCCTCCCAGCACCCTCAATTTACAGCAATCAAGACGGAGGAATGACCGTTTGGCTGATAGGGTACTGTTAGAAAGAAGAATTTTAATTGGTCTATCCCATGATCAAGTTTCGTGCAACAGTTTTTGGTTGTAAATGAAAGAATCAGTTTTTAGTCTTCATCAACTTTTACTGCTTTCTGGAGCTTTTCTTTTTCTTTCTTTTTATTGGGAGAAGAGGAAGAAACTGGAATAGTGGCCAATTGTAGTCAAACAACAGTCAGAACTGTAGCTTGGTTCAATACTAATTATGTACTGATTTGACTTTTGACACTACTGCACTGTCAGTGTTTATACAACTTGTACAACCAATGATCTTGATGCTGTTACAGTTTCTCAATTTTATCATTGGCATATTCATGATTTCTATCAATACTCATGTGGATTGAAGTTTGTACCATATCTTAGTATATTAAATTTTTTTATTGCTAGTCATTGTGAGTTCAAGTTTTTTTTTTTGTTGTTGATAACTATCCCAGGAGGAGAATATGCATAAATTGATCATAATTAACTACTCTTACTCATGAAAAATATTTCATGATTATTCTGTTGTATGTAAAAAGATTACGTGATTACTTACCCCATTATTATGTATTTGGGATTTATGATTATGATGTCGGAATGTCTTCAATCACGAATTTGAATTTAAGGATACGAAAAATTTTTTTTTTTTCGGGAGCATTCTTCCGTTTTTATTTTATAACTTGAGTGACTTGTGAGATATTTTACTCTTTTAAGTATAAGCTTATAGTAGTAGTTTTTTAATTCCTAACTAGTAGTTCTCTGTAGCTTGTCAACTCCAAATGGAAACATGTTTAAAATGGTAATTTTGTACTCCTCACTAGTAATAATTTGAATCTTATCAACTCCTATTGGAAGCTATTGTTAATACTCCAAATGTTAGTTTATCAAATGTGTGACCTAATGTATACCACGGGTAAAATGATTTTGTAATCTGAGTGTTCGACTTCTTAATTTTGTGACTTGCCTTTTTTCGTTGATAGGAAATTTTGTAAACTGCCTTCAACTAGTAATTTTCTTTTTTGGTTGATTGATGAATATTGCTTAAAACTTAATCTTAGTTTCTTTGCTAAGCAAAACATTGACCTTTGTAATATTGGTTTAAGGATAGATAAATAAAACCTCTAATGCCTGCAATAGTGCACTCTGAATAGAATAAGTCCAAGTACTCTATTATATTCTATTTTTGGTAACAGTTGGTGTGATTTTACTGGAGGGCACATTAGATGACTACTTCTCCATGACACCTTTGGCTTTTGCTTTTGTTTAGCGTCATGATCTATATCTCTGTCATGGTATTCAGTCATATGATAACACTATTCAAGTTACCACAAACTTCTGTTAATTTTTCGGCGCTTGTTTATGAGATCTCCATTGAAGTGTAAAAGTGATCTGAGTATCTAACAAAACCAAGAAACAAAATTTCCTTTTGTTTCCATCGAAACGTCAAAATGACTAAAAAAATTTCATTTCCTAGGGAAACGACATGAAACATTAGCGGAATACATAAATTCAAATATTTCCATGAAAACATACCAAAATGCACCGAAACACTACGAAACAAATGAGTTGTTTTGACACGTATTAGGCAATTTTGATCCTTATTTGTAGCTCACCTCTGTTTTTATTATTACTATCATGATTATCGTAATTAATATTAACTTCATTATTAGATGGGAGATTTTATTTATTGTCACTATAATTAATTTAGGTGCTTCTGATCAATAGAAAGAGGAGGAAACAAATAAATTTGTAACTCAATACCATTTGTTTCGGTATAAATAGTCATTATCTCAAAATTTTGAGATATCTATTTGCTAAAGGATGTATTAGCTTAACGCATAACCTCTTAAATTATCTCATAATCAAGTAATATAAAGATTTATAATTAATGAAATTACAAAATTAACTTTCTAAATCATTTTTATAGAAATTAGCATTTACATTCAGTGCTACCATAGAATTCTCTCATGTAAATAACTATATAGCCTTCAAACATGTTCAATTATTTATTTATTAGTTTTAGAAATACACATGGATGGAGTTTAACTCGTGTTTTCAAATTTTTCTCTATTTCTATCATGTTTCCGAAATGTTTCCAAAGTGTTTGTGTCTCCAAGTAGACCGTAACGATGCATTGAAACGAAATTTTGATTCTTCAAAAGAGCAAATCGGAAACTTCTAATTCTCTCTTCCCACTGTATTTTTCTTCACTCTTTTAGAGTACATCTGAGAATCACAGGTGTATGAAGTTTTAGTTTTCCCTCTGTTACTTCAACTCTACAAGGAGTGATGTATATAGAGTGGAAGAGCTCGTCGGTATTGTAGGCCAACCAACTAGCTTGAGTGCTTGATCAATGATCATGTATTGTGCTAGAAATTTTGACATAAAATTTTTATTTCTATGCATGTTTCTGAGTTGAATCCTATATGAGACGAAATGTCTATAGTTTTGTACTGAGGCGTCTAAGCTGCTTATGATGCATTTCCTGCTACTGACTCCTTTTTGCAATTATTGGATTTAATGAAGTCATTCAAACATCTCTATCCCTAGTCTATATGTGTTGAAGCTTGTCTATGTGAAGAATAAAACAAAAATTTAATTATTGGATATTAAGGAGAAACTTTTGAACTTGAAAACTCTCGTTCTTTCCATGTTTATCAAAGTTTAGATGGTTCACAGTACTATTTGTGTCGATGGTTTCACTTCAGGTTCAGCTTGGCAATTCCCCTCTTTACAAGTTAGAGAGAAAGCTGGGCAAAGGGGGTTTTGGACAAGTTTATGTTGGAAGAAGGGTGACTGGTGGCTCAGGGCGCACTGGCCCTGATGCTGTTGAGGTATTTTTTCCTTCTCATGGCCCATTAGATCTCTGTAAAACTTCTTAGGAATTAATTCTGTTGGTAATGGTGGTCTTCCCTTTTCTTCTTTCTTTTGGGGTGTGTGGGTTCTGTTGGCAATAGGTTGCTTTGAAATTTGAGCATCGCAATAGTAAAGGATGCAGTTATGGTCCTCCTTATGAGTGGCAAGTCTACAGGTATGCAAAACTTCATTTGTACTGTCATATGAACTTATTTTTCATGCCTTATTATTGACAAGTGACATGTTTAAAATCTTATGCTTTGTTGTTGGTCTCTTCATGAAGTACTCTTAATGGTTGTTATGGAATTCCTATGGTCCATTACAAAGGTCGCCTTGGAGAATATTACATCCTTGTGAGTTTTTCTATGCTTTTCTTTCCCAAGTCTGTGGTTTCATGTTGAAAATTCTTTTCTTTTTTAACTTATTGCGGCTGTTGTGGAAATCATTCCTGATATCATTTAAGCTCATTATATTGGGTTTTGTGCAAACCAGGTTATGGATATGCTAGGCCCAAGTTTATGGGATGTTTGGAACTCTAATAACCAGATGTATGAAAATAATATCCTTCCTCTTAATTTTGTGGTTGTGTTAATCTGTGTTGTTGTTTCTTATTGTTTTTGCTCTTTGCACAGGTTGTCTGGAGAGATGGTTTCTTGTATAGCAGTGGAGGCAATATCAATCCTACAGCAGCTTCACTTTAGGGGGTACACCTCTCTCTCTCTCTCTCTCTCTCATAATTATATATACATTCATTCCAAGCATGTTCATAGATTTTTTTCTTCAGTTTTGTGCATGGAGATGTAAAGCCAGAAAACTTTTTGCTTGGTCAGCCTGGAACTCCTGATGAGAAAAAGTTGTACTTAATTGATCTTGGTTTGGGTATGTTTTATTTCTCAGAAATAAATTTCTGATACACTCAATTCTTGACATTGAAACATGCTTTTGTAGTTTTGTGCTTTTAAATTTGGAGTTTGAGTTCTAACTGGCCTCTGTTGACCTCAGCTTCCAAATGGAAGGATTCGTCTTCCAGTCGTCATGTTGATTATGACCAAAAACCTGATGTTTTCAGGTAACTCTCTCTCTCTCTCTCTCTCTCTCTCTCATTCCCCCCCCCCCCCCCTCTTTTTTTTTTTTCATTGAAGGTCATTTTTTTGAGATGGTTCCAGAAAATGTGACCCCCTTTGTGTTGGATGTGGTATCCCCGGAGAGAAACAATTTTTCATTTAGTATTTCTACAAAATGGAAGCAAAATTCCTCAGTTCTGGTTATCTTACTTTTTGGATGGCTTTGGTGGGGAGTTAGTTTATAGAATTGGCTTGAAACGTACCTCATAAATTTCTTCTAAACTTTATTTTGCCTTCTAGTAAGGAAAGTGATTCCATACCATCATAAATAACATGTCATAGAATGGAATGTACTTATTTCCTCGATCTACATATTATCTGTTAAATGGGTCCTGAATTCTATATGTTGACAGGGGGACAGTACGTTATGCGAGCGTACATGCTCATTTGGGTAGGACAGGAAGCAGAAGGGATGACCTGGAGTCCCTAGCTTATACTTTAATATTTCTCCTTAAAGGGAAGCTTCCATGGCAAGGTTTTATTGTAAGTTCACTTTTGGTTTTATCGTGGACTGCCATTTGCAACGTCGTTCCTTAGACTTTCTAGTTCTGCTTTGATATTACGTACTATGGTGGATTTTTGGGCTGCAGGGTGAGAATAAAGGATTCCTTGTTTGTAAAAAGAAGATGGGTACTGCCCCTGAGATGCTTTGTTGCTTATGTCCTCCCCCTTTTCAACAATTTCTTGAGATGGTGACCAACATGAAATTCGATGAAGAACCCAATTACTCAAAGCTTATTTCACTTTTTGAAGACAGCATAGGTTCCAATGCATCATTGCGACCCATCAGAATAGATGGAGCCTTGAAGGTTGTTGGTTGTAGATTTATGTCAATGGAGCACGTTTGTGTTGTTTCTACTATTTGTTGCTAAACCTGTCATATATTATAGGTGGGCCAGAAAAGGGGGAGATTGCTTGTGGACGCCGAAGATGGTGCGCAGCCTCGCAAGAGAGTTCGATTAGGTGCTCCGGCTACTCAGTGGATCTCTGTCTATAACTCTAGACCATCTATGAAACAGAGGTAAATGCTGGGATTAAGCATTACTGACTGCTGAAGTCTCGTATTTGTTATCCCTCCTCTTACCTCCCCACCCACACACCCAAAAAAAAATATTGTGTGAAACATCTAGAATTTTTATTCTTTAATTTCTCCTGTTGTAAACTTATTTTTCTTTATAAGTAAAAGTATTATAACAGAAGGCGTCATGAAAACAAGAGGGTGGAAGCTTATACACAAAGTATACAGATAAATTATACACCCAATTCCCCTATATATCTATAGGGATATACAATATCCCCAAAAAATAACAAAAGAAAATAATGAAAAAGAAAAAAAACTCTTTCAACCAAACATGTAAGGAGGTAGTCTCCCAAGCTGTCCTAACATGACCCTTGGGCATCCCCCATGAAGAAAAAAACCCTTGACTTACTAAGGTAACACCCACCCACCCAAACTTCAAACACTTGAAACCATGCTGCAAATCTCTTTGGTGACTGAACAATGGAGTGAAAGACTGTTCACGCTTTCCCCTGCATATTTACCCATAATATCACTCCATCAGAATTTTGCTCCTCTTTCTGTAAATTGTCAACCGTCAAAATAGCTTCACGAGCTGTTGTCCAAGCAAAGAAAGCCACTTTGACAAGTGCTTTCAATATCTATTCCCCCTTCCAGGAAGGAGGCACCTCATTTCCAATAAGGCTCCAGTAAACATAAAGAAACTAAAAACACTCCTTTTGCTGACCCCTTCTAAGCCAAAATGTCCTCCGTCCTTGCCTGGATCGAACTATTGTAAACATATGCATGCTAGGATTGTAGCTTTATCAATTTTCTATCTTAATTTGTCTTCTGTCTGTTACGAACTTAAAGTAGCTTTTAATGGTCAAACCATGTAAACACCTGGTTTTCTGGTATCATTTTGGGTAACCATGTTCCTCTCTTGGTTTGAAAAGGCAGTTGCTTTGTCATGTTTGGATTCCCTTAGGCTTGGAAATTTTAACTTGGCATAACTGATTAATTTGCCAGGCTAAACTGCCTTTGATTGGAAATATTCATTACTTTTAAAATTCCACTCTTAAGTTTTTGTTATTTCTTTCTCAAAGCAAACTTTAGCAAATATGCATTCTGTGAACAATCTTTGACAGTGCAAAAGCAACGTTTTTTGTGGATCTCTGTTTTTACAGTTACTGTATGTGGGACTCTTGTTCTTTTAGTTGACAAGTAACTTGATTGCAGATATCACTACAATGTAACGGATTCAAGACTTTACCAACATGTGGAAAAAGGAAAGGAAGATGGTTTGTATGTTAGCTGTGTAGCTTCTTCAGGAAATTTGTGGGCAGTTATTATGGATGCAGGGACAGGTTTTACATCGCAGGTCTATGAACTCTCACCCATTTTCTTGCACAAGGTATGTTTTCTGTTGTTGACAGCGCTCTCCTGGGCCTGGCCCGGCCAGACCGGAATTCTTTGATGATGATTTCATTATAAAAGATCCATTGCCCCATCAAGTCTATTCATTTGGACTCTTCATCAGGAGTGGATAATGGAGCAGTGGGACAAGAACTATTACATCACTTCACTTGCTGGTGCATCCAATGGCAGTGCCTTGGTGGTAATGTCCAAGGGTAAGTGAGACATTATCTTTGGTATTCACTAGGGTTTACAATGCTTCTGCAAAAGGTACCATATGCGATGATAAAGTTTGGAAGTCATATCGTTTGATTGCATGAGTTAGGCAACTTTAGTAGCCCCCCTTTCTGGCCCAAGCTTTGGCTTGAAATGCTAAGTCTTAAATCGTTAATCTACTTTCTTACTTATCAAAAAACATAAAAAATAAATAATAACCTACTTTCTAAATGGAAATAAATCTCGTATCTGGAGATACCTTAACACATTCCGATTAAGTGATCTATGCAAGACCCGATTGTAAACATCTGGTGTATCCTTTCCTCTTCCACGTACCAAAATGGTTTGCAGTTTAGGTAAAGTTGTTTAATGAACTGGTTGGAACTCATTTGTTTTGTGACACACAGTGCATTTTTTGTTTTATGGATAGCAAAGCCATTTGTTTGTGTACCTTCTTCTTCTTCTTCTTCTTTTGAGGTATTCACTTCCAAATTTAATCAAACTATTGAGCTCTGCTAAAAGTTTCATCATTGACTGGCAAAGATGGTGACCATACTATTGACACTGTGCTTTAGGTCCTCAAAATGCTTGTCTTATATACCCCATCAAGTTTCGATTCTTGCTAGGGTTCTTTGATGATTGGACGAATGATATTGCCTTCTTTTTCTTGCTGTTGAAGGGACAACTTATACTCAACAGTCATACAAAGTTAGTGATGTATTTCCTTTCAAATGGATCAACAAGAAGTGGAAAGAAGGCTTCTCTGTTACCTCCATGTCCACTGCAGGTAGCAGATGGGGCATTGTTATGTCCCGGTATCCGGGTTATTCTAATCAGGTATTCCACTTCCTGTTCTGCTATATCGTAACCTAAATATTATAGCTTGGAAAGCACTTACATCTTTTTGTACCCTCTTTGCAGGTTGTTGAACTTGATTTCCTTTATCCAAGTGAAGGAATTCATAGAAGGTGGGAGAATGGATATCGAATTACATCAACTGCCGCGACAGCAGATCAAGCTGCATTTATACTGAGTACATCCAAGAGGAGATTACAAGATGTGACCCAAGAAACGCTGCGGACATCAGCCTTTCCTAGCACCCATGTTAAGGTAACTTTGAATTGATATGATTTCATTCTCCTCAAGAGTTAGAACTGCAGAACTACATGGATTTTTTTACTTATATTTTGGTTTTTTTTTATATAATTCTCTCGATCTCGATCGATCAATTTTTTCCTTTGAAAAACCTGTGGTAAACAAGATGGAATGCTTTAAATATCGGAAACTGGTTTTGCCCCTTAACAATAGAGGTAGAGAGTTGCAGGCTGATTTCTCATATTGTGGTTTGTACATGTAAAATAATTCATATATTTCTTTCTATAGGGGTGAGGATTGGCCCAAGCAATTACTTCTTGATAGGATTGTCAACAATTGGTTTTTGTCGGGCCTTTAGACCAGCTAGCCTGGAGTCTAATTACCTAGCGTGACTTTGGAAGAGTTCGTTGACTTTGCTATGTCTCCTTAACTCCTTTGGTGATGTTTTACGTATTATAAACTGGAAGAAAGGACACGATATGTGATTTTCAAAGAGCAACAGCTATTGTTTGGTTTTGCATGGGCTGCTTTTGGTGAGGGACCAGGGCAGTTACCAATTTTCTAAGAAATCTTTTCTGCTGAATATTACATAAACTCAGCTGAATAAATCCTTAATAAAACTACATGGGGTGGAATACATGAATCCTTCTCCAGTCAGCTTCATCTAGTGCTACATGCTCAGGGTAATCTGAGGTAATCATGTCCTTTTTGAGTGCCTTGCGTTCTTTTGAGCCTTCCTCCTACCTTTGGCACCTTCAACTTCTATCAAATCATTCCTCCATAGTGGCCCATTAATCTTTTCTTTCACACCAAACCATCTTAGAGGACCTTTTTGTTCCCCTGAAATTGTTTCGGTGCTGCTTTTTCTAATGAGCAAGGATGCATTTGAAGATATAATAGTAACAATAAAAGTCATTAAAGACCGGCACAGGCTGAAGATTCCTTATGGAGTTCTCCACCCGAAAATTTTCAGTGGGGAATTGACTTTAATGGAATAGAAACAGAGCATTCAACCATCATCCCATATATATCTCCATGTACAGCATTTAATTTAGGCAGCATCAAACATTTTTGTAAAATTCTTTATAGTACATTAATTTGGTAACGTTGATAACTTGTTTTATTTTCATGGCATGTGGTAACGCTCACTCTTGCTTTGACAGGATAAATGGTCAAATAATTTATATATTGCATCCATCAGCTATGGGAGAACTGTATCTTGAAGTGTGAGAAATGAAAGAAGAAACTCAATTAACTGGTATGTTATGCCTGGCTAGTCAGTATGTTATGTATTGTCTATCAAACCTTCAATTGTCTTATTACTCTATCAAGGTCAAAATGGATGATGATTGGGTTGTTTTCTGTCTAAGGCCATCTCGACTTTTTTTTCTTCTTCTTCTAGTTTGATGCTTGGGATGTGTATCTATATATTTTACTATTAAAGATTTTGGTGCGTTGCCAATTATAACAAATATCCCTGAATTTCTAAGAAATTCATAAAGTGCATATGCTTTGAATTTTTGGACTCTCAAGTTATTGTCATTGTGGTAATTTTACCTCAGATTTGCACGACCTCTAACACTGTGTTTGGATCAAGGGTTTTGTGAGGAAAAATAGAAGGAATAGTGTATCATATATTTGATTGTTAGAGGAACTGGAGGACAAAAGAACCTTAAACTAAAATAAGTAAGAATTTGGAATATCCCATTTTCTTATCTTTTCCCTCTTCTTTTACTTTTCCTTTTCCTTTCCCTTGATGAAACTGGGTTCCAAACCTAGCATAAACTGGATTTACTGTCGCCATATAACAGAGTTGACAATATTTGACTGCAATCGTGAAGCCACTGTCTATTGAAAGTGGTTGTGGTTAGGGACTGATTGACTTGAACGATTATTCTCTATGAAAATTACTGTATACTTTCTCAACATATTCATGTTATCTTTTGCTTTTTACATGATTTTAATATACACAGGTTGGCTGTTTTTCAGAAGAAACCCCATCACTGCTGTTCCAGAGGAAGTGTAGAAAACTGGAATACATACAAGATAAGTTGCTTACAGAAATGTAGAGTAGCTTAAACGGAGAACCCATAGACGAGCTCAAGATGTGCCTGGTGAATAGAATTCTATTTCCTGATCACCTCCGCTTGAAGAACGTTCTCGGGAGGCAGTTCAAAAGCCAAGTTCATTGAGTTTCTTATAGAATCATGTCGAATTAAAAACCATTTTGTGCAATTTCCAGCATTTCTGAGTGGGTGTACGAGGAAATTCTGCCCCAAGATAAATGTTATGTGGTCTTTGTTACCAGCAAAGAATTGTATTACCCTTTTCTTAACATTTGTTTATTGTGAAATTAAAAAAGGCAGTTGGATCCAAGTTTCTCTCTCTCTCTCTCTGTGTGGGACTGATTACTAGATTGTTTTTGACATTCAGTTTTCTCTTTTGCTTTAGGAGGTGGATTTAGGAGAGAAGGGTTGGAGTTTTGCCAAAATTATTTTAGAAAATTAGTTAGAATCACTGAGATTCATGGATGGAAAAGGGATAGTTGTTTATGTTATAAATTTGCACAAACTGGGTCATATTCAGTGTCATAGTGGCATGGTGGATTGCTTATACTGACATTCAGACCCCAAATCAAACCAGGCAGATATAGATTCAAGACATTGAAATAATTCAGTCTTATGTATTGGACACCCTTTCTTTGTTTCTTAACGTGATATGGTCAATCAATGCCCAACATGCTCCTAATTGAATATAGAATGGGATCAGACCATGTAACCTGGATTTGTGAACACACATATATAACTATTTTCTTACTAGAAGGTGGCACATGTTATGTGTGCCCACCTTACCGCATGGTACAAAATGCATGATTTTTTCCACTCAACCACTACACTTTAAAGTCTTTCTTTGACATGCTATAAATAAATAGTTTAAAGCTGTGATGGTTTAAAGGATTTTATAAATAAATAGTTTAAAGCTGTGATGGTTCAAAAGAGTAGTTTAGACATGTGAGAATTTGATTAGTCCTGACCTTTTATAACAGTAAGTACTATAAGGTGGCACATGTTATGCATGCGCACGTTTTCACATGGTAAAATTAAACATGTATCATTTCTTTCACTCACCCTCTACATAAACAATTTGGTTATAGCTCAAAAGGGGTAATTTAGGCATGTGAAAATTTTGACAGGTGCCAACCAACTCAAGTGTTGGCTTTATAATAATATATAAATAGAAGATAGATATGCATACCAGAAGATAACACACACTATGCGAGTGCACTTTATTTTAGAGTATAATTTCTTTCACTCACCCATTACATATAATAGTTTTTAAAGCAATTAGAGTTCCAATGGGTAGTTTAGGCTTGTGAAATTTGATAGGTTCTGACCGGTGTTGTCTTTATAATAGTATATATATACACACATGTATAAGGATTGTTTGTATCATATTTCCGTGTATTGCTTTATTGTATGTATGAAATCCAATCTTCAAGTCAAATTGCCCAGCAGCATTGATGTTACTAGGTCAAACTAAGCCCACTCTAATCCATAATCAACCTCATAACCTTGTTAGCCAATTTGGACCATTCTAGTCTTCAAATGCTGCCCAACCACTGTTGCACAGGACCACAGGCTCATAACTAATTATATACATATATACATATATATATAGTTCTGGGCTTGTATAAGTATTGCATTCTCTCTGGTAAGGAACTACTAGTGTCCTAAAACTTCACTACTTGGGAACCTTGCTCCTTTGTCATGGCAATGGACATCAGAAACTGGTGCAGTTCAGGATGTAGAAGTCTCCGGCTAGGGCGGGGCTACCACGAACTTGAGCCAGAGAACTTACCGGCCGCCACGAGATCAGGCCGGCCGACGTGGAAGTTGCTGTGGAGAAAGTTCTTGAAGGAGAAAAGGAAGATGTTTGAGATTACTCCAGTGCCTGTGCAGGTACCATATGATGCTTACACTTATTCACAGAATTTCGATCAAGGGTTGATGTGGGATGATGAACCTGAGGTTCTCTCTAGATCCTTCTCTGCTCGTTTTGCTGATCCCTCCAGGATCTTTCTAAAGAAAGGAGTTATGTAAAGAGATATACAGTAACCAAACTTCTTGTGTTCATAAAGTTTAGTACTATTGATGTTCATAAATTCTGATACTATTCGATAATCGAAGCTTAATACCATTGATGTCTATCCAGCTATTTTACTCCTCTCTCTCTCTCTCCTGAGTAATTCATAACTGTTGTTACTATTGTGGTTCTGCAAGTTGTTGTGTTAAATTTGAATTTAAAAATAAGTTCTATCACCAAGATGAAGATCTGGCGAGCTTCCCAATAAAAGCAAAAGGAATCTTTGGGCTCTCTCTCTCTCTCTCTCTCTCTCTCTCAAACTTTGTGCATGTATGTATTCAATCTTCCGTTTCTTTTCAAAATATCTTTTGTATTTTGTTCCAAATTTGGATCTAATCATTCTCCTCAGAAGCTTCAAATTATAATGCATTTGTTAAATTTCAGTTAGTGATGTGGCCAAGCTCAAATTCTCCTGTGCTGCAACAGCTAGAAGACCCTTATTCTAATTATTTTTTCCCTCTTCAAAGAAGTCCTTTTCATTAAGTTTTCCTCCTTTGAAAAAGCTACAAATTAAGGACTTTCAGCCCTTGCAAGAAGGAAAATTAATTACGCTCTGATACCTCAAGTCGTAGTTATGTATAGTCCAATTTGTAGGCCATGTCTTAGGGTGTCTCACAGCCCAAATATTGGACCCACTTAGGAATTTTCATTATTCCATTTTTCCAATTCAACTTGCAAACCACTTGCAGCTTCATGTTTTACCTCCTCAACCACCAGGCGATTGGCTCTTAAACACACACACACTCAAGACTTTTGAAGGTTGGAAGAGTAGATCAATCATGACTTCCAGGTTGAGAGAGAGAGAGTAAAAGAGTGTTCCATCCACCATCTTTGACAAATACTTGGAAAGAATATGCTGAATGCCTCTGCTTGATACATATCCCTTGGATTTTCAGGACAAAAGTGTCCTAGAACATTAATAAGGACAAAGACATCCAATGTGGCCTTTACCTGTCTATGAAGTGATTTATGTTTTTGCAATTGCAGCAGCATTCAAATTCCAATCACTGCCTTACTTTTTATTCTAGGTAAGGTAGGCACGTTGACTTGATTTGAGCATCAAAGTAACCACAAAAACTAATCAAATTTGACCACCAACACTAATCAAATTTGAGATGTTCTCTATATCTAAGCAGAACCCAAGTGACAGCTTTGGTTGTCAAAAAACCGGAATTGGATTTGATGAAGAACCTAATATTGGCTGAAAAAGCTGCTATCTAGGCTCTCTCTCTCTCTCTCTCTCTCTCTCTCTCTCTCTCTCTCTCTCTATATATATATATATATATATATACCTCTGAAACTGAGGGAGTATCAAAATTTGAAGAACCATGATGTGAGAATATGGGCTGCTAAACTGGGATCTGCTTGTAAAGTGATTCTACTGTGTTATATGTAACATTATTAGAATCAAATTTATTTTTTCATCATAGCATTTGACAATGGTTAAATATGCCACAGCATCTACGTGAAGGACCAAGATAATGACAAATTATCTCATCTTCTCATTTGGTTTCATTTTAAACAATCTCCTTGATTTTGTTTTTCTTTTTTCGTATTCTATGGCATATGACAAGCATTGACGAGGGCACACTAGGGGCAAGGTGGCCATGACCCCCTCTGGCTTTGAAATAACCCCCTTATATGCATTACATCATGTTTAAATAATTTCACATGATATGAAATGGCCCCCTTGCACTAAATAAAAACCCTCCACTATACACTATACGATAAGAAAATTTGTACAATTTTTCTTGTATAGATGATGTGGTTAAATGAGAGTCTCTCACTTTAAAAACAAAACACTCATTATGATAATTCTTAATTATAAAATACAATTGTCATATCATTGTGGTGAGATTTTATGTACAAATCTTCTTAAAAAATAGCATTTGGGGTTTGGTTTTTCTTTAATAGCTTTACGGCTTTATTGGTCGGTTATTAGTTATAACCTTTGGGTTGTATTTTGTTGTCATATCTTTATTAAAGCTAAATGAATTTTTTTTAAATTTTTTGTCTACTAACATAGCCTGTATTATTAGTTATAATTTAATCATAGACATGTTCTTGGCCCCTCCTGCTATGAAATTCGGCTTTGTTCCTAATGACAAGGGTATAGTTGGAGAATGTTGATCAGCACAGGATATAATTTTTGAGACACAATCATTCAACTTCTATCAATTCTTGAAATTATTCAATTTTCTGATGAATACACTAATTGTAGATGAAGAACCTTTAAATTGAAGAGAAATATGTCATGATTTTGGTTATGAGGTTTGTTATTGTTGTTGTTGTTGTTGCTGTTGTTGTTCTTCTTCTTCTTTTTCTTTTTCTTCTTGTTTTGTTATGAGGTTTTTTAAGTTGAAACTCCTAATTCAAAATTTTCAAAGTTTTGAATTATAAAATATAAAAGTACATGTGACTTGATACTATTGCTTCATTCAAAGTCATTAGTTTTTCTTTAAATTTCACTCAATTTTATCTATTGATCAATATAGCAAGGAAATAAAAAATAAACTAAAATTTTGGCAAGGCCCAATAAAAATTAAACTGTTATATTTAACTTATTTCTCAATAAAAGAATGATTTATGTATATAGTTTTAAGGGTAAACAATTATTTAGTTCCTTCAATTTTGCCTCAAATTTTAATGTCATCCATGAACTTTGATTTCTTCTATTTAAGTCTTCCAATTTTTAAAAAGAGGTTAATGTGGTCCAGTTTTTCAAAATAAGTAAGAAAATTAAATATTAATTATACTTTGGCCTTCTAAACTATAATTTGGTATTATTTTACCCATATTCAACTAAAAATAGTTATATTTTCACTATCAAAAAATTTAAAACTAGAGATTCGCTTGGTCAAAATTTTATACTAATCTCTAAAGCAAAGAGAAAAAAAATAATTTCATGGCTATGAAATGTTATAAATCATCTCAAAATGGCCAAAATTATCAATAAAATCTGACTTTTGTGAACCACTAATTATTAACCTGACAATATCAAAGAGATTTTTGAAACTATGTATTTGTTAACCAAGGGCAAAAAAGTTTATATTGTATCCCATCATAAATGCCACAGGTGTTCAATTTGTTTTTGTTTTTGTTTTTTGGCCAATGATGTTCATACGAACTTACATTATTGTAGTTTAGGAATAAAATGTAACGACTTTTAATTTAACAGGTAAAGTGAAATTAAATCATAGTTTAGAGGATCAAAGTATAAGTAATTTTTAATTTTTCTAACTTATTTTAAAGTGTTAAACTACATTGACTTTTTTTTGAAAGTTAGAGGGCCAAAATAGAAGAAATCAAAATTCAAGGATGACATTAAAATCTGAGGCAAAGTTAGAGAGACAGAATAATTGTTTACCCTAGTTTTAAACATAAAATTAAACTAGTCATAATTTGAGTCGTCCAGCCTTAGCAATCTAATTGATCCCATAAGCAAATTACCTAATTTTTTTAGGGGAGTATGAAGATATTCTTAACTGTCTCTATTTTTTTTTTTTCATACCTTTAAATTATTCTATTTTAAAAAATTTAATGAAAAATAAATTAAAATCTTCAAAGTATACCATAAACAGCAAGTACTTCAACTATTCTCACTTGATGAATGCAATATATATAAATCGATTTTTTTTGGCAAACTTGGCCGTAAATAGAACAAATATTTTAAGAAGAAACTTTTATGATATAAACGTTCATGGTTGGGATTAGGTTTGAGAAAAAAATTTCATGATGTAAAAGTTATCCCTAACAAACCTAATAATGTTAATCTAGTCCCAAACCTGTACATTTAAACCTTTAGAGCATCTCCAAGGGGCTCTCTAAAGTGGCTCTCTCAGCTATTTTAGAGAGCCAAATCTAAAAATGATCTTGCAATCGGCTCTCTATATGACTCCTTATTTTAGAGAGTCTTATTTTGGCTCTCCATATTTGGAGAGCCAAAGTGGCTCTCTAAATTTTAATTCACAAATCTCTCTGACTCTTTCTTTTCTTTTATTTCTTCTTTTATTAGGGTGAGTACTAAAAAAAGAATAAAACTCTGAGGAGTGACAATTCTAATTTCTCATAATATTATAGTCAAACAATTCTGAATAAATAAAAGACTTCTAAAAACTCTGAGGAGGTAGTTGCTAAAATCAAAACATAAATTAGAATTGTTTAAGAAATAGATTAAAATAAAATCACATACTTGAATCTATAAGTTTTATTATGTTCTTAGTTTTTTAATGGATTTTGTCATCAAGATGGATATATACAAATGTAAATATTCATATCTAAAGAGCACACTAAAAAAATTTAAAAAACCTAAAGTTTACCTAAATTGGAGATGACCTTTACTATATGAAAATAGATAGTATACTGAGTTCTGACCAAGAAAAAAAAAAAGAGAAATTATCAACCAAGAGCATAGGATTGCAAATAATGGAATTATCATTAATGGAGGTTAACAATAATGGAGATTGATTATTAAACATTTTCAATCATGGAGATCCCTTTAACATTAACATGAAGTGGGCCAATACAAAATAGTTATCTTAATTTTAATTTATAGGGAATTAAGTGGTGTTATTTTATTTTTTGTTTCTTACTTTTTATTTTTCTGTACGTATAATAATTATGATTAACCTCTAACAATCTGATTATATTCAGTACTTTGATTTGCTACATGTATACAAATATACATAAGTTATCTATATCAATCTGATTGAATTAAGTGGTGGATTTATAATAGTGTAAATTCAATAGTTATCTATATCATAAGTTATCTAACTAATTGCCCCTGTGATGTAGCATTTTAAAAATATCAGAACATTTAGAGCGTCACATAGGAGAGAAGCATATTACAGGGATAAACACAACTTATATATATATATATATGACTAGATGTCAACCCATACAATGCATTGGGAGTAAGGCATGTTCAAATCTATAATAAAAATGTTATATGTAATTAATCTAAAATCTAAAATAATTAAAAATACAATTCCAAAATGACAACCCCAATTTTTTTTTTGGTAATAAAACAAACTAAAACTCTTTAAAATGTTAAGATTGTTTTCACGGAATAAAAACAAAAAACATGCAAGTATAGCAGTCTCATGAATAAATTTTTTATTTAAATTTTAATCGGATGAGAAATATCAACTATTTGGATTGGACTCTACTAATTTTTTATTTGTTCTCTTCTACTGTAATAATTTTTTGGATAGAATTTAATTACTTTATACATATAAGTAGGTGGTTGAAGGTGTGATTGATAACTTTTTGAGTAGGACTCAATTGGTTATATACATCTTTCAAAACTAATAAAATGAATTAACAAAATCTAACAAATTCAATAGTTATCTAGCCAGTTGCCCCTATGACGTGATATTTTAAAAGTATTAGAGAATTTAGAGCACCACATAATAAAATGACAAAATATAAGGACAAACACAACTTACATATATATATATATATATATAATTTTTTGTTATTTATTTAAAGAATATCTTATGAGCATTCTTATATATAGAATTAAATTACTGAGATATTTACTCCTATTAATTCAGTCAAACCTACTAGTGTCCTTTGCGTTATGATATATGGTGTACGCAAGGTCTAATCTAAGCATGCATAACAATGGTAAAAATATTGTGATGGTCCCATTGAACCATGAATACATAACATTACCTTTTTAGAAACTTGATTTTTAAAATTGGAATTTTAACTTTTTTGTCCTTCTAGAATAGTGTATGGAATTATATGACATTGTGGAGAATAGAAAAATATCTCTAATATTTATTGGAGAATTTAGAATATTCTCTTAAGGTGGTGGATATTATTAAATTTGATCATAACTTTTCACGTAATTCAATTGTCACCTTTGATTGAAAAAACTGAATGTTGTATACAGAACTGGAGATTATAATGCTTAAAAGAGTAAAGTCTGTTATAAAACTAAAGGAATATTAAGCAAGTAAAATAATTAAAACATAGTATATAATAAAAGTCGTTCTTCTGAATCTATCAAATAATAGTTAGTTAAATAATTCTCCTGGAACTATTAGGGATAAATTTCTTGATCTCCTAAAAATTTATTTCTATTATAGGACAAAATATAAAAGACAACTTGAACTTGAATATTTTACCTATACTTTTTGCTTTCTTCTCTCTTTTCTATTTTTCTCTCCTCTTCTTTCTCTATTTTCTCTTCTTGTTTTTAGACTTCATTCAAAATCTCCTTTTATACATGCAACATGCTTAGTTAGCCAGCCACGTGAAAGCCTATTCCACCAAATTCTTCAACTTGTTGATCACATGTTGTTCAATGAATGTTAAGTGCTCGGTCATCCACCATTATTATTGTTTTATAACACTCTCCTTTGGATGATCACCATAAGAAGTCTTATAAAAATCTTAACGAAAGAAATATGGGTGTGCTAAAATTGTCTCGTTAAAATTTTACCAAGAAAAATTCTATGGGAAAAAAACTATTGGCGAAAGAAAAAGAGTACAATTTGTGACTCCCTTTCATTTATACATTTGGTATGAAGTTGAAGTTGATAGTTTCAATTATTTAGAATGACAAAAATTTGAGACGACGCATGTCAATATTATGTACTAATTTATCAAATGTTGTAGTTGGGAGTGCTTTAGTACATAAGTCTGCCAAGTTATCACTTAAACGTATCTGCTGGACATTAATATCATTGTTTTTTGGAGTTTATGTGCATAAAAGAACTTTGGTGATATATATTTAATTCTGTCATCTTTGATGTAGCCTTTCTTAATTTGTGCAATACATGCTGTATTATCTTCATATAATATTGTTGAGATATCTTTGATCGAGGATAGTCCGCAACCGTCTTGAATATGTTGGATCATATATTTCAACCAAAAGCATTCTTAACTTACTTTATGAATTGCGATTATGTCATAATGATTTAAAGAAGTTACAGTTAGTGTTTGTTTCACAAATTGCCAAAATATAACAGTGTTACCATAGGCAAATACATACTCGATTTGTGATCGTGCTTTATGTGAATCAGAAAGGCAATTAGCATCTGCATAATTAATTAACTCTGATTTTGGTCCCTTTGCATAGACCAAACCCATATCTGTTGTTTCTCATAGGTAACGGAATATGTGTTTCACCCCTTTCTAATGCCTTTGAGTTGGTGCAGAACTATATCTTGCTAATAAATTGACAGAAAATGTAATATTGGGTCTTGTACAATTTACAAGATACATAAGAACCCCAATAGCACCAAGGTATGGTACTCAAGACCAAGAATTTTTTCACCATCTTCTTGAGGGCAAAAAAGATCTTTTTATGCATTTAGTGATTGGACAATCATGGGAGAACTCAATAGATGAGCTTTATCCATATAAAATCGATTCAGAACCTTTTCTGTTTATGTGGATTGATGGATGAGAATTTCATTTGATAAATGCTCAATTTGTAATCCAAGACAAAATTTTATTTTTTCAAAATCTTTCATTTCAAACTCATTATTTAAATAACTAGTAGTTGTTATAAGTTCTTTAGGAATTCTAACAAGATTCAAATCATCGACATAGACTACAAATTCAAATTCTGATTTCTTAATAAAAATGCATGGATAAATTGTATTATTCACATATTCATTTTTCAATAGATATTCACTAAGACGATTGTACCAAATGCGTCCAGAATATTTTAACCCATATAAAGATCTTTGAAACTTGATAGAATATAAGCTTTGAGATTTTGAAATATTTGCTTTAGACATTTTAAATCCTTTAGGAATTTTCATATATATATTATTATCTAATTCACCATATAAGTAGGCTGTCACAACGTCCATCAAACGTATATCCAATCTTTTTGAGATTGACAAACTAATTAAGAATCTGAACGTAATTACATCCATTACAGGAGAGTATGTCTTGTCATAATCAATCCCAGGTATTTACGAGAAACCTTGTGTTATTAGTCACGCTTTATATCTCACGATTTTATTTTTCTCATATCGTTTTCGCACGAATACCCATTTATATCCAACCGATTTTATATCTTTTGGTGTTTGGACTACAGGTCCAAATATTTTACGTTGTGCTAATGAGTTTAATTTTATCTCAATAGCTTCTTTCCATTTTAGCCAATCATTTCTACAATGACATTCGTCAACTGTTTGTGGTTCATTATCTTCATTACTTCTTGTAATTGTGAGAGTTACTTTAAATGAAAATATGTTGTCGACAACAATCATATTTAGATTCCATCTTTCTCCTGTATTTATATAACTATCTCATTACTTTCATCTGCAGGAGATATCTCTTCAAGAGGTTCCTCTTCTGGAAATTCTTTTATAAGAGTTCCTCCTTTTAGAAGTTTAGATACTGTGGTTTCTTTAGGAATACTGATTTGCTTATGTATTTGTGCCTTCTTCTTTTTAGAAACTGTGTCTTTTGCACCGATAGGTCTCTCACGTTTCATGCGTGCTTTAAATTCATTTGATGCTATATTAGCAGATTGTCTTACAAAGACATCAATACGTGCTGGGATATCAGTAGCTGGTATATTTGATTTGGTTATCTTCTTTGTGTCGGTAAACACATCAGGTAATTAATTTGCAATCGTCTATAAATAAATAATCCTGTGAACTTTTGATTTACATTGATTTGTTCAAGGATCAAAATGAGATACCGTGGAAGCATTCCAAGTGATCTCATGCTATTTTTTCAGTTGCGTCTTATCTCCCCTTAATGGTGGAAAAAGTGTCTCATCAAAATGACAATCCGCAAAATGTGCAATGAATACATTCCCTGTTAAAGGTTCAAGATATCTAATAAAAGATGGAGAATCAAAACCAATATAAATCCCAAGTCGACGTTGGGACTCATCTTAGTACGTTGTGGTAGCGCAATTAGTACATATACAGCACAACTAAAAACTTTTAGATATGAAATATTTGGTTGTTGATAAAAAACAAGCTTTAATGGTGAATATTTATGGTAAGCAGTGGGTCGGACACGGACTAATGATACAACATGCAATATAGCATGTCCCCAAGCAAAGACAGACAATTTTGTTCTCATAAATAAAGGTCGTGGTATTAGCTGAAACGTTTGATAAAAGATTTAACTAGATCATTTTGTGTTTGTGTGTGTGTGTATGTGCAATAGAATGTTCAATATCAATTCCTATGGATATGCAATAATTATTAAAAGTTTGAGATGTAAACTCAACAGCATTATCTAGTCGTATTGACTTAATCGGGTAGTTTGAAAATTGTGTTCGTAATCTGATGATTTGAGCAAGAAGTTTAGCAAATGCAACGTTACGAATAGAAAGTAAACAAATATGTGACCATCAAGTGGATGCATCCATTAAGACCATAAAATAACGAAATGGTCCACATAATAAGTGTATTGGCCCACATATATCCCCCTAAATTCTTTGTAAAAAGGTTGGGAATTCAACTACTACTTTTAAATGGAATAGTCTCACAATTAATTTTTCTTGTGAACAAGCGGGATATGTGTAAATAATCACTTGACAAAAGAATCTTCTAATTCTTTAGCAAATGCCTATGAGAGTTTTCAATTATTTGACGCATCATCATTGATCCCGGATGACCAAGACGATTATGCCAATGTATAAAATTCTTCGGGTCAAAACATTTTTGGTGCATCACTTCAGGTGATCTCAGTATTCTTATAGTTGTATAATATAATTTAAAAGAGAAGGTAGCAAGTTTTTTTAATATATACTTCTGGCATGAAACAATAAAAGTAACATAAAGATATTATTTATTATCTTTATTTGTTGTTTCTATATGATACACATTACTACGTATATCTTTAAAAATGAGCAAATTCCTTGTAACTCTAGTTGAATACATAGCATCATCAATATAGAGTTTTGTTCTTTTTAGCAACAATATATTGGTTCTTCCAGAACCTTCAATTAATTTTGTAGAGCTAGATATTGTCTTAACGTCATTTTTAGCTAACGTTAAGCAGGCTAAATATTTTTTCTTTCGAAGAATTGTATGAGTTGTTATACTGTTTACTAGACATATATTTCCTTTGTTCATCTTGGAAGCTATTAATACTTTAGTAGATTCCATGCCTCTATACAAATATTAAAATTGCTTATTTATAAGAAAATGAAAACATTCATTTAAAGAAATATGCTTAGAAAAACATTACAAAATATGACAATAAACTTAAAAGAACAAGAACATAAACTAGTTGGTATGGACATTTTCATCACTAATTAAGTGATTTATTTTTTCATTAGGATCTTCAAAGAAATTTGAAATATCAAGGTGAATGATTTTTACTGAGTCATCAAAGTTTGTGAAATTTATTTCAAAATTTTTCCTTTTATCTTTGTTGATGCTCAATAAAGATCCACTAATGGTTTGGGCGTACGACAGGTACGTGATCAATGTCTTTTCATACCACACCTGTAACAAACATCTTCATAATTTTTAAGAGGTTTATTCTGTAAAACTTTCTCCTTTTCTTTTTTTTTAATTGCAGATTGGTTCTAGTGCTGGTGGCATGGTGTGGTATTCTTAATTCGAGAACTTGAAATATTATAATTGTTACCTAAACGGTAACCCCCATGGTAACCTTCATGATGACGAAAATTATTTCTTTTACGCCCACGTTCGCGACTACATTCACGATCATATCCATAAAATAAGACCGCATTCACTTCAGAGAATGGTGTAAAGTCGGTTGGGCGAGACTAATAGTTTTTCATCAAAAACTCATTATTTTGTTTAGTTAGAAGAAGACATGATATCAATTATGAATATTTCTTAAAATCTCGCTCTCTATATTACTGCTGCAGTAGTACATTCGAGGCATAAAATGTGAAATATGTTTTTTCTAATATATTTTCATCAGTAATATTTTGCCCACATAATTTCAACTGTGAGTTGATTTTAAATAATGCAGAATTGTACTCACTAACAGTTTTAAAATTTTACAACCTCAAGTGCATCCAATCATAATGAGTTCTGGGGAGAAACATGGTCTTCTGGTGCTCATATATCTCCTTTAAATTTTGTCATAATGTCAGTGGGTCTTTTACCATAAGTTATTCCGTTTTTAATTATTTGTGAATATGATGGCGAAGAAAAATTATTACTTTTGCACGATTCTGTTGGGATTCTTCATTTTCTTCTTTTATAGTACTTCCAAAAGTTTTTGCACACAAATAGATCTCAGCATTAACTACCCAGAATAAATAGTTCTTGTCAGAAATGTCAAGAGTGGTAAATTCTAATTTTGTCATATTTGACATTTTCAGAATGCTACACTCACAATATAACAAAGTTTTAGAATTATAATAACACAAAAATAATATAAAAAAGACATACTATAGAACTTCGATTAAATATCTTATATAAATCACACTCATTCAAATCTTTAGCTGAAAGATAAATTTCATTTGCTAATACTATTCATCAATAGTAAAATTACTGCTCATGAACTGTAATTATCAATTATAAATAATAAGAATACTATTACTGCATAGTATCCTATGCAATTCGTACATATATATTTTTTTTGTCCGTATTATAATTTCAATCCAGACATTAAAATATAGTCAAAACACATGTCTATGGAAAGTTATTGAAATAAAAATTCCAAATCTATAAATATCATAAACCAAAAATTTAAGATCCGGAAGAAATAAACAAACAAACTTTCGAAATATAACTATTCATCACTATTCAACAAAGTTTTAAAATTCGACTATTCATCACTACTCATCAATTATTCAACAAATATAAATTATGCGATAAATTGAAGAGTGAACAGGAAATAACCTAAAACAAAGATAAATTAACTGAAATATTAATTACACATAACATGAAATACATTCACATATATAATGAAGTACCTTCCTGATGTAATGAAGAACACAGTTCTAGAGCAGTGTGCTGATAACGTATTATAAAATTAAAAGAATATTAAGCAAGCAAAATAATTAAAACACGGTATATAATAAAAATAGTTCTTCTGAAACTGTTAAATAATAGTTAAATAGTTATTGTGAAACTATTAGAGATAAATCTTCTTGATTGCCCAAGAGTTTATTTCTATTATAGGACAAAATATAAAAGACAACTTGAACTTAAATATTTTATCTACATTCCTTGTTTTCTTCTCTCTTTTCTATTTTTCTCTCATCTTCTTTTTCTCTTTTCTCTTCTTATTTTTAGACTTCATTCGAAGTCTTCTTTTATACATGCAACATGTTGAGTTAGCCAGCCACGTGAAAGCCTGTTTCATCAAATTTTTCAAGTTGTTGATTACATGTTGTTCGATGAATATTAGGTGGTTGGTCATTCATCATTATTGCTGTTTTATAACAAAGTCTTATTTGAAATCCCTTGAATAATAGAGATCCTTAATGCTTTAAATGTATTCAACATTTGCCACAAACAATATCCAAATTCAACATGTGGTTTACTTCTCGTACCAAGCAAAGAGGATACAATATGAAATATCTAAATAGAAAAACAAAATATACACCATATAATAGCAAAATAACCTCTAATAAAATGAAGATTTTCAACTATAATTTTTATTTACATCATAATTATGGCCTCTAAAATTCAATGGAAGAGGCCCTAAGTATAAGAAATTTGTGTTGCTGCCATATTCCCCGGTGTCGACGCGCAATAAGCCATGCTTCCGATACCACCAAAGGCTTCCTGAGCTATACTTGCTTGGACTATCCTCTTTGAGTTTAATTTACCGTTGACTGGAGCAGACAAGTAAACAGCATATACCTACACTTGTGTTTTGAAACAAGGTTGAGCGAACCAGGAGTAAAATCGCACAGGAGTTGAACCGTAACGTTATAATTATGTCGTGAATATATTAAAATAAATTAAAAGTATATATATTACAATATATAATTTAACATGAAAATTCTTAATTTTCTTCAATATTTTGTAAAATCTAAATAACTTATGAAACGAAGTTAATGGGTTAGTAATTTAACAAGGCAATCATCGGAGTATTGCGGCGTTTGGACAAAGTTCAATTACATGATTAAAGGATAAAATTGATTTGTTTTAAGGAGTTATTCATAAAAACGGTCTACAATTGCCTACCTATATATATATATATATAAAATAAGTAAACTAGCGGCTATATATTACAAAGACACACGACTTGAAAATATAATGCATTCAAAATAGTGGCACAAGCCGCATAACCTGTCAAAGAATTCCTTTTCAAAGTTTCAACTAGTCATCAGAAAATAAAAAATTGAAATGGACTAGCCTAAATCTAGTGGGTTAATGATTCTATTGAGGAAAATTTTCAAGAATTTTTAGTTTCACAACCATGAGAAGAAGTAACAAGAAATAACTAAGATTCAGAGAACGATATCTGAAAAGACAAAACTCATATCAGAGAGAAACACCAAAATGAGAGAGAGAGAGAGAGAGAGAGAGAGAGAGAGAGAGAGAGAGAGAGAGAGAGAGAGACTGCCTTAGACTGGAACATCCATGGCCATGGCTGCTATTGCCACCGTAGTCCTATACCTTAGGGAAGCATCATCGTTGAAATGCATGAGGCAATCGACTCTAACAATAGTCTGCTTGAAATCGAGAATAAACTGGATTATGCCTTAAATTTTGTCTGGAAGTTGAGTTGGACCGCCTCGGATTGACAAACACGTGAACAATTTAGTGAAACAGTTATAGGCGGTTTTATTTAAGAACGATTATAATAGTGTTATCTAGATCAATTTCTAGCCCAATTCTCAATTTTTCTAGTAGAACCGATTGGTCCCATTCGGTTTTCAAAATAATGACCACGAACTTGAAGGAAAAAAGACCACTCCAAAACTTTTCCAAGGTCTTCACTAGTAATGAGCCAGATTATAGTTATTATGGTTTAATTATGTATTCCACTAGATCTTGATATAAGTCTTTCTTTGACTATCATACAGTTTAGTATGTGATATCAATGTGTGTTAAAAGAGAGATACACCACCGGATGGTTGGTTTGGTGAGTAAGAACTCGAATTTTCTCACTCAATACTTGGGTTCGAGTCTCTATAGTCACTTGGTGAGGTTAAATATACTCGTCTAGAACATGGGGTGGGACCTAAATTTCGGCCAGATGTATGTGCAGTGGGGTCTCTTGCAGATGCGTCCAGAGCACGTGATGGAATCTAAATTTCGATCTCGACGTAAGTGCGATAAGGTCCTTCTCGGATGACTTTAGGATGCTAAGGGAAAATACTGTCTGACGGATATGTGTAATATAACCTATTTGCATATCCATTTGTAACACCAAAAAAAAAAAAAAAACAAAGAAGAAGAGATACTAACTGATTCTCTAGAAGTTTTTGAATTTGAATAAGTGACAATGTTAGTACATGTGCATATGAACTATGTTGATAGTGTGCTCTCCACTCATCTTCAAGTATACAAGATGAGAAATAACATTTGGGGCTGTTCCAAAACAAAAGCTTAACCCGAACAATCCGACCAGACCCAACCCTACCCAATCCGATTTTACAGTTCCACCCATTATTTTTGGGTGGATAATGGGTAGATTTCGATCAATCCGATTATATTCGATTGAAGTGGTGGACCTTTATTACTCCAATTGACTCGACCCGACCCATTTTGTGCACTAAAACTTGATTTTTTTCACCGAACCTGACCCAACTGGAACCCAACCCGATCACCCTATAGGTTGAGTGCGGTTTCAAAAATTTTCTACCTGATCTGATCGGGTCAAGTGACAAGTGACTCTCTAACTCAATCCGATCCGTGAACAACCCTAATAACATCACTCCAAACTTTAATGATTTGTTATCTACTTCTTGTAGCATTGGACAGAAAAAGAGACCCAAGTAGAGCAACCAACGTCAAACAAGACTTGTAAATGAGGCTGAGAGCTGAGATATTTGAAGTAAATCACCATTGTCCGTGCTAGGTACAGAGGCTGCAAACTGACTTGCATAACGGCATTGTTGATTTCGCTTATATGGCGCCCAATTTTATATGAAAAACTTTAACTATATTCTATGAATGCCAATTATTTAAATAGAACACCTAAAAAAGAAAAGCAAACAATATAGTAACTATGGTTGAAATGAAGATCTTTATTTTATAAATTAAAAAGTTGACATATCATTTAAAATAAAACTAATGGGATCAGATAATGCCAACTCAACTAGGATTTAAGAATTGCTTGAAAATAAATGAGCTTGCTATTATATATGGTAGTAAATTTTATTGTAAGATGACGTAATTTTGATAAGCAATTCATCTAGTCTATTGATTGATGAAATGGAGATGATCTAAAGATGAATTCTTTTGTGGTTAATCATAATTATGCTAGCTTATTATTTTCATTCTACATTAGAGACCAAGTGTAAATCCCTTCCCATCACTTTCCGTCATCGCGGGGTGGTGTTGAGTTTGGTTACTTCAAAAAAATAAAACAAAAAAAATAAAAAAATAGACCATGTTTAATTCGGGCCCTTGGTTGGGCCTCAAAAATAACGAATTTCATGACAACCCATTTCAAGTCTTAATCGTCTTTCATGACAAAAATTTTGTGACTAGATAAGTCAAACACTATACAGAAGCTGCTGAGAATGATTTCAGTTTGATGTGGTACTAGAAATCAAAGTTGTACAGTCAATGGATATACATAGAGTAATACTATATATATTATATATATAATTGATCCACTGCATTTTCTTATCTATATAAAAACAGTTCTACTTTGTCAATTCATTTAATCGCCACAAGAAATCATTTCTTGAGAGTGCTAAAGTGGTAATATCTCTTGGTGGTCATTACATATGCCAAATGTTGAATATTGCTTTCATTCCAATTTGGTAGTTTGTGGATTGGGGTGCATTAAAGAGTCAAATTGCCTTTGAATCGAACTAAACCAGTTCTTCAAAAATTGAAAGTTAGGTTGGTTAGGTTATGCCTATAACACAGTTCGATTCTAGGTCTAAAAATGATAAAATTACTAAATTGGTTAGATTATGCCTATGGCACAATTCGGTTATGGGTCTAATTATAACAAATCTACTAAATTGCTTCGATTCTTAAGTTGCCCTCTGCATAATCCAAACAAACCAACCCGAGACATGTGTTTCATGCAAAACTAAATGTATTGTATGCATATATCATTGGCTTTGACCATATAATAGGGTGGGACTTAATTACACTCAATCATAAGATATAAGAGAGTTAAAGATGATTATTTTCTTCTTCTTCTTTTTAGTTTCAAGGAAACATATTATTTAATTTCAAGTATTAATCTTTGGTTTTGGATCTAGAAATTGGGAACCAATTGAGGTCGGTTCGTTTTATTCCGTTTCTTGCTCACCTTCTTTGACAAGCCCATTGCCACTGGACGAATAAAAAATGATCCACTGGACTAATTGTTTTTTTTTAAAGGGTCGGGTTAATAATTTACAAGTGAAAAACAGAAATCTCTAAATTCTCTGAAAGTAGTGGACAAAAATGTAAATTGATATTAGAAAATATATATATGCATATGTATTTTCTAGTAAAAAAGTCAAACTCTACGCAATTAAAACGAAAAGATAACACTGACATACACAGCAACCTAACTCTTATCAATGTGGGACCAGCCCAACAAAAAATCTCATACGGTCTCAGGCCTGAAATAGCCTTCACTTTCGCCACTAATTATCCGGCGGAGTTACCAAAGAAAATAGAGCAATCATACCTTTACAGCCTGTTTGGAAGTTGAGGAAGGGAAAGGAAGGGAGGAAACGGGGAGAAGAGAAAAAATGAAGGAAAAAAATGATAAAAGGAGAAAAAGTTTGAAAATAATTTTTTTTTATTTTTTTATTTTTTAAAATTAAATAGGGAAAGAATAATAAACAGTATCTTTTCTTATTTTTCTTTCTTTTTTCTTCTTTTTCACAATTTTTAAATAGGCTATTATATACATATATAGAGATTGATAAGCATATATAAACATATAAAAAGAATAAAAGAAAAAGAGAAGAGAGGGAAGGAGGTACAGTGCACAAAAAAACCAAATAACCCGCCATAGACATAGTAAGAACTCTTGCAGCCTAGAAAATCATCATTTTTTTAAAAAAAAATCTCAATACTTTGTATCCATAAGCAACAAGTATACAAAAAAAAAAAAAAAAAAAAGTACACAGACATTTTGTAAAAAATGAGGTGACTGAATTGTGGTATATTATTTTAAAACAAAATTAATAATTTTTATTTATAAAAAATTATTGTTACATTTTGATGAATTTTTCTACAACTTATATGTAGGATTAAAATTTCCCTATTCAAAAAACACTAGCAGACTTTTCAGCAGCTATCACAATCATGTGGATCCTCAAATGGCACACAGTCATATTCAATAAACCTAGATGCTGACAGTTTGACGCTGGATATTTATTTCTGAACTCTCAATAGGGCACCATTCCTCTTGCATTTTCCTTTCTTCCCCTGTCAATCCTACTTAGCAGAGAAAGCAAAAGGAAAGGGAGAAAAGAGTAAGGAACAAAAGGGAATGAGAAAGGAAAAGGAGAAAAAAATAATCACACACTATTTCTTTTTTCGTTTTTTTTGAATTTCAAGCAAGGGAAAGAGTTTTACTTCTCTTTTTCATTTATTTTCTTTACAAAACTAAATGAGAGAATGAGAAATGCTTTCTCTATTATTTCTCTTTCACTTGCCTTCCTCAGTTCCAGGGGTTTTTCTATCATAATAATCCACTATGTAAAATTATTTTACTTGCACTACATGATATGATTGACTCGCTAATGTTTCAAAATTTTTTGTTGGTTCATTATAAATATATACCGATGCCCAAAACTCCCATTTTTTTTCCTTTCATTAGAAACATATAAGAAAATTTTATTTTCTGTTCATTTTTTTTGTTGCAAAACAAACTGATAAAAATAATCACTTTCTCTGCAATATTTCCTCCCACTTCTTTTTTCCTCATTTCTCTTTTTCTTCCCCAAGCTACAAACATGCTCTAAATTTTCCCACATAGAACTCTTCTCTTCCTTTTATCCTCTAATCGGTGGAGTCAGGGGGCATACGTGTGTATACGTCTACCCTCATGGCATCAACGACAGATAAAGAGAAATCCATAGCTGTAAATGAAGGAAACACTTGTAACCAGTTTGGAACTTAGAAAAAGGGAAGAAATGTAAAAGAACATGAATAAAAAATATTTTTTATTTCTTGTTTGATTTTGTAAAAAAAACACAAAAAAATACAAAAAAAATAAGAAAGTAAAAGAGAGTGATTATTTTTTTCTTTCCCCTTATTTATTTTCTCTCCTAAAACAGAAAAGGAAAAAAATAATAGATAATTTTTCTTTTCTTCACCCAAGTTCCAAACGGGCTGTTGCTTGGGTCACCACCCAAGTTGGGTACGTGAATTTGTCAGTTGCAGAGAAAGACAGTGGCCAAGGAAAAACTATCCAATGCCTAGTTGGTACGTGTTGTCGTTTGAAGATGGATGGTATATGGCACTGAAACACCTTTGAGACAAGGCAATTAAAGTCCCCTCAATTGAAGTCCTTCAACCATACATTTAATTTTGTCACAATCATACATTTAACACCTTCTGACCTATTATTTGTGTTGCAACCAGGTGGACCCAGTGTTTGTGTTAAGTAGGGACACTAAGGTAATACTGTTTTAATTTTGTAAGAATTGAAGTAAATTTTTATAATTTTGAGAAGACCAATACATTATATTTTATCAAAATATCTAAAAAAATTTATAAAACTTTATACACCTTAAAGTTCATAGGACGAAAAGAGATTTTTTTGAGGTCCTTATACTAGTTATGCCTAGCATTGAATAGACTGGGTATTTATCTTATCAATATCTCAAATCAATGGTGGGTTCTGTTTGGCCTATGGGCTGCTGTCAATCAATTAGTTACGAAATACCATTTACTCTATATTTGTTATCAATATCTCTATGTGTGATTCGTTGAAACATGAAGTTTCTTTGATTTCCCTGAAAGTTTTGGAGGGACCATAGCTCTCGCTCGGCCCCACTTGGATCTGCCACTGGTTGTAGTTGTCACTGATCACACGTTCTTATCCCAACCATGCAAAAAATCATGAATATTAATGTTTGTTTGGTTCATTTTATTTAGCTACTTTTTTTTTTATTTTTTCCTTGGTTTTTCAACTAAAATTCATCTTCGTATACTTCTTTTTCCATCAGTTTTTAGGTTATGCGTTTGGCAAATTTAGCAAAAAACCAAAAAAGATAATGAAAAATCATATACTATTTAAATAGCTATTTCACATGCTTTGGGCTATGTGAAAGGATAAAATCAATGAAAATATTTTAAAAACCAAAACTAAGAGGGCCAAAAATCTACGAAAATAAGCTGATTAAAAGGGTAAAAAAATTTCCAAAAAGTATATAGCATCTATGTTTTTAGAGTTGGATTTTTGTAATGATCTTTACTTTTCATGTATTGGATGGGCCTCATAATATAATGATTAAATTTTAGTGATAATAGTTTGTACTACCTTATTACTAAAAGTTTATCTGATTAAAAGGGTTAGAGCCCGTGAATCCACTCCACTTGAATTAACTTGTTACACCAAATTCAGAAGAGTTACTGTTAGACAACTTAGAAGAAATCAACAAGTTCACCAACCCTGCAGTAACTAAGACACCAAGAATGATACAAAATATTTTTTTATAAGGATATGATTAAATGAGAGTATTAACTTTAAAATAAAATATCTATCATAATAACTCTTAATTATAAAAATATTACTGTCAATATTATACTGGTAAAAGTTTTTGTATATATTTTATGAAAAAATAGTATAGTTTCATGACTCCCATGCACCATTTTTGTATGCTCCAAGAAATCAATCAATTCGCCATTCACTGTCACAACATCTCAAAAATTGGGTTAGTCAAGTTCCCATTATCTCTGTCACTTTCAAATTGCAATTTGATATGAGGTCCACAGAAAATGGGAGGATGCAACGTGATGCCGTGAATAGTGACACTAGCAGCTACTGGTTGTAGCAAGGCCTAATAAATGGGGTCAACAACTATTTATTAACGGAAAGATATATATGAAGGTAATTTTATAATAAAAAATGCAACTCAAATAATGTGACATAGATATTTTTAAATTACAAATTCAAATAATAAATTATTCTGATTTAAAATGAAAAATTTATAAATAGTCATATTATTTTGTACAAATTTTTTTTATTTATAATGCATTAATAATATATAATAAATATTAATATGTACTTTTAAAACATAAATTAAGCATGTTAACAGAAGCCATCATAAATGCATCTTGGATCTTGTTCCTATAGTCAATTCCTTCATCTCACCAAAAAAAAACAAAAGAGAACAGAAAGTCAATGCATTGGAAGTGGATAATCCATAGTTAAAAATAATAAAAAAAAAAAAAGAATAAAGTAACACAATCAAGGTTCCGATTGATTTCTTGGACCATTGATTATGTGAGAATTAAATAACTTGTTATAAAAATCCAACAATTCTAGAACAGCTGGCCTTAGATGCCAAGTTGCTCCGAAGGCACAGTTTATTTCCCATTTTTTGAAAATTATCTTGCTAATTGTCATTGTATTCGTAAAAACATATAAGACCTACTATAAATATTAAAATTATAGCGACCGTCACACTTTATTTTTTGTAAAAATAATCATATTAATTGTCATTGTATTTGCAAAAATATAAGATTTACTATAGATATTATGATTATAATGATTTATGTTATGCCATTGATTTTAGCTTAATGCAAGAAAACTTAAAAGCTCATACTTTTAGAGAGAGAAAGAGTGACATGGCGGTTCAAAGTAACGAAAGCTCTCAGTGTTTTACTAAGATTCTAACGATAAGATTCACGAAGCTGTTTATTATGAAAATTTTTGTTATTCCACGTTGGGTACGTTTACACATGTTTTGTTTCCTTTTCAGTTTACTTTTCACTAGACTTTGATTTATTATTCTCTTTGACATCTAAATGTAAATAGCATATTAGAATAAACTACTTTTAATATAATTCTTGTTAAGCTCCACTTGAGTGAGAAAAAGAGATTCTTTGGCACGGATTCACGCGGACAGATACTTTGTACAAACTCAAGTAAATAATGGAATCTCTCCATTGTTCCTTGCAAAAATAGACATCAAATTGATCATCCTTTTCAAAGTGTCTTGGAAAGTTTCAAAACATTCCAGGATATAGAATATAATTTCAAATCCCTTATAGAATACAATTTCAATGCCATATGATACAATTGATTAGCTAATGTTGCAAAATTCAATGTCCGGTTCATTAAAACTATAAAAACCGACACCCAAAACTCCCATAAAAAAATACAAAAACAAAAAACCAAAACCTCGCAACTACAACACTGATTACAAACGTTTCTTTCCTTCTCACATGGATCTAGAACTCTGATATATAGAATTGTTTTGTCAGTACATGGCACCAACGACAACAAATAGAGGCCATAGCTGTATATTGTGAGGAAACATTTTCTTGGATGCCTTCTCATTGAGGGAAAAAAGAGAGAAAAGAAGTCCATGATAAATCCTAAAACCATGTCACGGATGTGATCATGCCTACTCAAGAGGTGTTTTTTGTTTTTTGTTTTCCTCCACGTTATCTAAGTCTTCAACTGACTACTCATGCATTTAGTTTTGTCACAATCAGTACTTTGTAGTTCATACCTTGTGATATTATTGATCTCTATTCTTGTCCAGTTAATATTATACAACTACAAAAATTATTTAAATTTTTGTATAAAATGGTGTAGTTGACTAAGAACCTTTCACTTGGAAATAAAACACTCATTAAGTTGACTCTTAACTACAAAAATATTACTGTCACATCATTTAATGAGTTTTTTTATATTTTAAATTTTTAGAAATACAGTATTTTCCTTCTAGCTTGTCCCAACCAAGGCAAGGGAATTTAATTAACTATTACATATGCTTACAGCAATGCGAAAGTAAAATATCATTTCAAAACACCAAAAACATTCGAAAAACATATAATATAATTAAGGCAAATGTTAAGGGTCATATGTTGATGAGCATTTATTGTATTGTATTTTATTCCTTCCAACATCTTTTTATGTATTGTTTTATAGAAGTACCAACCATTCAAACTTAATTCTGCTATATTAATTTAAATGACAAAACTAATCTTCTAATACTAACAGACTCAAACTTCATTATGTGGGTGGAATATAAACATGAAGTGGGGCCCAACTTATGTTTTTTTAATGTTTCAATCACAAATTACTGTTGTATAGTAAAAATATAGTGTAATATCATTATTTTATTACTTATGATTTCAATTTCTAGATTTAATTTCAAATTTTTATCTTATTCATCAAAGGATAAACAGCAAAAATAAAAAGATAAAAGAAAAATAAAAAAAAGAGAGCCTAATCTAACAACCTTATTTTGTTGGCCGGATTGATAGTGACATCGTCATAATGTCAAATGAATAGTTAGAGGCAAAGTTTTTGTGTAGGTCTTCTAATACTATATATGCATATATGTAGATAAAGTTGGGTGAAGACTATAAAATTATCCCTTTGATATAATAGTTAGAAATAATTAATATTTATTTTTGAAGATTCCTTAAAAAATGTTAGAGTTAATAGATACATTGGGCAAGGGTATGAAAATAATGTATTTCAACATGTTAGCATATAGCCCTATAATTAGAAGGGTTAGAGCCAGTCAACGAGTACAGGTACATTGAACCCATTCAAGAATAAACTACCATCCCCATTTCGGGTTACCCTGTATATTTGTAGTCTTCCAACTTTAGTTTAATTAGCTTGTTTGGTTTAGCTTTTGTTTTTTATAATCAATCTTTTAGCTTTTTTTTTTTTTTTTTGCTCTTTTTTACTAGTTTTTAATTTTAGTTTACAATGAAAAGCTAAAAGCCCAAATTAAAAGTCGAGGTAATCCCATATTTCTTCTACAAAATTTTCTAATTGATTTGCAAAAAAACATTCCCACTATTTTTGGTGAACTCCACGTGTCTGCTCCCGTTGGAAAGTGGTGGAAAAGAGTTATCGGAAGCCAACGCAGAAGAAATCTTATAGGTTTCTGAAACCGTGCAGGAATAATGGCATATGTATGACTTTGCTTTGGTTAATTGATTTGCTTAATAACCTTGTCATTTTCTTAAGCTCAAACTAATTTGGTTTCTCAATCGCCCCTTACCATTTAGAATATGAATTTTTAGTTAGAAAAGAAAAAGATAAAAGAAAATAGAGTAAAATAAAAGAGTAATTTTGTTCTATTTTTTATCATTTCTTTTATTTACTTTTTCAACCAAAAATTCAAAGAGCTAATGTAGGGACACTAAGGTAATACTGTTTTAATTTTGTAAGAATTGAAGTAAATTTTTAAAATATCGAGAAGACCAATACATTATATTTTATCAAAATATCTAAAAAAAATTATAAAATATATAAATTTTTTTGGAAGTTTTGGAGGGACCATAGCTCTCGTCCGGCCCCACTTCAATCTGCCAATGGTTGTAGTTGTCACCGATCACACATTCTTATCCCAACCATGCAAAAAATCATGAAAATTAATGTTTGTTTGTTTCATTTTATATAGCTATTTTTTCCTTGGTTTTTCAACTAAAATTCATCTTTGTATACTTCTTTTTTCATCAGTTTTTAGGTTATGCGTTTGGCAAATTTAGCAAAAAACCAAAAAAGATAGTGAAAAATCATATACTATTTAAATGGCTATTTCATATGCTTTGGGCTATGTGAAAGGATAAAATCAATGAAAATATTTTAAAAGCCAAAACTAAGAGGGCCAAAAATCTACAAAAATAAGCTGATTAAAAGGGGAAAAAAATTTCCAAAAAGTATATAGCATCTATGTTTTTAGAGTTCGATTTTTGTTATGATCTTTACTTTTCATGTATTGGATGGGTCTCATAATATAATGATTAAATTTTAGTGATAATAGTTTGTACTACCTTATTACTAAAAATTTGTCTGATTAAAAGGGTTAAAGCCCGTGAATCCACCCCACTTCGGTTAACTTGTTGCACCAAATTCAGAAGAGTTACCGTTAGACAACTTAGAAAAAATCAACAAGTTCACCAAGCCGTGCAGTAACTAATGACACCTAGAATGATACAGAACATTTTTTTAGAATGACATGATTAAATTAGAGTATTTATTTTAAAATAAAGTACTCAATATGATAATTTTTAATTATAAAAATATTATTGTCAATATTATATTGGTAAAATTTTTTGTATAAATTTTATGAAAAATAGCATATTTTCATGACTCCCATGCATCATTTTGGTATGCTCCAACAAATCAATCAATTCGCCATTCACTGTCACAACATCTCAAAAATTGGGTTAGTCAAGTCCTATTATCTCCGTCACTTTCAAATTGCAATTTGATATGGGGTCCACAGAAAATGGGAGGATGCAACGTGATGCCGTGAATAGTGGCACTAGCAGCTATTGGTTGTGGCAAGGCCTAATAAATGGGGTCAACAACTATTTATTAACAGAAAGATATATATGAAGGTAATTTTATAATAAAAAAATGTCACTAAAATAATATGATATTAGTATTTTTAAATTACGAATTCAAATAATGAATTGTTCTGATTTAAAATAAAAAATTTATAAATAATCATATTATTTTGTATAAAAATTTTATTTATAATACATTAATAATATATAATAAATACTAATATGTGCCTTTAAAACATAAATTAAGCATGTCAACAGCAACCATCATAAATGCATCTTGGATCTTGTTCCTATAGTCAATTCCTTCATCTCACCAAAAAAAAACAAAAGAGAACAGAAAGTCAATGCATTGGAAGTGGATAATCCATAGTTAAAAATAATAAAAAAAAAAAAGAATAAAGTAACACAATCAAGGTTCCGATTGATTTCTTGGACCATTGATTATGTGAGAATTAAATAACTTGTTATAAAAATCCAACAATTCTAGAACAACTGGCCTTAGATGCCAAGTTGCTTCGAGCACCTATGTGTAAGAGGCACAGTTTATTTCCCATTTTTTGAAAATTATCTTGCTAATTGTCATTGTATTTGTAAAAACATATAAGATCAACTATAAATATTAAGATTATAGCGACTGTCAAGCTTTATTTTTTGTGAAAATAATCATATTAATTGTCATTGTAGTTGCAAAAATATAAGATTTACTATAGATATTATAATTATAACGATTTATGTTATGCCATTAATTTTAGCTTAATGCAGAAAAACTTAGAAGCTTATACTTTTACAGAGAGAAAGAGAGACCTGGCGGTTCAAAGTAACGAAAGCTCTCAGTGTTTTACTAAGATTCCAGCGATAAAATTCACAAAGCTGTTTATCATGAAAAAAAATTTTATTCCACTTTGGGTACGCTTACACATGTTTTGTTTCCTTCTCAGCTTACTTTTCACTAGACTTTGATTTACTCTTCTCTTTGACATCTAAATGTAAATAGCATATTAGAATAAACTACTTTTAATATAATTCTTGTTAAGCTCCACTTGAGTGAGAAAAAGAGATTCTTCGGCACGGATTCACGCGGACAGATACTTTGTACAAACTCAAGTAAATAATGGAATCTCTCCATTGTTCCTTGCAAAAATAGACATCAAATTGATCATCCTTTTCAAAGTGTCTTGGAAAGTTTCAAAACATTCCAGGATATAGAATATAATTTCAAATCCCTTATAGAATACAATTTCAATGCCATATGATACAATTGATTAGCTAATGTTGCAAAATTCAATGTCCGGTTCATTAAAACTATAAAAACCGACACCCAAAACTCCCATAAAAAAATACAAAAACAAAAAACCAAAACCTCGCAACTACAACACTGATTACAAACGTTTCTTTCCTTCCCACATGGATCTAGAACTCTGATATATAGAATTGTTTTGTCAGTACATGGCACCAACGACAACAAATAAAGGCCATAGCTGTATATTGTGAGGAAACATTTTCTTGGATGCCTTCGCATTAAGGGAAAAAAGAGAGATAAGAAGTCCATGATAGATCCTAAAACCATGTCAGGGATGTGATCATGCCTAGTCAAGCGGTGTTTTTTTGTTTTTTTCCCTCCATCTTATCTAAGTCTTCAACTGACTACTCATGCATTTAGTTTTGTCACAATCAGTACTTTGTAGTTCATACCTTGTGATATTATTGATCTCTATTCTTGTCCAGTTAATATTATACAACTACAAAAATTATTTAAATTTTTGTATAAAATGGTGTAGTTGACTAAGAACCTTTCACTTGGAAATAAAACACTCATTAAGTTGACTCTTAACTACAAAAATATTACTGTCACATCATTTAATGAGTTTTTTTATATTTTAAATTTTTAGAAATACAGTATTTTCCTTCTAGCTTGTCCCAACCAAGGCAAGGGAATTTAATTAACTATTACATATGCTTACAGCAATGCGAAAGTAAAATATCATTTCAAAACACCAAAAACATTCGAAAAACATATAATATAATTAAGGCAAATGTTAAGGGTCATATGTTGATGAGCATTTATTGTATTGTATTTTATTCCTTCCAACATCTTTTTATGTATTGTTTTATAGAAGTACCAACCACTCAAACTTAATTCTGCTATATTAATTTAAATGACAAAACTAATCTTCTAATACTAACAGACTCAAACTTCATTATGTGGGTGGAATATAAACATGAAGTGGGGCCCAACTTATGTTTTTTTAATGTTTCAATCACAAATTACTGTTGTATAGTAAAAATATAGTGTAATATCATTATTTTATTACTTATGATTTCAATTTCTAGATTTAATTTCAAAATTTTATCTTATTCATCAAAGGATAAACAGCAAAAATAAAAAGATAAAAGAAAAATAAAAAAAAGAGAGCCTAATCTAACAACCTTATTTTGTTGGCCGGATTGATAGTGACATCGTCATAATGTCAAATGAATAGTTAGAGGCAAAGTTTTTGTGTAGGTCTTCTAATACTATATATGCATATATGTAGATAAAGTTGGGTGAAAACTATAAAATTATCCCTTTGATATAATAGTTAGAAATAATTAATATTTATTTTTGAAGATTCCTTAAAAAATGTTAGAGTTAATAGATACATTGGGCAAGGGTATGAAAATAATGTATTTCAACATGTTAGCATATACCCTATAATTAAAAGGCTTAGAGCCAGTCAACGAGTACAGGTACATTGAACCCATTCAAGAATAAACAACCATCCCCATTTCGGGTTACCCTGTATATTTGTAGTCTTCCAACTTTAGTTTAATTAGCTTGTTTGGTTTAGCTTTTGTTTTTTATAATCAATCTTTCAACACTTTTTTTTTTTTTTGCTCTTTTTTACTAGTTTTTAATTTTAGTTTACGATGAAAAGCTAAAAGCCAAAATTAAAAGTCGAGGTAATCCCATATTTCTTCTAGAAAATTTCCTAATTGATTTGCAAAAAAGCATTCCCACTATTTTCGGTGAACTCCACGTGTCTGCTCCCGTTGGGAAGTGGTGGAAAAGAGTTATCGGAAGCCAACGCAGAAGAAATCTTATAGGTTTCTGAAACCGTGCAGGAATAATGGCATATGTATGACTTTACTTTGGTTAATTGATTTGCTTAATAACCCTGTCATTTTCTTAAGCTCAAACTAATTGGGTTTCTCAATCGCCCCTCACTGTTTAGAATATGAATTTTTAGTTAGAAAAGAAAAAGATAAAAGAAAATAGAGTAAAATAAAAGAATAATTTTGTTCTATTTTTTATCATTTCTTTTATTTACTTTTTCAACCAAAAATTCAAAGAGCTAATGTAGGACACTAAGGCAATACTGTTTTGCAACCAGTATTATTTGTGTTGCAACCAGGTGGACCCAGTGTTTGTGTTAAGTAGGGACACTAAGGTAATACTGTTTTAATTTTGTAAGAATTGAAGTAAATTTTTAAAATATCGAGAAGACCACTACATTATATTTTATCAAAATATCTAAAAAATTTATAAAATATATAATTTTTTTTTGAAAGTTTTGGAGGGACCATAGCTCTCGCCCGGCCCCACTTCAATCTGCCAGTGGTTGTGGTTGTCACCGATCACACATTCTTATCCCAACCATGCAAAGAATCATGAAAATTAATGTTTGTTTGTTTCATTTTATATAGCTTTTTTTTTTTTTATTTTCCCTTGGTTTTTCAACTAAAATTCATCTTCGTATACTTCTTTTTCCATCTGTTTTTAGGTTATGCGTTTGGCAAATTTAGCAAAAAACCAAAAAAGATAATGAAAAATCATATACTATTTAAATAGCTATTTCACATGCTTTGGGCTATGTGAAAGGATAAAATCAATGAAAATATTTTAAAAGCCAAAACTAAGAGGGCCAAAAATCTACAAAAATAAGCTGATTAAAAGGGAAAAAAAATTTCCAAAAAGTATATAGCATCTATGTTTTTAGAGTTTGATTTTTGTTATGATCTTTACTTTTCATGTATTGGATGGGTCTCATAATATAATGATTAAATTTTAGTGACAATAATTTATATTACCTTTTTACTAAAAATTTGTCTGATTAAAAGGGTTAAAGCCCGTGAATCCACCCCACTTGGGTTAACTTGTTACACCAAATTCAGAAGAGTTACCGTTAGACAACTTAGAAGAAATCACCAAGTTCACCAAGCCGTAGACAACTTAGAAGAAATCAACAAGTTCACCAAGCCGTGCAATAACTAATGACACCTAGAATGATGCAGAACATTTTTTTAGAATGATATGATTAAATTAGAGTATTTATTTTAAACTAAAATACTTAATATGATAATTTTTAATTATAAAAATTTTATTGTCAATATCATATTGGTAAAAATTTTTGTATAAATTTTATGAAAAATAGCATATTTTCATGACTCCCATGCATCATTTTTGTATGCTCCAAGAAATCAATCAATTCGCCATTCACTGTCACAACATCTCAAAAGTTGGGTTAGTCAAGTCCTATTATCTCTGTCACTTTCAAATTGCAATTTGATACGAGGTCCACAGAAAATGGGAGGATGCAACGTGATGCCGTGAATAGTGGCACTAGCAGCTATTGGTTGTAGCAAGGCCTAATAAATGGGGTCAACTACTATTTATTAACAGAAAGATATATATGAAGGTAATTTTATAATAAAAAAATGTCACTAAAATAATGCGACATTAATATTTTTAAATTACGAATCCAAATAATGAATTGTTCGGATTTAAAATAAAAAATTTATAAATAGTTATATTATTTTGTATAAAAATTTTATTTATAATACATTAATAATATATAATAAATATTAATATGTGCCTTTAAAACATAAATCAAGCATGTCAACAGCAGCCATCATAAATGCATCTTGGATCTTGTTCCCACAGTCAATTCCATCATCTCACCAAAAAAACAAAGAAGAAAAGAAAGTCAATGCATTGGAAGTGGATAACCCATAGTTAAAAATATAAAAAAATGAATAAAATAACACAATGAAGGGTCCGATTGATTTCTTGGACCATTGATTATGTGAGAATTAAATAACTTGTTATAAAAATCCAACAATTCTAGAACAACTGGCCTTAGATGCCAAGTTGCTCCGAACACCTACGTGCAAGAGGCACAGTTTATTTTCCATTTTTTGAAAATTATCTTCCTAATTGTCATTGTATTCGTAAAATCATATAAGACCTACTATAAATATTAAAATTATAGTGACTGTCACACTTTATTTTTGTAAAAATAATCATATTAATTGTCATTGTATTTGCAAAAATATAAGATTTACTATAGATATTATGATTATAATAATTTATGTTATGCCATTGATTTTAGCTTAATGCAAAAAAACTTAAAAGCTCATACTTTTAGAGAGAGAAAGAGAGACATGACAGTTCAAAGTAATGAAAGCTCTCAGTGTTTTACTAAGATTCCAGCGAAAAAATTCACGAAGTTGTTTATCATGAAAATTTTTTTTATTCCACTTTAGGTACGCTTACACATGTTTTGTTTCCTTTTCAGTTTACTTTTCACTAGACTTTGATTTACTCTTCTCTTTGACATCTAAATCTAAATGTAACGGTTCAAACCTGTTTATAATTCTTGTTAAGCTCCACTTGAGTGAGAAAAAGAGATTCTTTGGCACGGCTAGACATCACAATATGTTACATTTATAAGATTCACGCGGACAGTAACCCTGTACAAACTCAGATAAATAATCGATCGAAGGTTTAAACACCCTATAAGAGAGAGATGTTCCATTCTCCATTGTTTCTTACAAAAATAGACATCAAATTGATCATCCATTTCAAAGTGTCTTGGAAAGTTTCAAAACGTTCCAGGATATAGAATATAATTTCAAATCCCTTATGGAATACAATTTCAATGCCATATGATACAATTGATTAGCTAATGTTGCAAAATTCAATGTCCGGTTCATTAAAACTATACAAACCGACACCCAAAACTCCCATAAAAAAATACAAAAACAAAAAAACAAGACCTCGCAACTACAACACTGATTACAGACGTTTCTTTCCTCCCCACATGGATCTAGAACTCTGATATATAGAATTGTTTTGTCAGTACATGGCATCAACGACAAACAAATAGAGGCCATAGCTGTATATTGTAAGGAGACATTTTCTTGGATGCCTTCTCACTGAGGGAAAAAAGAGAGAAAAGAAGTCCATGATAGATCCTAAAACCATGTCACGTATGTGATCATGCCTAGTCAAGCGGTGTTTTTTGTTTTTTTTTTTCCCTCCACTTTATCTAAGTCTTCAATTGACTACTCACGCATTTAGTTCTGTCACAATCAGTACTTTGTAGTTCATACCTTGTAATATTATTGATCTCTATTTTTGTCCAATTAATGTTATACAACTACAAAAATTATTTAAATTTTTGTATAGAATGATGTAGTTGCTTAAGAGCCTTTCACTTGAAAATAAAACACTCATTAAGTTAACTCTTAACTACAAAAATATTATTGCCACATCGTCTAATGGGTTTTTTTATATTTTAAATTTTTAGAAAAATAGTATTTTCCTTCTAGCTTGTCCCAACCAAGGCAAGGGAATTTAATTAACTATTACATATGCTGAGAGCAATGCGAAAGTAAAATATCATTGAAAAACACCAAAAACATACGAAAAACATATAATATAATTAAGGCAAATGTTAAGGGGCATATGTTGATGAGCATTTATTGTATTGTATTTTATTCCTACTAACATCTTTTTATATATTGTTTTATAGAAGTACCAACCACTTAAACTTAATGCTCCTATATTAATTTACATGACAAAACTAACCTTCTAATACTAATAGACTCAAACTTCATTATGTGGGTGGAATATAAACATGAAGTGGGGCCCAACTTATGTTTTTTTAATGTTTCAATCACAAATTACTGTTGTATAGTAAAAATATAGTGTAATATCATTATTTTATTACTTATTATTTCAATTTCTAGATTTAATTTCAAATTTTTATCTTATTCATCAAAGGATAAACAGCAAAAAGAAAATGATAAAAGAAAAATTAAAAAAAAAATAGCGTAATCCAGCAACCTTATTTTGTTGGCCGGATTGATAGTGACATCATCATGATGTCAAATGAATAGCTAGAGGCGAAGTGTTTGTGTAGGTCTTCTAATACTATATATGCATATATGTAGATAAAGTTGGGCGAAGACTATAAAGTTATCCCTTTGATATAATAGTTAGAAACAATTAATATTTCTTTTTGAAGATTCCTTAGAAAATGTTAGAGTTAATAGATACATTGGGTCAAGGGTATGAAAATAATGTATTTCAACATGTTAGCACAACCCTATAATTAAAAGGGTTAGAGCCAGTCAACGAGTTCAGGTACATTGAACCCATTCAAGAATAAACAACCATCCCCATTTCGGGTTATCCTGTATATTTGTAGTCTTCCAACTTTAGTTTAATTAGCTTGTTTGGTTTAGCTTTTGTTTTTTATAATCAATCTTTTAGCTTTTTTTTTTTTTTGCTCTTTTTTACTAGTTTTTAATTTTGGTTTACGATGAAAAGCTAAAAGCCAAAATTAAAAGTCGAGGTAATCCCATATTTCTTCTAGAAAATTTTCTAATTGATTTGCAAAAAAACATTCCTACTATTTTCGGTGAACTCCACATGTCTGCTCTCGTTAGGAAGCGGTGGAGAAGAGTTATCGGAAGCCAACGTAGAAGAAATCTTACAGGCTTCTGAAACTGTGCAGGAATAATGGCATATGTATGACTTTGCTTTGGTTAGTTGATTTGCTTAATAACCCTATCATTTTTTTAAGCTCAAACTAATTTGGTTTCTCAATCGCCCCTTACCATTTAGAATATGAATTTTTAGTTAGAAAAGAAAATGATAAAAAAAATAGAGCAAAATAAAAAAATAATTTTATTTATTTTTTTAATCAAAAATTTAGATTCTAAACAAAACATTAATCTTTATCATTTTCTTGCTAATTTGTTATTATAAAATCCGCAGAGAGAGTATGTGGAGGGGCTGCAGTCAAACATGATGCATGAGTTTGCATAAGCCTGTCATTTTTTTAAGCTCAAAGATATTAATGAATTGATCGCCATGACCTGTCAGAATATCCCATGACAACTACTTTCGTTCGTCAACGCCACTAATTAATAGGGCCGGCTCAATCGTATAGCTGGTGAGCGGCAGCCTTAGGCCCGCAAATTTAAACGTCTCAAATTTTTAAAAAACTCTTATAGATTCTCAATATTAAAAAAAAAAAAAGGGCTCAATGTAGATAAGAAAAAAAAAGTTTGTAAGAAAAAGATATCAAAAATCATCCGCCATTAAGAAAAATATCAGTTTAACTAATAAACAAATTGTACAAATAATAAAAATTTTCATGCTCGTAATTTCTTTTAAACTTTTACATGCTATAATTAAGATGTTATACAATTTTTCTAAAATAAAAAGCCAAGTCCAAATAAATAAATAAATAAGTCTTATAAAAGGAAGACTGGAAATCAACTACTTAGTTACCTTATGAACTAAAACAAAGCTAGTTTAACCCAATAAAATTAATTGTACAAAAATTTTTTAAAAAAATTGTAGACTTTTTTAAAACCTTATATGTTATAGGTAAATATTATGTAGTGTCTGCTTATTTTTTTATAAGTAAAAAAAACTCAAAATCGACACACTGGTTAATTTTAAAAGTAACCGATTTAACCTAAATTTTTTGACAACAATTAAAAAATATATATATAAGGCCTTATTTAAAATTATCGCCTTAGGCCACAAATTATCTTGAACAAGCCCTGCTAATTAATCTTTATTATTTTCAAGTTGCTATTATTTTTTTGTTATATGTTATAAATCAGAGTCACATTAGATTCACCTACAGCTGCAATCACTCGTCAACCATAAGTATCAGTTAAGTTTGGTGTGCACCATGTATAACTCGAACTCAGAATATTTGAGTTTATAGTTCATCTTAAGATTTATTTCAATTCCACTCAGTTGCCCTAGAATCATTGATCCAGTAATTGTCCTATTTTTATGGGACAGAGAGATTACATAAGTTTCGAGATTAATTATTTTACCTGTAAATTGACATAAACACTCGGTCATCAAAAACAAATTTGCTATTTTATTATTAAATCCTATAAGGCTAGCCACCCATGCCCGCATCAAATTGTTGATTTGTTATTATAAAGTCCAGAATCAACGGGGAGCTAACGTGATTATTAGGAATAGCATTTCCTAAGAATAGTGACAACAATTAATAGGTATATATATATATATAAATGCATCTTGTTCATATAATTAATACCTCCTTCATTATAATCTTTCTATAAGTCAACTCATTGATAATGGAAAACCCATATTTAAAAAAAAAAAAAAACCAAAGAATCAACACAGTCACGGGTCCGATTGATTTTGACTATCAACCCGAGTTTTAAAACATTGATTATTTTCTGAGAAACAAATTGATTATTTTGAGAATTAAATAACTTGAAAAAAAAAAATCCCAACAATAATTGGTCAGAACTTCCATGTGTCACTGTCAAAGGCACACTTGCCGAGGTGGGGTCCTAACTCTTTCTTTTTTTTATTTTTTTTATAGTGGTTGTTAGTAGCGGAGTTAGAAATTTTTTTTTAATGAAAGCAAAAAATACTTTTAAATAATTATTTATAAATAAGATAATAAATATTAAGAAATAAAAAATATAATAATATTTAAAATTATATATCGATAACAAATGTTTATTACACAAAATAACGTGTAAATTAATATAAAATACTATAATAATTTCATTCGTTGTTTCATATTCTGAAACTTTTGCAACACAACTTCATTCTCTATGGTATTGAATATGTCTCTTTCAATTTATGTCACCAAATAATCATTTATTCACTTACAAGACCAGCTCAACGTAGTTTGAGGCATGAAGCAAAAATTTTAAATGAGGTTTTTTACATTTTTAATACTGGTGCAAATTTTTTACTTAAAATTTTATTTTTTTTACATGAAAAATTATTAATTTATTTATTTTTCTCTCTTTTTAATGTAGTATTTACTTAATCACAATAAATATAACTATCCAATAAAAATTAGTTTTTGGTGAAGTATTTATCAAATGATTCGACTAAAACAATACAAAATTGGTGATTCAACAAACAAAGTAAATAAATGAGGTTTTTTTTTTCATTTGAAGTAGGCCTTTTGCTTATCTAGATTTTTTTTAAAATGTATCAAAATTATACATAATTTTAACTATAATTAGTACAATTTTTAAAACTTAGGGCCTTCAAAAATTAAGGGGCTAAAGTAATTGCTTTGATGACTTTACACTTGAGTCATCCTTGTCCACTCATCTTTCATGTGATTATGTATTAAAATATTGATAATATTCATTGTAGCAAAAACTCTCTTAACCAGTAAGATTAGTGTCAACTTTACAAGCAAATATACTAATGGGCAAATAATATTCTTCTTCATCTCAACTAATTTTTGAGTAGAGAGAATATTTTTAGAGCTTATACCATTTTGGTACACTTTAGATGGGTATGAGTTTGCATTGGGTTAAAAAAAATTTGAAAATAAGTACTAAGTTTGGTCGAGCAAAATTTATTTTTAACTGGATATGATTTAAAAAAATTTATTTTTATTTTTCAAAATTCAGTGGAGGCGCCCGAGGCCGCTAGCCCGAGCGTCTGTCCGCCACCGGTGGTTGTATACCTATTCATATTAAAGCATTATGAGAGTATTGGAACAAAAATGTTATATGGAAATGTTATTATTTTAAAAAATTTGTACAAAAAACCTCATTAGAATAATGTGGCAGTAGACATTATGATAATTAAGAGTCGTCATAATGAGTGTTTTATTTTAAAGTAAATTACTCTTATCCAATCACATTATTTTGAAGATAAAATCTATATAAAATTTTCTATTTGTATAGCATTACCCGCATTATATTTGAGAGAAATGTTATTTTTTAAAAAAATTTATACACAAAAGTCTATCAGAATGATGTGGTAATGACATTATTATCATTAAAACATATCACCATGCATCTTTTGTTTTAGAAAAATACTATTCTTCTAAAAATTTATACAAAAAATTATATTAGAATGATATTAGAGTAGCATTGTTGTAATTAAAAGTTATTATGACGAATGTTTTGTATCAAAATAAATAGCTCTTATCTTGCCACATCATTCGGGTGATAAATTGTGTATAAATTTTTATTTATTTTAAAGTGAATAACTTATTTTATCACGTTATTCTGGTAATAAATCATATATAAATTTCTTATTTGTATAACATTAACCAAAATTTATTATGAATTCTTCAATTATAGGCGGAGTAGTTTCTGGTATTCATAATATAAATAGTATGCCAGGTCTCAGCTTAATGCAAGAAAACTTTGGAAGGAGAGAGAGAGAGAGAGAGAGAGAGAGAGAGAGAGAGAGATGTCGGTTCATAGCAATGGAAACTCAGAGTGTTTTACTAAGATTCCGGAGATAAAGTTCAAGAAGCTGTTCATCAATGGAAAATTTGTCGATTCCATTTCAGGTTTTAACAAACTCTGATTTACCATTAATTTCTTCCTTCTTTGATGCATACATATATACACCCGTTATATACTTACTGTATTACAACTATGCTTTTTTGTTTCCTTTTCATGTAAATAGCATACTACACTGTATAGTTGAGTTCTTAAATTTAATGAATTTCATGTTAAAATCTATCGCAGCATGGACTGGGATTTATGGTTCCACTCTTCACTTCACAGAGAGAGAGAGAGAGAGAGCATGTTCTATTGTTCAGTTCGAAAATAGACACCCAATTGATCATTCAAAGTTTCAAAACGTTCAAGAAAACCTTTCCAGAACTTACGAAGTCAACAGATTCGATGTCTAGGATTGTGTGATCAGATTTAGAATAGACCCACATATTACCCTTCTGGTGAGATTAAAAAAATTCTATAAAGATAATACGCAATCCTCAGGTTTCGCAGATGCATCTCGTATTGCTACAGGCAGCTCTAAAAATTTTTGTTGATGGGTCCCGTAAAAACTTGAATACTAGTTCTTAAATCATAAATACTATGAAATTTTAATTTATTGATATAATTTTTTTTGACAAGAAATTTGTAAATATATATAATTTTACAATTACTCCGGATGAAGTTTCATATTTTAGAATTGTAGCGTAATAAACTTATTATCAATACTATAAAATATGTCATTTTCATCATTTTTAAAATATGGCATCGAACTATCATTTATCGACTAATCACGGGAGCGGTAAAAAATTTCAATGTATTACACTAAATTGTGAGTTATTTTATTTTATTTTATTTTTTGTTGTTGACAGGAAAGACATTTGAGACAATAGACCCAAGAACAGGGGAAGTGATAGCAAGGATTGCAGAAGGGGACAAGGAAGATGTTGATTTAGCCGTGAAGGCTGCCCGAGATGCCTTTGACCAGGGCCCCTGGCCTCGCTTGCCTGGTTCTGTAAGTACATTTTATACATCTCTGATCTCTCTCTCACAATTTTTTTTTTTTTCGTGTGTATAATCTGCATATGGTCCTGCTAAGGCCTACCCACCATTTCATTTCCTGGCCTTAGTCATTGTCACATGTATATTAAATCGACCTTGGCCTCCAAAGCTGAAATCTTAACTTCGTTTCTGATAGGCATAGTCACAAGTAATCTAGAATTCCTATAAATCACAAATTTTCACTTTTTAAGGTCTAACATAGCTGTAATTTTGACTAGCTAGGCTGTATTTGATCAAACGTAAGCCTCTTAAGTCAATTTTAACAACATCGAACCAGACCGGGATTGATCCCAATGCTCTATAAACCCCACTGCCATATGCTTTGCGCCAATGTTCCTTCTTCAAATTTTAGTCATATATGCATGTCACTAGCTATTTTGTGGGCTATATATTAATCTGGTGCACCTCTTTTCTTTTTTTTTTTTTCTTCTGCGGGAGAGGTGATCAGGCAAGGGGAAAGATGATGTTGAAATTTGCAGACTTAATCGACGAAAATATAGAGGAACTAGCTGCCTTGGACACCATTGACGCTGGAAAGTTGTTCAATTTTGGAAAGATTGCCGACATTCCTGGAACAGCAGAAAATCTCCGTTATTATGCAGGTGCAGCAGATAAAATTCATGGAGAGACATTAAAAATGTCAAGTGAGCATCAAGGATACACGTTGCGCGAGCCCATTGGTGTCGTAGGACTTATCATCCCTTGGAACTTCCCAAGTACCCTCTTCTTCTTGAAGGTTGCCCCGGCATTAGCCGCCGGGTGCACCATGGTTGTCAAGCCTGCTGAGCAGACACCTCTTTCAGCTCTCTACTATGCTCATTTGGCCAAGCTGGTAGGCCACTATTTGGTTATATGGTTCACCTTGCGAAAATAGACATATATATATATCTATATATATATATATATTCACACACACATATATGCAGGGGATGCAAGGAAGAACCAGTAGGGCAACTGCACCCACTGAATTAGTTAATTTCACAAATTTTTTTAAAAAGTTTATTTATATTTATTTGATTTTAGATTACAAATATATGTTTTGTCCTCAGTAAAGTTACAAACACTTACATTTGCTTTCTTATAGATTTACAAACACATGTATTTGTCCCCATTGAATATCAAATTTGTACAAAAAAATATATGTATCTCATTAACGTTTTATTATTTGGCCAAGCAAACTACACAATCCCAATTAACCCTGTGTTATATATATCTATAGACTCTTGGTTATTCAAATCTCCCTTCTCAAAGTTTTTGAACCTTAGCCAAGCAAATCTAGAGCTTTTGATAGAATTTTTGTGTACAACTTTCATATAAAGGTAGTGCCTATTTTTCGATGACTTTAATATAGTTATCACTTTATTTATCAAAAAAAATATTGTCACTTAAAAAAAATCGTATATAATTTTTTATAAATTTTGCCCTCACTAGACAAAAAATTCCGAATTGGCCTCTGTATATATATCAAATAATGTCAATGTAGCCAAGCCTTCCCCCTTAACTCGGCTCTTTATACACTCTTCTAACAGTTCTTCTTCTTTTGGATCAGGCTGGTATCCCAGATGGAGTGATAAATGTTATAACAGGATATGGACCGACAGCCGGTGCTGCCATTAGCTCTCATATGGACATAGATAAAGTGATTGCTACATTTTACTTATACAAAGTGTTTTGCTTATTAGAGGCAATATGTATATATATAGATATAAAATTCTCCATTTTTGTTGTGCTCTCAGGTTAGTTTTACAGGGTCCACAGAAGTGGGACGCCTTGTAATGCAGGCAGCAGCAACAAGCAATTTGAAAGCTGTCTCGCTTGAACTAGGAGGCAAATCCCCTCTCATAATTTTTGACGATGCAGATGTTGATAAAGCTGCAGACCTTGCCCTCCTTGGAATATTGTTTAACAAGGTAGAGTCACTTTTTTTCCTTTATATTTATTATGCATGTGAAGCTACATTTTTAGCTCGAAAACTCATTTGAAGTCATTTTTTTCTTGTGATTTCTTGTTTGCAGGGCGAAATTTGTGTGGCTGGATCGCGTGTATTTGTTCAGGAAGGAATTTATGACGAACTTGTAAAGAAGTTGGCAAAGAAGGCAAAGACATGGGTGGTTGGAGATCCTTTTGATCCTACAGTTCGTCAAGGACCACAGGTGATCGAATTAAGGCTCCTTAATCTAATACTTCATTTGTTACTAACGGTACAATTATCTTATTAATAGCAAACTACAAGAGAGAACTGATAAAATAGATGACAATTCTAAGTAATATATTAAAACTCCAGTTTCAGCAATTTATACTATAAACAACAATTAAATATTTTAGGCACAAATAAAACTTAAAACTTGAATTACAACCAAGGTGATTTTGCTCACGAAATTTGTCAATACTAAAAATCTTAGGATAAGTTACACTATGCGCCATTATATTTTACTCTGAATTTCACTTTAAGATCTGTACATTCAATTGTAATAATAAAGTGCATGTACTTTTAATTTATTGGAATGTCTCTTCCAGTAAACTTCTGTTTATATAATTGACGGCCAAAATTTCTGTGTGTCTCACGTGACCATTTTTCAAGGATAAAAATATTTTTTCACACTGTTTTGGCGTCCAAACACCCTCATTTCTCACCAATCTCTCTCAAAAGTCATTTTAAATGTAAAAGTAATTAAGGTTACAAAATACTCTACTATCGTCTCACGTGAGGGAGGGCTAAGGGTGTATAGGAGCCAGAATGGTAAAAAAAATTATATTTTTGTCCTTCAAAATGGGTCACATGAGGCATATTAGAGATTTTGACAGTCAATTGTACAAACGGACACTTACAAGAAGGTGACATTATAAGGGCAAAAAGTGTAATTTACCCAAAATTTTAACAACATGCTAAATCTTTGCCTTGACGTCAAGATTATAACTGTTTGTAGGTTGACAAGATCCAGTTTGATAAAATACTTTCATACATCGAGCATGGCAAGAGAGAAGGAGCCACCTTGTTAACTGGAGGGAAGCCCTGCGGCAAGAAGGGATATTACGTTGAGCCAACGATTTTCACCAATGTCACGGTAAAAATTCTTTTAAATTTTACAATTGCACATCATTTTTCAACAAATTAAATGTACTCTATGTGTAGTTTATTCTTTCATTGATCTTAATATATCGTCTTGCTCAGGACGAAATGAAAATCGCGAAGGAGGAAATATTTGGACCTGTTATGTCCCTCATGAAATTCAAGTGAGTTCATGTCTGTGCTCTTATGATCTCAATATCATCAAGCTGTGTTTGGATTAAAAATTTGGTGATAAAAAAAAAAAAGCAAGGAAAGAAAAAACAAAATCGTCTTTTATTTTGTTCTCTTTTCCTTTATTTATTTATTTTTTTTTTGCTTTTTTCTTGATAACTAAGGATTCCAAACACGGTAGTATCAATGAACAATCTTAGCCCAAGGTTTCAGGGTATAATCAAAGTTGGTGGCATTAGGGGGTGTGCATGGATCAAATTGGTTCTGGTTCTTGTGAAACACATACCCGAATCAATGTTTGTCGGTTCTAGAAATTTGAACCTTGAACTGAACGGAGTTGGTTCTACGGATTGGCTTGGAGTTGGTTTAGTTCAGTCCCGCTTGGATCAGGTCCCTTATTGTGTATAAAATTTAATTTATTCACTTAACATTCTACAAAAAAAAAAAAAAAAAACACGTGATTATAAATCTTTGATTTCTAAAAAAGTCAAAAGCAAACCACACAGAACGAATTAAGAATATTAATACAATAAATGATGGTTTGAAGATTTTCATACAATTTATTTATTGTTTTTTGTAACATAAATAAATCAGGTCTTGGGTTGATTCAGATTGAGTTAGGTCTCAAGGATGCCAACTCGATAACTAAACTAAATGTATCGGTTTATTCATTTTAAGACTAATAACCGAACCAAACCAATCCGTGGAGGTCTGATTTGTCGGTCTTTCGTTTCTTTTGTGGGACACAATGTCATATTAAAATTTCAATGTCGATATCATTTGCAGGACTGTTGAAGAGGCAATTCAGAGAGCTAACGCCACAAAATATGGGCTAGCAGCAGGAATTATGACAAACAATTTGAACGTGGCCAACACTGTTTCAAGATCAATCCGAGCTGGTGTCATTTGGATCAATTGTTATTTTGCATTTGACAGGGATTGCCCCTATGGAGGGTACAAAATGAGTGGGTTCGGAAGAGATATGGGAATGCAGGCTCTTGATAACTATCTTCAAGTTAAGTCTGTTGTAACTCCCGTATATGATTCTCCTTGGCTGTGAATCTTTATCTCATTCCCCTGTGGAGGGTGCAAGATGAGTGGGTTCAGAAGAGAGTTGGGAATGCGGGCTGTTTGTAACTCACATATATCATTCTCCTTTGGTTGTGTCTATATATATACATACATATATATAGCATGGCATTTCATAAAAGAATATCACACAGTGTCTTGACTATCTAACGGAAAAAGCACTTTGGTTAAATAGTATTGAGTCTTTCAATAGTCACATCTATCAACTTTTCAATAGTCACTTCTATCAACTTTTGCAACGCGATTGTTTTTTTTTTTTTTTTATTTATTTGAAAGTCTCTTCCTTTTATCATAAATTGAGATTACGGATATAATAATACACTAGAGAAAACTCAGTACTACTCAGCTATAAATTCATACCTCATATTTTACGTTGAAATTTCTTTAAGAGAGATGGAACCCATTAAAATGTCAGGACGTTGTAAATTAAATCTTCGCTTTTGAGGAATAGAATCCAATGTTTCTACTGCCTTTTAATTTCTTGTAGATCATACGATGGGTAGCAAATTGCAGTTTTTTTTTTCAAATTAATATATAGAGCAGAACCATCCTCGAGAAAGTTTGCCTTGGCTTCATCAGTTTTTGTAGGTCAATCGAAGTCTGTCAAGTAAAGAGCAAGTGTACGCTGAACCATTAGGCAAAATTTATTCGTTGCGCTAAATTAATTAGAAGCTCTCCTTAGTGCAAACTTATATATATATATATACCAGTATTGTATAGTAACACACAAATTTTGTTCGGATTTGCCGCGTTTTCTTTATATGAACTACCTATAACAGCTATAATTACTTAAACTTGTTAAAGAAAATTAACTATAGTGAGTGAGTGAAAGAAAACTAACTACTAACGTTGGAGGTAGGGTTTTTTTTAAGCCAAAATTACATTATTAGATAATAAAAAATAATTTTAAATGTTAACATCAAACATTAAGAAATTTTAGATCTCTTGACCGAGTTGTCCTAATCAATTATTTGTATTTTTAATGACTGCTTAACTCTCTAGTTAACGATCTAAAGTTTTACATTCCATCCATGAATGGAAAGAAAGGTAATGAAATCTCTCATTTTTCAAGGAAGAATTTACCATGACAGCATCTGGGGGCAATTGCCCCACTCACCCTATAAATTGATTCCTATTTTTTCAAACTCTCTCTACTCCACCTATGACATGCATGAACTTCTTGTATATAAACCAAAAATAATTCATTAATTATAGCAAACTAATATTTTATTTAATATGACAAGATATATATCTTTTCAGGATATATTAGAGGGCAGGTGAGGAGAACCTACGACCTTATGACATAGATGAGAGTGTTCATACTATTGGACTAACTCAGCTCCTTTAAAAGATAACTCCATGAATGAACGCATTACATATAATTTGCATCTTGAGTTAATTCGAATTTAGGTATTAGTGTATAATCTCATCTAGGTGTATGAGAAAAACCATTTAATAGGATAAAACAATTAAAAAATAAATTAAATGTTATTAAATAAGAATAATGTTTATTGATATAATATTTATAGTATAAGATGTTATTTCGGGCTGTGTGGGCACTTAAATACAAACACTTCTTCATTCTCTACGTAAGTACATTGAGAGTTTGCTACTCCCATATGCAATTCACCTTGGCTGTGAATCTGGCCCATGTGGGTATAAGTAGAAAGGGGCAAATATATACATATATATATATATATATATATATGTCACTATAGTTTGTAGAATGGCTCAGCTATCAGCCTGTGTACCTTTACTTTTATCCAAGGCTCGTATGGTAAATTTCTCCCGATGGAAGAAGTCAAAAGAGAGAAGGATTAAAAATGAATCCGTCTCACTTCAAAAGGAGCATCACGCATTTAAATTAAACAGAAATTTTGAAATCTATCAGTAATTAAAAAGAAAAGAGTTAATTGGCTGGCTAAGATGAATTCAAGTTTGTTTATGGTAAGAAGAAGTCAATTATTAAGGTACTAAGGAAAATAATCTAGCAATTAAATAGTACAGACTTTCAGTACTCATACCTATTAAGTTGTGATATATAATATTTTACTACGTTAATAACAATAATTTGTTGTAAATAAAAATATCTTAAAATAAAAAATGTCACATGACAAAATCTGATGATCATAGGTAACAAAAGCTCCATGTTACATAATTATTGAACTTTTTTTTCTCTCTAGGAAGGCATGTACATATGTACATGTAATTCAAAGAGAGGGATGAAAAGATAACACATGTAGATAAGCAATATCCATGCTTAATACGTATTAACTGGAGAGAGAGAGAGAGAGAGAGAGAGAGAGAGAGAGAGAGAGCATTAGATGTGCAGAAACTAGATACAGTCGGAACAATGCAACAAAAGAGCATGTTTAAGCATTTTAAGGAAGCATATTCTGTGTGGCAACTTTTCACACAATTGCTACTTAACATGATTCATGGTTCGGCTCCAAAGATGCTTTTTATATAAAAACAACTACTTCTGTTATATTTAAAATATCCATTAACGTGGGCTTTGGCCTTTCTAAACTGTTGATATGCTTCATTTTTCTCTCAGTATCTCTAATTACCAAGCAACACCCCTTCAAAAAACTGCTACCTAATTAACATAATTCATGGTTCGGACCCAAAGATGCTTTTTGTATAAGACAACTATTTATGTTTGTAATGCAATCAAAATAAATAAATAAATCTTTATGTTTGTATATATAAAATTATTCATCAAGCAGCTTTGGCCTTTCTAAACCACCAATATGTTTCATTTTTCTCTCACTATTTCTAATAATCAAACAGAAGTTAAGGAAAAACTAGGTATGGCTTCATGGGTTGCTCTGCGGAGATGAATTGTTTGTATACCTTCCAGCTACTGGCGTACTCGCATGAGGAGCAACAGGGGCCCTGGCTTCTCATAGTTTTTAAAATTCTCTTTAACTTCTATAAATTTTTAAATATTTAAGATAAAATATAGTGTATTGGCCCTCCAAAACTCAAGTATTTTTACCTAGCCCTCCTTTCAACAAATTTTTTTACCCTGGCCTCTCTCAACCAAAATTCTAGTTCCCCACGGTTTCTTGCCAATGCTTCACAAAGGAGTCACAATGAGATGAAATACTAATTCTTTACTTAAAATCTTTTGTTGCCTAATCTCTGACATCAATTTCATCTTCTTTTTTTGCATTTGGTTTTCATTCGGCTTAGCTCTCAGAAATGACAAAGATAGGAAGTTTGAAAATACAATTGGGTTGTTGTCGATATTCTGACTTTATATTATTTCGATTTTATGTATTATCCTTGCAGTGAGAGCAACCTCCCTCTGTTATTTTCTTTTCGCCGACTACGAAGATATCTATGATCAATTCACCAATAATAGTTAACCTCTCTCAATCTTGGTCATTTTTTAAATCCGATTTTTTATGTTGACGGCAAAGAATATGCCCAATGGCAAAATCATGCCAACAAGGAAATGAGCTAAAAACATTAGAATCAGGTTTAGCATGGCCCGTGAGTATCGTGCTCATACGTGTGCTCATTTTTTTCGGAAAAATGTTAAGTGTGAATCCATTTCTTACAGTATTATATTAATCTCAGTCACGAGAGGGTTTCACGTATATGTGAGCCTCACTGTTTTGTATTTAAGTGAGAAGAGCGAGAAATGGGATTACTTATAGCTTAGCATTACTACTGTTTTTACCAAGTCATTGCTTTAACTTAATGCAACAAACATAAGCAGCTTACACTTGAGAGAGAGAGAGAGAGAGAGAGAGAGAGAGAGAGAGATGGCGGTTCAAACCAATGGAAGTTCAGAATCTTTCATCAAGGTTCCAGAGATAAAGTTCACTAAGCTATTCATCAATGGAAAGTCTGTCGACTCCAATTCAGGTTCTTAAATACTCTTAATTCACCTTCTTTTCTTCCTTCACTGGTTTATACATGCATACATCACAGAGAGACATATACAAATAGCTTCTCTGTATTGTTTTCTCTCTCCCTTTTGACATCTAATATGAATATCATATGGTTGAGTTCTTCAAGCCTTCATAGACATAGTTCAAGATTTTCATCTTCCACAATCTTAGAGATTTTCAGGTTTAAGGGTTCGTGAAAAATCAACATATATATCTGCTCCTCTGATGTCTGACGTATGATACTTTGTTCTTTGTTTTTTGATCTTTTTTTCAATATGGTTAACCCTACATTGCGGGTTTTTTTTTTTCTTTTCTCAAAAAAAAGGGAAAACATTTGAGACTATAGACCCAAGAACAGGAGAAGTGATAGCAAGGATTGCAGAAGGAGACAAGGAAGATGTTGATTTGGCCGTGAAGGCTGCTCGAGATTCTTTCGATCATGGCCCCTGGCCTCGCTTACCAGGCTCCGTAAGTATTTCCTTGTTCTACATGCATAGATACAGATAATAATATATATAGTAAGCAAACCAACCACTATTTGTTCCTTTAGATTTATTTTGATAGCAAGTCAGATAGCTAGCTGAAGTTTTAAATTCAAGAAAGCAAGTCCACAGATTCTATATCATACCCTTAATAGAACCTAAGAAAAAAACCATCATATTACATCAACCGGTGATGGCTAGGTTTTTTTCTTAGCATGTGTTACGTGTTAAGATTGTGTAATGGCTAAAAGTCCCTCTCTTTTTCTGCTTTGAGGGGTGATCAGGCAAGGCAAAAAGTATTGATGAAATTTGCAGACTTAATCGATGAAAACGTAGAGGAACTAGCCGCCCTGGACACCATTGATGCCGGGAAATTGTTCAGTTGGGGCAAGGCCGTGGACATTCCTGGAGCAGCAGAACTTCTCCGATACTATGCTGGAGCAGCAGATAAAATCCATGGAGAGACTTTGAAAATGTCTAGTGAGCATCAAGCATACACTTTGCTTGAGCCTATTGGGGTTGTAGGGCACATAGTTCCTTGGAACTTCCCAACTAACCTTTTCTTCATGAAGGTCGGCCCGGCATTAGCTGCTGGCTGCACTATGATTGTCAAGCCTGCTGAGCAGACGCCCCTTTCAGCTCTCTATTATGCTCATCTGGCTAAGCTGGTAAGTTTCTCCATTTTTTTGGTATGATTCACATTACAAAAACAATGCCAATCTAAAGCTTATCTGACATTTTCTTTTTCATTTAGGCTGGTATCCCTGATGGAGTTCTCAATGTTATAACTGGATTTGGACCGACAGCCGGTGCTGCCATTTGCTCTCATATGGACGTTGATAAAGTAATTACGTGTTTCCTAGTACAGATTGTGTAAATTTACTGAGAAAATGAAAGGAAAATCAATAAAAAAAAAATTCCAGCCAGGCCTTACTGTCCTATATATATATACTAGAAGGGGTGCCCTCACTTTGTGGGTGGTTAGTTTGAGCAAGTGAGAGAGAAAAAATAAAAATAATTAGTGGGTAGTTACAAAATTTAAATTAGTATTTTACTTTTTTATCCTTTGAGTTAGATAAAGATATGTACAATATTAGTAATTTATGTATTTTTGAAAGACTTTTTGGTCTGTAGCTAAATGTAACACAATTTTAAATTTGGAGCTTCACCGGCTTCACCAAATCCCAGTGTTTGCTTTATAATAGTATAGATATATAGCTTATATCTAAATCCCCATTTTGTGGTGTTCATAGGTTAGTTTTACAGGGTCCACGGAAGTTGGACGCCTTGTAATGCAGGCAGCAGCAGCAAGCAATTTGAAATCTGTCTCACTTGAACTAGGAGGCAAATCTCCTCTCATTATTTTTGATGATGCAGATGTTGATAAAGCTGTTGATCTTGTTATCCTGGGCATACTACATAACAAGGCAAGAGTGACTTTCTTTTCTTCTCATATTATCAATAATATTCACATAAAAAGGCAACCCATGGCATGAAATTCTCGCCACTGCTGACAATGGCAGATGGAGGGTGTGCGGGCAAGGGCCGCCGCCCCCCCCCCCCCCCCCCAAAAATTTTAAATTTCCCTTAAATCTCTATACATTTTTGTACATTTAGAAAAGTTATAGTTTAATACCCCCACCCACACCCCCCCCCCCCCAAAAATTAAATTTATCTTACTCACCTTTGAACAAAAATTTTTTACCTTGGCGCCCCTCATGTAAAATTCTGGGTCCGTCACTGATTGCGGGGTCTGGAATTGCCTGACATTCGCAGCCTTACCTCACTGTGGAGAGTCTGTTTCTGTGTTACTAGGTCGCAATGGAGCAAACTTGCTGTTGCACTAAATTTTGCCCTCCACATCTATATATGAAGTAATTTTTAATCATTGTTTGCAGGGCGAAGTTTGCGTGGCAAGTTCTCGTGTTTTCGTTCAAGAAGGGATTTATGATGAAGTTTTGAAGAAGTTGGTAGAAAAGGCAAAAGCACATGTGGTTGGGGATCCTTTTGATCCTGCTGTTCGTCAAGGACCTCAGGCAAAGCCGTAACATTTCTAGACATTAACATTTGATTAATCGCCAAGACTACAATTGTCAAAACAAATCAGTGAACAATGATACTTAGTTTCTTGCATTCTAAAATAGAAATTGTATATATCTATGTTTTAAGATGCTCCTTGCATCTGGTGCAGGTAGATAAGACCCAGTTTAATAATGTACTTTCATATATTGAGCATGGTAAGAGAGAAGGGGCCACGCTGTTAACAGGTGGTAAGCCCTGTGGCGAGAAGGGATATTATATCGAGCCAACAATTTTCACAGATGTTACGGTAAATCTCTTTCAAATGTGTTTGGATGCCATGAAAATTGGTATTATAGTTTCTTCTTTCTTAATTTTCTTGGCTTGCTCAGGACAACATGGTAATTGCAAGGGAAGAGATATTTGGGCCAGTTATGTCACTCATGAAGTTCAAGTAAGTTTCAACTTTCAATCTCTATGGGCAACGTTTCAGCCCTTCAGGGAGTTCAGAAGAAACTGATATTTTGAAAAGAAAAAAAAAAGAACAAAAAAAGAAATAGGCCATTAGTATTACACTATTATGTTCAATTCAACATCTGAGTCAACATTTGAAAAATCTGTTTGCTATCATTTTCGAAACTTTTGTTCTCACTTTCTGTGTTTCCGAAAACACAAACAATGAAAATTTCATTGACAACATTGTTTTCATTTCAGTATGAAATATTTTTTTGAAAACTCAAAAAATAATATTTTTTACTTTAAGTTTTCCTAAAAATAGTGTATTTTCAGAAAAATTACTTAAAAAACAGTTTCCAGTTTATCAAACTAAGTAAAATAAAAACTGAGATCACAACCAAGTGTGGCAAAATGATGAGACTATCATTAACTTGTTCCTACATTTCCCCAATGAATCATTCTTCATGCATATCTTCTCCCACAAAAACATTGCAGGACCGTTGACGAGGCGATTAAGAGAGCTAATGACACGAAATATGGCCTAGCAGCAGGCATTGTGACCAACAATTTGAACGTGGCTAACACCGTTTCAAGATCCATCCGAGCTGGTATCGTTTGGATTAACTGCTATTTTGCTTTCGACAGAGATTGCCCCTATGGAGGGTATAAGATGAGTGGGTTCGGAAGAGATTTCGGCATGGATGCTCTTCATAAGTATCTTCAAGTGAAATCTGTTGTTACTCCCCTTTACAATTCACCTTGGCTGTGAATATGTGTAGCTTAAAAGTAAAATAAGGAAGGGAGAAATATATATCCACACTGAGTAGTAGATATGGCTCAGCTGTGACTCTATGTACCTTTACTTTTGTTCAAAGCTTGTATTGTAATCCCATAATTTTCTAAATTTCTCTCAATAGAAGAAAAAAGAATAAATACATGTACTACGAATGTAGGGATGTACTACAAATGTAGGGACGAGCGTAGAAAAATAAAGAACAAAACATAACTAGTTTGAATCTGTTGATTCCTATATAAATACTCAAAAACAAACTCTTCTTCAGCCTGTTGATTCACACAGAATGCTAAAAGACATCAACAACATCTGATTTATACAGAATATCCAAAGTTAAAAAAATCAAGAGAACTCTCTCTATAATATCTCCAAAAGTTGAGAATGCTAGACCAAAACTTTGCCTTATGCAACAGCCCTTCTGAATTCTCATGCAAATATATTGTGAAATCGCATAAGGGTGATCTATTGCAAGTTTTGAGGATAGTCTTGAGTAAATAAAGGTAATGATAAACCATCTCATGCAGATAAGTTGTTTGCCACATTGCATTCCTGCTCCTTCCCATAAGCACATGCCACCTCCAATTTGGTTAAATCCTCCATTACGTAGGAAATATATATCCAATCTAGTTAACCTAGTTTTCTATATTTTCATGAGGACATGTAATTTTCTTTTTGCATCCTGTTTATCCTGTTGGGTGTAATGGACTTGATGAGGTCACTGGTTGTGATTCTTTGATGAGAGAGATTGAACACTCAAAGTACTAAATTGAATTGAAGACTCAATGAATTACACAAAGGAGCAATTTTCTCTCTCTCACTTCGCTTACTACAATTCTTGTTTCTACACTCCATACCACACGTTGAATGCTATACCTACAACCTTTATTTATAGGCAGTACATATGGTCCTATTATTCCTTTAGAAGTTTGACTCACTATTCCTTTAGAGGCTTAAATCACTATTCATGTGGAGGCTTGACTCACTATTCCTTTAAGAGCTTGAATAACTATTCATTTGGAGGCTTGTGGTACTGAACTTAGAGCATTTTTTGCACATGAAGGGACTGTGCTTATGGTGGCTGTGGAAAGGGTCAAGTTTACCTCTTTTTATTTTTTTGTTTTTTTAACATCCCTCATCCAAAACTGAATTGGGGTAGAGCTTTTACATTTGATTTTATAAGAAAAATATTGAAAACCCTAGTTAGCTATAATTACGGCTAAAAATAAGAAAATATAAAAAATTACTAAAAATAACAAATTTGAGTTAAGCCCTACTTTGAATATTAGACACTTAAACATTCTAAAACAGATGACGATGAAAACAAAAAGTTTTGGACAAAGTTATTCCTAAAACTAAAGTTTCTTAAAACTGAAAAAAAAAACATAAAATTAAAGTCCTAAATGATAAAATTCAAACAAAATAAGACAAAGTCTATAATATATTATAGATCTCGATATCCAACATGTTTTCAATTAGGTCACTAAGTTTCGCACAATTCTAAGATTTGACACGTTTGATTTTCGCTCCCCATCACACCCCTTGTAACTTGCAAGCTCGATCGCCTTTGATTGAACGTGATGGCCCTTGGTGGTCAATCATTGTCTCCGGTAATCTGTATTATAATTTTTGAAAATTTGTGCAAACAAGCCTCTTCGTTTTGAGGCTTTTTTATTCTGTTGTTTATTACACCTAGTTATCCAAATAAAATACACCCAAAAAAAAACCATACACACACACAACCCACCTAACGCTTTTAATCAAATGAAATATGCCAATTTTTTAATAAAATAAATAATATTAATGTGAGCTAGCTGTTAACACGATAGCGGAAGGCTTGTCAACTGCCACAAGAGTGTCAGCCTCCACCGCTAGCTGTCTTTGCTTCGGCACATTATCTGCAGCAAGTGAAACTAAGCTTTCAAAAAATTTCAATGCATAGTCAGCAAAACAAAACTTCATTTACAATCTCGTGTTGTTGCGTGACAATCTCTCTCGTATCATTTTTCATAAATTTTTTTTTTTTTTGTAAGCTTATAAATTTGGTTTTCAATTCTTTTCAGTTCTTCGGAAATGATAAGGTTGGGAAGCTTGAAAATACAAATGGGTTACCGTTCCAAATGCATTTTTATCTTTTTTTTCTTTTTAGGCTCCCAAAACTACAAATTTTAGGTATTATCCATATGTCCGATTATTTTTGTTGGAAGGCAATGAATATTCGTAATGGCAAAATGGCATCAATCGAATTTGTATGAGTTTTATACTAAAATTTATTTTTTTATATATAATTAAAATTTATTTCTTTATATATAATTACAAAATTATTTGATGGAGGTTTTTTTGGCCGTAGCTTCCCCGTAGGGCCTCCCCCTTAGGGGAGGGGCCTCCAATCTCGAAAGATTTTGGCCGTAAGGGCTATCCCTTTATTATGGGCTACTCACTCCATCATAGCCCAAGGGTTATATGACAGTGGAGGAGATAACTCCTACCAAATGTGGGATGGAGGTAAAAGGTTACGGCCAAAATCCTTCGAGATTGGAGGCCTCTCCCCTAAAGGGGAGGCCCTTCGGGGAAGCTACGACAAAAAAAACCTCCATCATTATTTATTTTAGACGAGTTTTAAAGTCAACACATTTGATATCTTCAATTTTATTAATTTTATGAGATAACAACACTAAAACGATTAAGTGTGGCATCGCGGGCATCGTGCTCTTTATAATACATAATAATATCGTCGCCGTATTTTTCATTTTAAAAACAAGTGAGTGGTCTCATAATCTCGTCTTGCGTATAGAAGGAAAAAATTTTAATGTGGGATCGAGATTACGTGGATAGAGAGCAAACTATATCACGTCATTGCTTTTAAATACTTAATGCAACATAGCATAAGCAGCTTACATTTTGAGAGAGAGAGAGAGAGAGAGACATGGCTGCTCAAACCAATGGAAGCTCAGAGTCTTCCACTAAGATTCCGGAGATAAAGTTCACGAAGCTGTTCATCAATGGAAAGTTTGTTGATTCCATTTCAGGTTTTTAAGTACTCTTGTTTCACATTATTTTCTTACATCCGTACACAAACAGGCGTTTATCAAGAGTATCAACAGCCTTATGTTAGGAATTACTGGTCTCTCAAACACTCCCTTTTTAGAAATAAAAAAGACAAGAATATAAAAATAAATAAAAAAACACAACATAAGGATTTATATGAAAAACTCTTAAAATAAGAGAAAAATCACCAACCCCAGATAAAAATACACTATGTGAAAAATTATTACAATCACACAATTTTTTCTCCTCACCCCAAAGACACACCCACTAAGTTCTCCACTAGCTACACTTTAATTTTCATCTCTTCAAGAGGAATTTTACTAAAGTCAAAAGTTACTAGTTAAGCTATTGACTGATGCACTTAACCAAGAAAACTTAACCTTCCTTATATTAATTTTGCCCCTTGCCCCCCTTCCCACTTCCAATCAATATGGGATTGGAAAACAAGGAGCAAACAACAAACTCAGCAATATCCACCTTTGCGACTTTGGTTGATCTCATAACCACACTCCACCTTGATGAAGATCTTCATAACATCTACTATCATGCTCCACCATAAAAGCATATACACAAAAAATAAACTAATTCCAAGCATTTCACTTTAGCCCATGTCGAAAAACAATCTTGCCGAAAAATATGGTGCAACTCCCACATTTAGCTTTCCTGGAAGTTCATTAGCCATCGACATGAATTTTCACCACACACCCTGCATTAATACCAAACCAATGCCAGCGTGCAAACTTGTGGACCTGATAATAGTAATACATCATTTATCATGCGACATCATCGTCTATGTAAAGAGACCAATGTTTTAAAATCCAAACTGGATTGGCCGGTTCAACTTGTTGAACCATCGCCCGGTTGAAAAAATGGCCCAGTTAATCTTCAAAACCCATTTTGGTCAAAACCGCGGTTGAACCGTGACCCGATCAATTGAACCGGTATTAAACCGTCCGGTTCAATATTTTAAGGCGAAATTTTATGTTTTAAATATAAAAAATAGTGTAAAAAAATAAGATATCATTTATTAATATTAAAATTTTAATTAATGACATAATTATGATGTCACGGGTCAATAACGGTTAACCCGACGGTTGAACCGGTGACTCGTGACCCGGTGACTTTTTCGGTTCACTCAACGGTCCGGTTTTTAAAACATAGAGAGAGATACAACATTAGCTTCATTATTAGTATCTCCATTCACTGACTTGGAGCATTTTGTCGAACCCGCTCTAACTTTTTGGACAATTTTTCTTAACGTGCCCAGATTGTCCACATACTCAGCAGATTACTTTCTTCTTCATGGAGTTCTTTTTCCAATCACCAGCTGCCACTGCTAGATTCTCAAGTGAACGATTACTTCCAACGCCTAGTCTTCTCTCTTCAGAAAACAGTTTGCTGGTAACCTCTGAAAAAATTATTTTTTCCTTCCTATGTATCAAAATAGGCTTCATATGCTCATAGGAAGATGGAAAAGACCAGATAAGTCTCAAAACTTGATCCTCATCTTCAATTTTAACTCCAATAGATTCGAGTTCAGAGATGATACTATTGAGAACACTTAAATGATCTAAGATAGTTGTACCTTCACTCATCCGCAGTGTATGAAACTGCTCCATCAGATACACCCGATTTGAGATGCCTTTCGTCTGATACAACTCTTCAAGTTTTTCCCAGAGTTCTTTTGTCGTAGATATTTCATGCACATTTGCAAGAACATTCTTGACCAGGCATAGACGTATTGCACTTACTGCTCTCAAATCCAGATCCTCCCAATCTTCATCGCTCATTCCAGATCTGCTCGCACAAGTATCACTACTAACTTCAGGGATTAGTCTGTCATTCAATGCCTTGTGTAATCCTGATTGAATCAAAATATCTCTGACTTGCACTTGCCATAAGCCAAAATTGATTCACCCATCAAACTTCTCCACATCAAATCTGATAGGATTTGAAACCCTACTTATTGACATTGCCTTGATGAATTTTTACCGTAGAAATGAACAGTACTCACTAAGTAAGTTCCCAAGAAAGACTCAAATCTTTCCTAGACAAAACTTCAAGATTCTCAGGAAAGATTGGAGAGGTCACACTGGTCCAGCTTAAAACTCAATCTCCTAGACAGAACCTCTTTAGACTGTATGTATCCACACTACCACACCAAAGCTCCACCCCACCAAAAGGAACTTTTAATAATTTCAAGAAAATCTTTTCTGATGTGGAAGATCTTTCAAAACTGAAACCACAAAGCATACTTAAAACTTTCAAGAAATAAACAAAACAACTGAAAAGGCTCTGATACCACTTGTTGGGAATTTCTGGCCCTCCCAAACATCTCCTTTTTGGAAATAGGGAAGACAGATATATAAAAATAAATAGGAAAAATACAACACAAGGATTTACGTGGAAAACTCCAAAAACAGGAGAAAAACCACTAGTCCCAAAGAAAAATACACTATGTAAAAAATTATTACAATCACACAATTTTTCCTCCTCACCTCAAAGACACACCCACTAAGCTTCCCCACCAGCTACACTTTAACTTTCACTTCTTCAAGAGGAATTTTACTAAAGTCAAAAGTTACTAGTTAAGCTATTGACTGGTGTACTTAACCAAGGAAACTTAACATTCCTTATATTAACTTTGCCCCTTGCCCCCCTTCCCACTCCCAACCGATGTGGGATTGGGAAACAAGGAGCAAACAATAAACTCAACACCTTATATCACGATCTCACATTGAATAGGAGGAAGGAGGTCTTAGACCATATAAAGGGATAGACAGTACCACCTAATAGCTTAGACTTTTGAGTTGAATGGCAAGCACCCGGTCCGTGACAAGTGGTATTAGAGCAGTCCAACTTTTGATTCGATTCTACGCCAAGCACTCAGGTAGAGTAAGTAGAGTGGTTAGACCCACGACGAGGGCGTTGCGAATTCGGGTGGAAAAGTATGTCATGATGCCACATCGAATAAGAGGAGAGAAGTCTTAAGCCGTATAAGAAGGGATAAACAGCACCACCTAATAGCTTAGATTTTTAAATTAGATAGCAAATGCTCAACCCGTGACACCTTAAACTGTACGATCAGACTTAAAATTTGATGTTTATTTGACTACATGGCAAATATTATCCTCAAAATAAATAAACAAAAATAAAACGATTAAGAACCCACATATAGCTCACCTCGATTTGGTCTGATTTAGACAACACGCATGACAGGCAAATCTACAGCTGCTTCTCATGTCTGACGTACGATATTTTGTTCTGTGTTCTTTTCTTTTCTTTTCTTTTTTTAACTATGGTCACCCAACATTTTTGGTAATGTATTTTTAAAGGAAAAACGTTTGAGACTATAGAGTATAGACCCAAGAACAGGAGAAGTGATAACAAGGGTTGCAGAAGGAGACAAGCAAGATGTTGATTCGGCCGTGAAGGCTGCTCGAGATTCTTTCGACTATGGCCCCTGGCCTCGCTTACCAGGCTCGGTAAGTATTTCCTTCTTTTACATGGATGTAGATACACATAATTATATATATATATATGTGTGTGTGTGTGTGTAAGTTGATGAAATTTTATTATATATCTTATTAAAATTATATTATTTTATATTAAAATTTATTTCTTTATATATAATTACAAAATTATTTATTTTTAAATAAATTTTAAGTTAATTTATCTTAATTCTTAATTTTTATTTTTGCTAACGTGTTAATATCTTAATTAATAAAATAAAAATCTCCATTCCAACAAATATAGAATGAAGAGAATCTTAATTCTGTCTCTATATGTATATATATGGTAGGAGTCATAAGACTAGTCCCACGGAAGGAAAAAAAAGTAAAGAAAAAAAAACAACCGGGAATACTAATGGTGCCACTTATTCTGATAGCGAGACAGAGAGCTAGCTGAAGTTATAAATTCAGGATAGCAAGTACATTCTAAATGTGCCAAAACCCTTCTATAGATTCTCTATCATACACTTAATTAAGCCTAAGAAAAACAATTTTTATGAGACCCTACTTGTCATAATGTTATACATGATTTTATTTCTTAATTTTTTTTCTTACTCTAAACACAAGTGAATGGGTTCCACATAATTTATTAATGTAGAGTCCTACAATTTTGTGTCTAGAAATGATAAAAGGGATTGAGAAACGATATTATATCAACCCTAAGGATTAGTCTGAGGGTCAAGGCTTGATTCTTGGAGTTTTGCTCCCTCTAAAGTTTTAACTTCAAAACCTCTTAGGTGTTATCAACTCATTGAGGTAACCCTAGAGCCTTTGGCTCAGTACTTACCCTATTTGTACGGCAGGGGAGATATGCTCCCTCTAAGGTCTTGGGTTTATTAAAATCTCTTAGATGCTATCAATTTTTTAGGGTCACCTCCAAGACATTTGACTTGGTAATTGTCCTGTTTGAGTGTAATAAAAGGACTGCATGAATCTCGATATTAGTGGTCAATATGCGCGCAAGTTGATTCGGACAATGATTAACCAAAAAAAAATGGGATTGTACCATTGTATAGAGCATTATTCTTTTTCCTAGCTATATTTTATGTCACCAACGGTTATGAGTATGTATTAGCTGAAAGCTCCCTCTTTTTTCTGCCTTGAGTGGTGATCAGGCAAGGCGAAAAATAATGATGAAATTTGCAGACTTAATCGTGGAAAATGTAGAGGAACTAGCCACCCTGGATACCATTGATGCCGGGAAATTATTCAGTTGGGGCAAGGCCGGGGACATTCCGGCAACAGCAGGACTTCTCCGGTACTATGCTGGTGCCGCGGATAAAATTCATGGAGAGACATTGAAAATGTCAAGCGAGTTTCAAGCATACACATTGCGCGAGCCTATCGGGGTAGTAGGGCACATTATTCCTTGGAATTTCCCGAGTATCATTCATTTCACAAAGGTCCGCCCAGCATTAGCCGCCGGGTGCACCATGGTTGTGAAGCCTGCTGAACAGACTCCCCTTTCAGCTCTCTATTATATCTCATCTGGCTAAGCTGGTAAGCAGGGCCGGATTCGGAATTTGTATTCAATGGGACCAAAACTTACACATAGTCGGACATAAAATTGTTTCTTAATTGACAATCTATTTTCTTTGATTAATATATAAATAATTATATTAAAAACATCAAAAAAAGAGGACACTACCTCTATGTAAAGGCTGTAATTTTTTTTATTTTTGTTACAAGATAATAAATTCAGTAGGAACAAATGTAAGTGTTAGTAAATCAGTGATTCTATATTTACGACCTAAAGTCAAATAAATATAAACAATTTTTTTAAAAAAATAGTAAAAATTGCTAAGTCAATTGAGACAGCGAGAGAACCGCCACTGATGGTAAGCTTTGCCATTTTATTTGGATGGTTCTTGATTCACCTCTGTATATATGAAGCTCTTCTAATAGTTTGTTGTTTTTCCAAGCAGGCTGCTATCCCTCATGGAGTGCTCAATGTTATAACAGGATTTGGACCAACAGCCGGTGCTACGATTAGCTCGCATATGGACATTGATAAAGTAATTACATGTTTCCTTTTAAAATTGAAAGAAAAAATAAATAAAATTTTCCGGGCATACCTCATTGTCCTGTAATATTATACGTATATTAAAAATGTGCATGCACTGTGTGGGTGATCAATTTGTACAAGTGATAGATAAAAAAATAGATAGTAAGTAGTGAGCGCTTATAAAATTTAAATTAACATTTTACTATTTTGTCCTTGTAAGCTGAAAAAGATATACACAATGTTAGTAATTTATTTGTTTTTAAGAAACTTCTTTGTTTACACGTAAAAGTGACACATTTTTTAATTTGAAGTTTCACTAACTTTACAAAATGTGTTTACTTTATAATAGTAACTACTAATAAGATGACACGCACTATATGCGTGTGATATAATATATCATATTATTTTATCTACAAATTGTAATTGTAGAGAAAGATCGGTTGAGGAGAGAGAGAGTAGCGCAAAGGGAAAATATAAGATAAGGACGGTTGGTTAGGAAAACAAAAAACGTGAGGATCAATTGTATTCCAATTACTGTCTCACCAAGTTTCACCAAAGAGTTTGTTTTATAATAGTAAATATAAAAAATATTTAAAGCTGCCTTGTGATTAAAGCTGCGGCAGCAAGCAATTTGAAACCTGTCTCACTTGAACTGTGAGGCAAGTCCCCTCTCATAATTTTGGACGATGCAGATGTCGATAAAGCGGCAGATCTTGCTATCTTGGGCGTGCTATCTGACAAGGCAAGACTGACTTCCTTTTCTTCCCACATTTTCCTGCAAACTTATATGTGGAGTAATTTTTATGATCAAAAACACATTTTCAATTTCTTTTCTTCTTGTGCTTCTTTGTTCGCAGGGCGAAGTTTACGTGGCAAGTTCTCGTGTTTTCGTTCATGAACCAATTTATGATGAATTTGTGAAGAAGTTGGTAGAGAAGACAAAAACATGGGTGTTTGGGGATCCTTTTGATCCTACTGTTCTTCAAGGAACTCAGGCAGCAGCTTCAACTTCCTAGGTATGTATACATATATATATATATATATTTATGAACATTTAATTTATCACTAAAAGCACAATCTTCTGGTGCAGATAGATAAGACTCAGTCTGATAAAATACTTTCATATATTGAGCACGGGAGGAGAGAAGGGGCAACCCTTTTAACTGGAGGAAAGCCCTGCGGCAGGAGGGGATACTAAACGTAGTAAAGTAGAAATCAATACCACAACTTAACGCATCTCAATAACGAGAATCATTAACTTTTTATGCGACATTTCTCTGAAAAAAATAAAATAAAATCTTCTCCCACAAAAACATGAATTTGCAGGACCATTGATGAGGCGATTAAGAGAGCGAATGACACGAAGTATGGCCTAGCAGCAGGCATCATGACTAACAACTTAAACGTCGCTAACACTGTTTCCAGATCAATCCTAGCGGGTGTCATTTGGATCAACTGTTATTTTGCTGGCCGTGAAGATTGCCCTTTTGGAGGGCATAAGATGAGCGGGTTCGGAAGAGAATGCGGAATGGAAGCTCTTCATCAGTATCTTCAAGTCAAGTCGGTTGTTACTCCCCTTTACAATTCCCCGTGGCTGTGAAATCTGCATAGCTTAGCAGCTACCAAAAGAAGAAATTGGGGAATATTGTATCTCACAATAATTTGTGGTATGGCTCAGCGTTGAGCCCATGCACCTTTTATTTTGTTCCTGCTTTGTATTGCAATTTTGGATTTCTCTCATTGAATCATGCACCTCTTAATTCAGAAGAAATGTAGCACATTACACCTGCAAAAATGTTTGTTTTTTTTTTTTCCCCCTGTATAACCATTTCAATAGAGTTATAAACCAGATGAGTTAAACCGACTAAAGTAGTGAGCTATTTACAGCCTATTTAAAACTTACAAAAAGAAAGAAATAAAAAATATATATATTATTTCCTTTTTTTTTTTTCTTCTAATAACTCTGCCCAAGAGCCCGTTTGAAACTTAAAAAAGAGGAGGGAAGAAAAGTCAAAAATTTTAAAATTTCCTCTCTCTTCTTCTCTTATTTAATTATACCTAAAAAAAATAAAAAATTTAAAAAAAATTTAAATCACTCCATCTTCCGCTCTTCTTTTTTTTTCACTTTCTTTTATTTTTTTTTAAAAATTAAACATGTAAAAAAAATTATTTTTTTATTTACTTTTTCATTTACTTTACCTTCCTTTCTCTTTTCTTTTTTTTTCAAAGTTTCAAACAAGCCGACAGAGAAAGGAAAAAGACTAGAAAACGACAAAACAAAAAAAAAAAAAAAATGGAAAAGCAAGGGGCGTTTTCGCTCTCTTTTTTTTCTCTCTGTTTTTTGAGTTTCAAACAACAAAAAAATTTCTTCTATCTTTTTCAAATGCTATGCAAAAATTAATCATTCAAGTTGAACTCAAACATTGATGAACTTCTTGTTTACATCAATCTTAACAGACGATAGTGAAATAACAAATTACATTAACAGCACTTACATTTCTTTATTTTTTACAAACTTAGTTCTTCATGTTAGATTTCTAACATTACTACACCTCACCATACAAAGAAGTCCACAAACAAACGATACCCAAACAGAAGCCATCTCAACAACACTACAGCCTATACATATCTATCTATATATATTATTTATTGTGTACCTTTCCTCTAAGCTTGACCCCGAGGACCCTCTCCATCTTCGCCAATACGCCCTGGTTCGGCACCGCCTTGCCGTTCTCGTACTCCTGGACCACCTTAGGCAATTCGTTAATCTGTTTCGCCAGCTCGGCCTGGCTCATCTTCTTTTCGATCCTCGCCTTCTGTATTGCCTGCCTCACCTCCGCCGAGACCCTCCCCAGCGCCCCCGGCTCCTCCGCCTCGTCCAGCTTCCTCGCGTTCACGGCCGTCGCTGGCGATTTCTTGTTCGCCCCAGCGTCGAATTTCTTCACGGTCTGGACCTGGCCGCCGGACCGGAGCGCCTGGTTCACGGCCTTTCGGTCCCGTAGATCCTGGGCCTTCGGCTTGGACTTGTGGAGCACCACGGGCTCCCAGTCCTGGCTCATGCTTCCTGGATATCGGCTCGGCATCGTCGGAAAACTGAAAACTTATAAACCAGTGGTTGCTAAATAGAGAGAGAGAGAGAGAGAGAGAGAGTATATGAGTGTGTATACAGAGAGAGAGAGAGAGAGAGAGAGAGAGAGAGAGAGAGAGGAGAAAGAGGTTTGTATCAAGAATGTTTTGAAGAAGACGGGGGGGGGGGGGGGGGTCTGGAAAGTTCTTGCGGTTTTTGTAGAATTTATTGCTCTGGAATGTTCTAGGAGGGGGCTTGCAAATATTTGTTGTGGTTAGTTGACGTGGCTGTTTGTTAGTGGCTGGGATGCTGATCTGGTCAACCACGTTGGAAAGAGTTACTTGGCCCCAACTCCAAGTAATGCATTAAGAGAAATGCTAAATCCACGGCAAAAGACCACCGTTTTCTCTTGCTATGTTTAGTACACATCAGCTAAATTTTCGATTTGTCCCTAAAATTATGCAGAAAAATGAGAAAAAAAAAAAAATGGAAGAATAAGAGAAAAAGAAGGAAAGAATAAAACAGCCTAGCAAAAAACAACAGAAAATAAAAGAAACGTAAACAAAATAATCAAACACAGTATATAATTAAAGCAGTTCTTTTAGAATTGTCAAATAGTTTTTTTGGAACTATGGGGATGGATTTTTTTGATCACCCAAGAATGTATTTCTTTCATAAAACAAAATATAAAGACAACATAAATTTAAATAATTTACTTACACTCTTTGTTTTTTTTTTTCTTTCTTTTCTTTTTCCTCTTCTTCTTTTTCTTCTTTTTCTTTCTCTCTTTTTCTCTTCGCAGCCCCCCTTTTTATAGAAAGAAGGCTGTGGTTGGTAAGCAATGTGCTTACCAACTACAATACGTTTGATGAATGATTTCTCAATCATCCAACATTCCTTCCTAACACTCTCCCTTCGATGACCGTCACAAGAAACCTTATAAAATCGTAGCGAAAGAAAATGGATTTGCTAAAACTGCCTCGTTAAAACCTTGTGAAGAAAAACCCTTTGAAAAAAAAAAAGTTGGCGAAGGAAAAAGAGTACAGTCTGCAACTCCTTCTCATTCATACATCTGGTATGAAGTTGAAGTTAATAGCTTCAATTATAAAAATCTTTGAGACGACGCAAGCCAATATTGTGTACCAATTTCTCAATGTTGTAATTGAGAGTGCTTTAATAAATAAGTTTACCAAATTGTCACTTGAACATATTTTTGATATAGTTTCCCTTAATTTGTGCAATACATGTTGCATTATCTTAATATTGTAAAAGAGAGGTTGTAGTTGGTAAGTAATGTGTTTACCAACTACAATACGTTTGGTTTATGATTTATCGGTCATCCAACATTTGCTCCTAACAAGAGAGGCTTTGCCTCTCCGGTTTTGGTTTTAATACAATGAAAATAACTCCCACGGCGACTATTTTGCCACCTATTGATTTTTACAAAATATTATGTATCTCCATTACCTCAATATATTCTATGAACCCTTTATGGTGGTGAATGAATTAAAACTATATTCTAATCTCAATTGTCCATTACATGAATAATCATCTAATTGATGTTAAGACTCACCGATGATTACAGTGATTTCTCTTCCACTCCCATTTCCGTTCATTTTTCGGTCTAAATGTGTATGTCTATCTGACTTTTGGTATGTATATATATATATATATATATCGTTTTATATATTTGTACTTTGTTCTTTAGTTCCATAACACACAGTTTCAAACTGAGGATTGCGGCTCAGTTTTACGTATTATATACACCCGCAAGGAAACGAAGGAGGAAGTGTACCGAAACTCAAAAAAATAAAAATAAAAGAAAGAAAGAAGAGTACCAGAGAGGCAGTGGAAGATGGATACGAATATTTTTATATTTATCCATTTCAGAAGTATCCTTCAAAATGTTTACTAGTCATAATAGACATAGATGCCCACGTTAGTCATAATTCACATAAACCCGTGCTCATAGCACCACTCACAGTGTTAAATAAGCCTCGTCGGTCATTTGGGGTTGTTATGGACATTAGGGCGTTTGGACATAGTTTAATTTTTTGATTTATAGTTTTATAATTTATTTTTAAAATACTGTTTGGCTCACTCTAAAAAATTACTTAGAAATAAATCACTTAAAAAAATTACTTGTCAAACTAATATTTAAAAAAACAACTTATAGACTTTACATATTTTTGTAAAAAATTACTTAAAAAAAGTTAATTTTGAAAATTTCTTATAACCTGTAACTTATAACTTTTAAGTTATTATCTAAACCATAGTTACTAAAATAGAAAACGAAAGCGGAAAATATTAGAAGAAACGGAAGTAGGAAATGTGGCTAAAAAAATACAAAAAAAAAATTAGGAATGGCAGTGGACTGAGAAAAAGTAGGGATCCGACCGAACCCGCCCTATTTGGCGAGGGTATGAAGAATTCAAAACTGGAATGGAGGCCGGCATGGAGGTTAAAATAAATATTCATACGGATATGGAGATGGGAATGGACCAAGGTTTTTTCTCACCTTATTTTCTGGCTTTAATTTTTTTATTATTTTATCTTTTATATAGACTATTTTTATATTTATTTTACTCTTTTAAATCTTTGCATCTTTGGACATCGAGTGGCAAAATATAATCTATAATTGAACTCTAATGATACATCAAGAGTTTAAATTTTTTGTCATCAATATTTATCAAAGCAACATATGTAATAAAAAATCATGTATTAGATAAGACAGTAAACGCAATAGTTCTCAATCATGAGTCAATGCTTGACTTTTGAAAATCAACTGTTTCTAAAAAAATTAAATAGTGAAAAAAAATAAAAAAATTTGGCTTGGACTTGGGTTTAGATTCGAGACGGGGGTGGAGGTGGGGCGAGAGTAGAGGTGGGGACAGAGGTAAGGTGGAGGCAACCTTATACTTATAACGGTAAGGATAGAGATTCCCGCCTCCATCCAAGCAGGAATGGAAGTGAATTTTTCAAGTAGAGGTAGGGATGGAGATCCTAATTTCTGTCATATCCCAGTTCATTGTTATCCCTAAGGAAAACAAGAAGTGAGAAACGTTTAGGAAACTTTTGCAAAACTTAAAAGAAACTTTTTAAAAACTTAGTGAAAACCTTTGAAAAACTTAGTAAAAATCTACATGGATAATTTTATAGATATTTAGTTAAAAATTAAAGAAAAAATATATAAAAATTAATATTTCAAATTTTCTAGAGTTTTCATTAAATATCTCAATAGTTTCTCAAATGTTTCTCAAGAGTTTCTAAAACATTTCCCCTGCGTTTCCTAAACGTTTTTTCAAAATTTCTAATGAATTTCATACTCATATTAAAAACGCGTTTTTTTCTTTAAAATGGGTTTCTTAGTAACTAAGATCCAAATACTCTCTTCTCAAAAAGCTTAAAGTGTTAAGCAAAGATAGAAAAACCAAATGCATACAAAAACAATTTGAACGCAATGTTCCTTTTTAAAGAGAACTTTAATATCATGTTAAGTATTATTTCGCTTAAAAACTTAAACTGTTAGTTAAGTACTCTAATAATGCATATCAAATTCTCCAATAGATATCGCAATTATCGTGATTCTAACTTTCATACGAAAGCTATAAGAATTATTTGATTCTCTAGAGCACCACCACATCACCCCTCTTCATTTCACAAAGGATCGATCTCACTACTATCAGTTGGGGACAATTGATGTAATTGAGACTCACAACTTTATGAAAGGACAAAGAGAGATGACATGGAGTTCTTGAGGTCTGAATAAATTTTGGAAATTTAGACTCAAGTCTTTTGTCTCCTCAAAGGTTGGATTAGTTCTTTTGAGTGTACGGTGGGTTTAGTTTGTGAAACTCTTTCTTAGTTATTTCCTCGTTACAGTGATATTATATAAATAAATAAAAATTTATACAAAATCTTAATTGGTGATGATATGGCTATTTATAATTCATTCATTATGAATCGAAACATCACCATTTAACTTATGATTATTAAAAAAATAAGGTAAAATATATTTTACATTCTTGCATTTTACACTAAATTTCATAAGATATATACTTTCAATTGTAACAATTAAGCTTCTCTACTTCTAATTTATTATAATGTTATCCTTATGTAAGCATTCGTTGTATAATTAATGACCAAACGGCATATGTGTCTCACATGGCTTTTTTGAAGGACAAAAAATATATTCTCACACTAATTAATATTATTTTATCTCAATCATTTAGTTTTCAATCTTTTTTTTACAGTAATTTCTCACCAATTCGTCCTAAATTTTTTACAGTCATTTTATATATAAAATAAAATTAAGGTCGTAAAATATCTCCAAATCATCTTAAGTGAAGGAAGGTTAAGAGAGTTTGTTCACAAAATAATGTGAGAATATATTTTTATCCTTGAAAAAGGGCAATGTGAGACACACATGGTTTTTGATTGTTAATTTCATTAATGGAAGCAAAAGGGTGACATTGTAACAAATTAAAAATGCATAGGTTTAATTGTTACAATTAAGAGTGTATGTCTTGAAGTGAGATTCGGTGTAAAAAACAGTAGTATAAAGTGTATTTTATCCTAAAAAATACCACTACCACATAAATTATAATAAATTTGAGTCAAAAGGAAGAGTTCTTGATCATACAATCTACTTTAAATTTTAATATGAAAATTTGATCATACAATCTAGTTTAAATTTTGATTGAAAAAAGTCATTGGAGATACAAGAAAAATATTTCATGAATGCATAAAGTAGCCACATTCAAAGATTCTCAAGGCATAACTCAATTTACCACAAAGTGGTTAGTTTAGTTGGTAAGAACTCGAATTCTTTCGCTTAATGCTTAGATTCAAATCTTCATAACTACTTGATAGAGCTAAACACACTCTTTAGTGTCTAAAGTATGTGGTTGGACTTAGGTTTCGACCCTGACTTAGGTGCGGTAAAGTCTCTCACAAATAACTCTATGGCGTTAAAGGATAATATTCCATAACTATGTCTGAAGTAACTTATTTGCGTATCTATGTTTATTGACAACAAAAAAAAAATGAAAATAGAACTAAATCTAACTTTTACTTCTTTGAAATTAATATAAACTGTGTTTTAAAAGCTCATTTAAATCTAACTTTTTATTTTTATCAATTCTTTGCTAAAGTCACATATCAAAGTCAAAAATTGATTAAAAAAAAGTCACATCCAAACAAGTTGTAAACAACTTATTAAATTAACTTTTTTTTCTTCTTCTTTATGCTTTTGACCTTGTATCCATAGTTATTAGAAAAATTATATTAGAAAAATTATACTCATGAGGGATGAGTTGTTTATCCGATAATTCACTTTCAAAACGAAAATAAAATTCTCATAAAATTCAAAGAAAACTTTTAAAAAATGAAAATAAAATTCTCATAAAATTCAAAGAAAACTTTTAAGAAATGTTTATGAGACATTTCAAAAACTCTAACATAATTTTAAATAAATTTATCAATAACTCTTAAAAAAATTGTTAAAACTCTTTAGAGATGAGCTTCTCATCGAATTTTATTTTCAAACAATAATATGTAATTGCTTAAATAAGTTTTATGAATATTGTGTACCAGTAATATTTTAATGAATTTGAAAAATATTCTAATATTTTGTAGTGCTATTTTTAAGGTTCTTAATAATTTTTTTATAAATATTCTATTTACTCTATATCACATAACGTTTCTCATTTCTCATATTATTTTTAGGATAAATTACACTTTGCACACATACATTATACAACGAATTTTACTTCAAGACCTGTAGTTTTGATTTATTACTATGTCACTCTTTTGTAAGTCTTCGTTTGTGCAATTCATGACCAAAATTCATATATGTTTCACGTTACTCTTTTTCAAGACAAAAATATATTTTCACATTATTTGGCACCCAAAAGCCTTCGTTGCTCATAAATCTCTTTAAAGCCTTTAAAAATTAACTCATTATATATATATATATATATATATAATGAAATTAGGGTCATAACATACCCCACAATCATCCAAGTGAGGAAGAGCTAAGTGTGTGTGGAAGACAAAATAGTGTAAAATATTTTTTATCATTGAAAAAGAGTTACACGAGACACACATGTTTTTTACCGTTAATTACATAAATAAAAATTTATAAAAGAGTAACATTATAATAAATTAAAAGTATACTAACTTAATTATTATAAGTAAAAATATAAATTAACGACATTAAGAGTACAAAATATAATTTTCCTTATTTTTAAATCCACATATCACCGGCTCAGAACACGAGATGGACTTCGGAATCGAGAGCACTACCAAAGCCCCCAAAAAATGGCGCCAAATTCCTAATCTTCCCCCTCGCTTCTCTCTCCTTGAAGTTGAGCTATCTTTCGTTCTCTCTCTCTCTTCGCTGGCGATCGAAGAATGCAGCGCCAGAAATCTATTCTGTCCTTCCTTCAGAGGCCATCGCCGCAAAACCAGAAATGCGGTGGAGACACACTCGACGGCCGGCGAGTCCCTCATTTTCCGGCGAAGAAGCAGAACCAAAACGCCGTAGTAGGCAATCAACCTACCGTTTCGTCAACAGTGGACTCCTCTCTTGAAATCCGAGGAAACGACACTCCGCCGGAGAAGGTGCCACGTCAGATATTCCCGGCGAGCTTCGCGGCGAATGACGACAAGGAGAGGCCTTCTCTGTTCTCGAGCATTAAGCATAAGTTCGCGAAGGTCGATGATGAAGAAAAGTCTGGTGACAGGTACGCCTTTTGAATTACTAGGGCATTTATCGGTCTCTGCTTAGGGTTTCATTTACTATCTAAGTATCAGAGTCAGTGACTGAACACCAACTCATTATTTGTTGATTACGTTCCAATTCGGCGTAGCATTCATTTGAGTGGTAAATCAGTTTTGTTGGAATCCCCTTTGCATGCAGATTGCAGATTAAATTATTATGACTGGTTCGCCTCCAATTTGTCTCTCTACTAACTATGTAAAATCTGAACCTATAACTTGTCTATCTAGCTAAATGCAAGTGCAAACACTTTACTCTAGTTGTTTTAGCATGAATATTACATTTTGTTGACCTTACAGCCTGTTTGGAACTTGAGGAAAGAAAGGATAAGGAATTATTTTCCTTCAGTCCTCGGTTTGGTTTCTAGGCTTCTAGCTTAAGAGGGACTGAGAAGAACAAAAAAATTTAAAAATGAAAATTTAAATTATTTCCCCCCCACTTTCCCTCCTATTTCCTCCCTTTCACTTCCTCAAGTTCCAACAGGCTGTTAACTTTATGCTTGGTATCTTAGAACATTGTGCGACTTTGCAGGACCCAAGTGAAGGGTGATTCCCTGAATGTTTGCCCAGTTTCTAGTAAATTAATTAACTTGGAAGAATTGCCTAAAGAAAATGCTGCTTCTGAACATATTGGGAAGGGAAATGATCTCAATTCCAAGGGATCAGATGGCCAAGGGGATAAGGGATGTCCGTTGCTTATAGAAAATGATGATGATACTCTTGGGCCAGAAACACCGGGTGTGCGGCCTCTTATTCCACGTTTGAAGCGAATTCAAGAGGACAATTCCAACTTTGATGGTAGAAGTGATTGCTTGTTGCTGGATTCTAGCAAACGGATGAAATTACTTCAAGATTCAAAGTTTGGAAACAAAAAACATGAAGAGCTGTCTGAAACGACCAGTAAGTTTGAATGGCTTGATCCTTCTCGGATCAGGGATGCTAATGGTAGAAGGCCTGCTGATGCCCTATACGACAAGAGGACACTCTATATACCTCCTGATGCTTTGAAAAAAATGTCAGCATCTCAAAAGCAGTATTGGAATACTAAGTCTCAATATATGGACGTTGTGCTTTTCTTCAAAGTGGTAAGTTAAGAAGCTGCCATATAATTTTTAATTTGGCCTCTTCATTGTCTATGTAATAATATTTGCTATCCATATGATGCACAATGCGTGGCTGGATAAAGGCAAATGGGTTTTGGTTTATATGATCATGGCGAGTTATCTGTAATATAGCAGGCACTAGGTTCTTTCATTGAAATAGAAAGACACAGGTTGAATGAGAAGGAACATATATTTTGACAAAAAATAGCATCATTTTTTATTTGGAGGCCCACAAGATCACCATTGTACTCTTTATTCTCCTGTGAATTTTTCTTCTTTTCCTTTGGGGAATTCCCCCTCTTCTGTTTTTGTGTAAAAAACGAAGTTTCTCTAGAAAGATATGAGACATTCAGAATGGAACTATTTTTTTTCTTACCAGAATTTATTTGTTCTCGAAATCAAAATTGCCGACCGCTATAGCTAATGGATGTTATGTAGGGAAAATTCTATGAGCTCTATGAACTAGATGCTGAAATTGGCCATAAGGAGCTTGACTGGAAAATGACATTGAGTGGTGTGGGAAAATGTCGACAGGTAACTTCTTCTATGGCGCTGGGATTTTATATACATTTTGTTTAGCTCATCATGAGGTTTTTGTTCATTTTGAAATAATTTCTATACATTGACAAGTGCCTTTGGTCAGGTTGGCATCTCTGAGAGTGGGATTGATGATGCTGTTCAGAAGTTGATTGCTCGTGGGTGAGCAAATTATATCCAAAATCTGTTTTAATAATTTAGGATAATATCCCCATTAGCATGATTGCTGAGTATATATAAGGACTATAGATCTTTCCATGTAATGGTTTGCAAATTCCCTCTTTCTAAAGCAACAAGAGTTTGTGAAAAGGTAATCTATGTTATATGCCTTGCATATTCTGTTTTTGAATGTTGGCCCCAGGTAGAGCAGCGCAGTCAATATGGAAAGGTTTAGCCCACTCATGTACCAGTTAATCTTGTTTGGATTTGTAGTTTCGAGGTATTGCCTTCCTCTTATTAATCATAAATTTTCTTTCTGAAGGTATAAAGTTGGACGGATTGAGCAGTTGGAAACATCTGAACAAGCAAAATCCAGAGGTGCTACTTCTGTAAGTTTGTCAGGGACCTTTAAAATGGTCAAGTTCTTTTAAATAGTGATTAATTTATTGTTTTTAGTGCCATGTTTGACAAGTGAAAATCTTTTCATTCCTTCCACCCAACTTCCATAGTCCCATGAGCTAAAGAGGTGTCCTTTGTTAGCCAAGGAATTGGCAGAGCATTTACCTTCAATCTGTGTGTTGCAAATTCCATGTCAAAGGTTGGTTAAGAGAATCTTACAATCTTCTGAGATTCCCTGTGGTGTGGGAGTTGGTGTCTGTATTATGCATAGGAGATATTAAGGCTTCTAAATTGGTTTCCACCATCGTGCTACAAATCTCCATCATCCAGGCCATAGACAGACTTTGTCTACTACATTCATGTAGTGTTTCTTTTGAAATCTGGGGAAACGGAATTTGAGAGGTCTTGGCATGGAGCCTCGTGGAATATAATTTACTTCCTTATTTGGTGTATGCTTCTGAGCTTTACAACTGGAATTTCTTTCTTCGTGTGCTAAACCTAGTCACTCTAACAATATGTAGGTTCAGCAGCTTGAGCCACTTGTATTTCTGGGTTGCTTCTCAAGTCGCGTTCTCAGATTATACAACTAGTGTCTCATTGAATATATGGTTCCAATATGTTGCTAATTGAAGATTAGAGATTATTTGAATTATGAACTAAGCCAATTGATATCATTTATAATTTTGGGTTTCAGGTGGTCCAAAGAAAATTAATTCATGTACTCACACCATCAACCACAATTGATGGTAACATTGGGCCTGATTCTGTTCATCTTCTTGCTATAAAAGAGGTTTGCATGGTTCCTTCATGATTAACCATACAAGTGCTGGTTTTTAATGTTTTCGTGGCATGATTGACTTTGAATTTATTGGTTGCTTCTGTTTATTTTATTTTTCTTTTTTATTCTATCGTATGATTCATCAATGTTTGGAATTTTTGTGCATTTAATAGTTTTACATGATTGTTTTAATGCTAATTACTCATAATCTATCAATATTTGGTCCATACATTGGCTGTTTTTCCTTTTGTTGAATGGCATGGGGATGTTGCTGCGTCTTCATAATATCTGTAAGGGTAATGCAATACAAATAGAACTTTCATGCAGAAATTTCATACAGAATGATGTGTCTAAATGAGAGCCTTTCACTTCAAAACAAAACACCCATCATAATGACTTTTAATTACAAAACTGCCACTGCCACTGCCACATTATTGTGGTGGGTGTTTCTGTATGAATTTTCTGGAAGAATAGCATTGTCCTATCTTTAAGTACTCACGAAAGCTGAAGTTTCATTACTTTCAGACAGAATTGATGGTTAAAATCATTGACACTATTATTTGGTGTCATGCTTCCTTAAGTTTCCATTTCTTTGGTGAAACTAAATTTGCTACGCATTCCAGTGGAACTGATTCACTTGTTTATGAATAGGTGATGCTTCTACAAAACCATACTCACAATTATCATCTATTGTGGCTAAAGTTGAAAGATGTGGTGTGAGACATCAGACAGTTTAACCACTAATGATTGAACTGAAAGGCCCTTCTAAAAGTTCCTGCTGCTTATCTGTATAAAACTGTATGATATGATTGCTAGATATTTGTAAACAACGTGCACCCAAGCTTTTTGATTGCCAGATATTTGTAAACAACATGCACCCAAGCTTTTCATCAGTCCAACTAAACAACAGTACTATTGTCAGGCAGGAGCATGCATGACAACTAGTGAATATTGTGAAATGATATTATATTAATGTGGCTACTGCAAAGCAAATCAAAAGCTCATTAATGTTTTCTTTACCTTTCCTATGTCAAGTGTTCATGTTGATTGTTTACTCTCTAACCTTTCTCCCGTCATTGCTTTTGAAGAAGTTTGTCCTGCCCGATTTATTCTTTTGTAAATTATACTTTTTTTTTTACTACTATCAATCATATTTATCATGTACATTTGATGCACAAAGTGGCATCTCTTCAGGATATATATCATGAAGGTTTTTTGGGCTATAGTTTTATTAATGCGTTGCATTGTGTTGACCTTTGTGTCTAGGGTAACTGTGAACTGGGCAATGGTTCAACCGCTTATGGCTTTGCTTTTGTTGACTGTGCTGCTTTAAAATTTTGGGTTGGTTCCATTAGTGATGACGCTTCCTGTGCAGCGTTGGGGGCATTGTTGATGCAAGTATGGTATTTGATTATTTATTTATTTATTTTCCCGTTTGAGTAATTTTTTACATATGCAATCTATGAATGTTGGCAATATACTCTTTATCTATTCATTGGTTTTGCTACTAGGTGTCGCCTAAGGAAGTCATATATGAAAGTCGAGGTAAACTTCTATATATCTTTGAAATGATAAATTAAAATTTTTTACCCATAACTTTTCTCCACAATTTGCTATTTAATATATTAAATGTTCTAGGGCTGTCCAGAGAAGCTCAAAAAGCCCTAAAAAAGTACACATTAACAGGTGAGTTTCAGATTATGTTTAACCTTTTTAATCAGCACATTTCTGATAATGTTCTTTCTTGGTCTTTAATCAGCACATATTGGTTTACTGTCATATTAGAAGTTGACTGGCATAGAAAATTGGTAGAATATCCTGACAACTCAACTGAGAAAGTTTCATGGGAGTAGAAATGACAAAATGAATACAAACTTGGGGGGCTACTTATTTGATGTGCCTGGTAGTGCTGTGTACCAGCTGATTCCTGCATGGGCGCATATTGCATTGATCTGTGCACCCACATACATTTTGTCCACTTCACTGTCATGGTGGGGGCAGCAGGCTCTGATGGATGCTTGGTTTTGTTACTTTTCCCATGATAACAAGTTCTATTCTTCAGTGGATGCTTTGTTTCCACCATTGGCCATGTAGGTCAGGTGGTTTTAACTTCGATACCAAGAGAGATTCATAGAAAGAGAAAAGAGAATATATTAAGAGTTATAGAGAGATTGCCCAACATAACCAGCACAAGCTTATTGAATAAACAAGAAAAGAAACCCTTTATACTAGGGCTACACAATAATAACATAATGACTAAGTTGCTCTTAATGCTAATAGGTAATGACTAAGTTACCCTTAAGGCTAATAGGCTAACATACTCTTAACACTCCCCCTCAAACTCATGATGTGGTAGCGGGAAGTATCAAAGTTTGCCAAGCAAAAAATGGAAGTGCACGATCGTATGAGACTTGGTAAAGAAATTTGCCAACTGCATAGCAAAAGAAAGGAAGGGTAGAGAAATCGTTCCTAGCTGCAAGTGATGACGCACAAAGTGGCAGTCAATCTTAATATGCTTGATGTGCTCATGAAACACAGAATTATGTGCTATTTGAATGGCACTCATATTATCACAGTACATTGGAGTCGGAGAAGATAAAGAAATGCCAAAATTAGAGAGCAACCATCGTAACTAGGCAATCTCCGCAGTGGTGCTAGCCATAGCACGGTACTCTACCTCAGTTGAAGAGTGAGCAACAGCAGTTTGCTTTTTACTTTTCTAGAAAAGAAGAGAATCACCAAGAAAAATGTAAAAGCCAGTAATGGATTTGCGATTCATAGAATTACCAGCCCAATCTGCGTCTAAGTAGGCTTGTAGCTCTAAGGAAGAAGAGGAAGAAAACAGTAAACTCAACAACAGCAGTAGGGCAGCAATAAACTGACTAATGACATGAACTGCAAAGGAGATATCTGGACGAGTAACTCTAAGATACATTAGATTACCAATAATAGTACGATATAACGTAGGATCAGAAAAGGGAGCATCATCAGAGGAAGAGTAACGAACATTGAGCTCTAAGGGGGTCTCAACATTCTGGGTATCTGATAAGCAAGCACGTTGAATAACATCAAATGCATACTTGGATTGGGAGAGAAGGTAACCCTTAGGAGAGAAGGTAACCTCAATACCTAAGAAATGACGAAGGGGGCCCAAATCTTTCATTTCAAAGTGCGCCTACAATTGAGATTTCAATGATTGAATGCCAGTTGTACTATCATCGGTGATGATCATATCATCAACATAAAGTAAGAGAATAATGCATTCGGAGAAACTGAAATGTAGAACTAATGTATAATTATGATCACTGGGACAAAAACCCAAAGCACCAATAATAGTATAAAACTTCACAAACCATGCCTTAGAAGCCTGTTTAAGACCATATAAGGCCTTACGAAGATTGCAGACTTGGCCAGAACTATGAGTCAATCTTTGAGGAGGAACCATAAAGACTTCTTCAGTCAAATCCCCATTGAGGAAGGCATTTCTCACATTTATCAGTGAAAGGCTCCATTGGCGAACATCAGCCACTGCTATCAAGGTACGAATTGTGGTCATCTTAGCAATAGGGGCAAAAGTCTCCTCGTACTTGATACTATACTCTTGAGCAAATCCTTTGGCCATCAACCGAGCCTGATATCTTTCTATTGTACCATTAGATTTAGTTTTAATCTTGTAAACCTATTTACAACCAACAACATGTTTACCAGAAGGTAAGGACACCAAATCTCATGCCCCAGTCTTATGCAATGCAGAAAGTTCTTCATCCATAACCGGTTGCCAAAGAGGATCAAGAACAACCTTCTTATAGGAGGTGGGTTCATAGAGGGAATATATAAAAGTCAAGAAGGATCAAAAAGCGGAGGATAGCGAGGAGCAAGATCCACATGTTCAGAACCTAATTGAGTAGCAGTAGAAAGAGGAAGTATTACAGGGGGAGATGGGAGAATTGATTTTCTGCGAGCATAAGTATGTGCAATAGGAGGTTGAACAACTGGCAAATTAGAACAAGAAGGCACATAAGAATGGTCACATCATGAATATAAGTGTCAGAAGGAACGTTAGGTGAAAATGGGTCAATATAGATAAGATCAGATTTATGCAAAGTGGTGGTACTAGATGGAATAGAAAAGAAGGGAATATGCTCCATAAAAACTACAAGACGAGAAACAGAGTTTGTGGATAATAGGATCATAGCAACAGTACTCCTCTTGCCCTGCACCATAACTAAAAAAGACACAGAGTCAAATGAGTAGAAAGTCTAGTACGGAGAGCTCTAGGGAGCAAAACAAAACAAGTGCAGCCAAACACTCGTAAAGAGAAATAGATATGAGGCTTACCACACAATTTTTCAAAAGGAGAGACCCTAAAGGTGAGAGTAGTGGGAATGCAGTTTATCAAATGAACTGTAGTAAGAATTGCTTCGCCCCAGAAGGTACTTGGAACGTTGGCAGACAACAAGAGAGAATGTGCGGTCTCCATGACATGCCTATGCTTACGTTCAACATCATTTTGTTCAGGTGTATGAGTGCAAGAGGATTGTTGAATAGTGCTATCAGATTGTAACATATCAAGAAAATAATTATAAGAATACTGGCTGCTTAAGTCACATCGAAAGCATTTTATAGTGGAAGAATATTGAGTATGTATCATTGAGTGAAAAGTGGTAAATATAGAAAAAAAACTTAGAACGACGTTTCATAAGATAAACTCAACAATATCGAGTGCAATTATCAATGAATGGGACATAATATTGGGATCCTCCTTTTGTAAGAATACGAGCAGGTCCCCACATATCATAATGAATAAGATCAAAACTACTTGTAGGGACTAAAAATTTTAAACAAGAGCTAGAAACATGACCAAGGCGCGAATGCCATAGATAAAAACTAGACGATTATGGACTCAAATGAAAGGAAGATAAATAAGTGATGGATGCAGCAATATCATAAACATGCAACTCCTCCAAGATATACAATCCTTCTTGTCTACGGTTTGTCCTAATCAGCTTCTTGAATTGTGGATCTTGCACAATGCAACCAGAGGAAGAGAAGTGAACCAAGAAGTCGGAATCAAATAACTGACTGACAGATATCAAATTCAAAGTGAGTTGAGGAATGTAATAGATATCAGGAAGTGTCAACTAAGAAGATATAACAAACCCAATACTAGCCAAAGACATTTGAGTACCATTGGTTGCAAGTACAATGATAGAAGGAGGAGACACAGTAGAAGCAAATAAAGATAAATCACTAGTCATATGATGTGTGGCACTTGAGTCAAAAACCCAAGTGGTTTGACACATACTTGAGGGACCTGAAGAAAAGGAACCTACAGTAGGAGAAACTGAAAGGGTATTAGGTTGTTGGGTGAAAAGAAGTTGCTGTAATTGCTCAGCTACCAGAGTCATGGTGGGATTAGATGATGATGACTCATCCACTACTGCTGCACGATGATCCTTAATCCTAAAGGATGGGTGTTGTGGTCCTTGAGTTGGCCTGGTAACTAATTTATTGCACTGAGCCTTAAGCCTTTCAGTGACCCTTCGCATGATAGAAACACTCATTAAGGGGAACTCGACTGCGTGGTTGATTCTGTGAGCTAGAACTCACCTTAGAGGGAATTGTCAATGTAGTTTGCGTTGGGACTAGAAGATTTTCCTTTCAAGATAGAGTCTTAAGATGTACCTCTTCTGCTAGAAATTCATTAACTATCAACCTCTGCGGATCAATTGGCTCTTAAGTGGGTGACGATGAAGAATGGATTCACAGAGTCCTTCAAAATCATCCCTGGGTGCCATTAAAAGCTGTACAACCTCTGCTCCTCTTTGTATGTGCGATACAACTCTTGAGTGCTTAATCCTGTGGGCTCGTTAAGAGCCAATTGATCCCAAATTCCTATCATAATGGAATAGAATTCTTGTATGCTTCTATCTCCTTGATATGTAGCTTGAAGCTCATGCTCAAGTTGATATCGCTTAGCAAAGTTGGACTAAACAAAAATTGCAGATAGATAATCCCAAATCTCTTTGGCTGTGTTAAACTTAGCCAAATGAACACCAATATTTTGAGCAACTGAATTATTAATCCAGGTAATAATTTTGGCATTATTAAAGTCCCACTGGTTCAATAAAGCAGCATAAGTAGCTGCCTTGGTGTCTGTTAGAATTTGCACAACTCCAGTAATGTATCCCCACACATTTTTTCCTAGCAAAAAATTTTTCATAACATATACCCAGTAGACATAATTATTACTTGTCAATTTCACACTTATAGCCTGAGGAGAATCAGAATTAGCACTCGCCATACCAACAAAAGAAGCAATGAATGATCACTAGAGAACAAATGAAGTAATCTGACAAAATTCCAATCAATCCACCGAACAAAAACAAAACCTAAATTGCTCAAATATGCAGAAATAAGTAAACCCAATCAGCGGAAATCAAGAAGAAAGCATCAGACACAAAGTTCAGCCACTGCAGCAATACCACTCTTACACAAGCCTGGGAGGGTTAGGCGGAACCCTCTGGACACCAAATCAAGCTAGAAACCCAACAACACTGCTTCAAATCACTCAAATAAACACCACAGTCTCTAGTCGCACCGTTTAGGAGGGATTAGAGTCAACAAAAACAACCAAACTATTCTAGATTGGCAGATCAAAAAATCCATCCTTATTTTTTTGAAAATATTCAAAAAACCAAAAGACTCATCAAATGGCTACAAAATCAAAAACAAACTGTACCAGCTTGTAGCCCATGAAAAATCGTCCAAGGTAGCGGTGTTTGATGCCTTGGATGATGAAATTGGCATGACGTCATAACTGCAACGATGATATCAGCGGCTTGCGATTTTTAGATTTGTTCTCCAAAGGCTGCTATTGCATTGGTATTCACATTTCGGATCGATGTATGCTTTGATACCATTTTAACTTTGATACCAAGAGAGATTCATAGAAAGAGAAGAGAGAATATATTAAAAGTTATAGAGAGACTGCTCAATGTAACTAGTACAAGCATATTGAATAAACAAGAAAAGAAACCCTTTATACCAGGGCTACACAATAATAACATAATGACTAAGTTACCCTTAATGCTAATAGGTAATGACTTAGTTCCTCTTAATGCTAATAGGCTAACATACTTTAACAGTCTCCAGTTGGTCTAATGTTAAGTGGCTCAAATCCCTTATTTCCTAGCAAGAGATAGAAATAAGTATATTTTTTTTTTTTTGTCTCCTTGGTATGATAATGGCTTCTACTTGTGCTGATTCCATTTTGGCTTGATAACTGGGTATTGTTTGGAGTCCTTGCAGAGCTTGTAAGCTGACTGAGGTGAGTTTTAGCTGAGATGAACAATTAATGAGCTCCAAAATGTACTGGATCTTGGCTCATTTATCTCACTGACAATCATATAGTTGTTATTTTGGCTAGAGAACACATGTTGTTTTCTTTTGATCATGCCCCAAAAGCATATACAGGGTATGTTGTACCTTTTTCGGTTTTTCCCTTTGTGTATATGTCAGAGATTTAAATAGCAGCCAATACCATTATGTTATGGTTTCACAAAGGCTGACTCCTTTACAGCCTGATAGCGGTGCTAACAAAATTCACAAGTGTAACCCCTGTTACAAGCCGTTGCAGAGACTGTAACAGCTGCAACAACCTGTTACTGCTGTGTTTCAGATCGTTATGGTCTGTTACGGCTAGATTAGACCTCATTCGCTAGTTTAAAGGTTCCAATGAAGACGAAGAAGGTGATGATCGGATTCATTATCTTCCCTCCATGAGAAATCTTGAGCCTTTGTCGTCAAGGTTGAGAGATAAATTGGGTACCACTTGGCCTATAAGGCTGGTGGTTAGCTATGTATAACGTGATGAATCATTCTTGATAGTAGATTTTCTGTTAGTGTTAAAGATATTATTGAGTTTCTATGCATTTTTTGGGGTGTTAGTTGTTCCCCTGGAATTCTTGCCTCTCTTCATTTCACCCAGCAGTTCCATTTGTTGAAGAATTTGGTCAACCATGATATTTGGACTTCATTATATTTATAAGGCAAGGTAATAAGTGCTCAAGTTCTGTCTATTTTTGCAGGATCCACTGCATCACAGCTGACTTCGGTACAGCCAGCCATGGATTTGGTGGATGCTTCTGAAGTTAGAAATCTGATTCAGTTGAAGGGATACTTCAAAGGTTTTAGTAATACGTGGGATCATACTCTTGACGGAATTATGCACCCTGATCTTTCATTTTGTGCTGTTGGTGGACTTATTAGTCATCTATCTAGGTTGATGGTAAGCTTTTTTCTGTGGCATTTTTGTCCATTGATAGTATCAATATGTGGTAGTTACAGTGACTGGCACCTTTTTCAATTTTGGGCAGTTAGATGATGTTTTACGTAATGGAGATATTCTTCCATACCAAGTCTATAAAGGTTGCCTCAGAATGGATGGGCAGACACTGGTTAATCTTGAGATTTTCAGTAATAATGCTGATGGTGGTCCATCAGGCAAGTGTTTATAACTCACCTTCAAGCATGATACTTAGTTTCAGAGGCAGTGCCCTTGATTATAATTTTTGTCTTTTTTGGTTATGTTACTCTTATAGGTTTCTCTTATTTGAGTTTCAGGTACCCTGTACAGTTATCTTAATAACTGTATAACATCATCTGGTAAGCGGCTTTTAAAGAACTGGATTTGTCATCCACTTAAAGATGTAGAGGAAATCAACTGTAGGCTTAATGCGGTTGACGAACTAATGACACATTCGGAAATTATGTTACTTATCTCTCAATATCTTCGTAAGCTTCCAGACTTGGAAAGGTTGCTTGGGCGGGTTAAAGCAAGCTTTCAGTCATCTGCTTCACTCGTACTGCCTTTGGTTGGAAGAAAAGTTTTGAAACAGCGAGTAAGTCTTGTCTACTTCTAACATGCAATGATGGTAAACCATTTTCTTCTGCTGGTCTGTAATATGCTAATTGCTACTTTAGCTTTTGGTCTAAAAACTGTGTGTGGCCTTTGTTAACTCCTGAATAAGTCTTGAAATTAATATAAAATTACATAGCTATAAATATAATCTCTTTTATCTGTTTGTACAAAAAAAAATAATTTTGTATCAGTTCTTTTTGTTTGATCAAAATATACAATTGACCGTGTGGCACAGGTGAAATCGTTTGGGTCTCTTGTTAAAGGCCTACGTGTTGGAATGGGTTTGTTGATACTTTTGCAGAATGAGGGGCACATGATCTTATCATTATCAAAAGTTCTAAAGCTTCCAGTGCTAAGTGGTAGTGATGGGCTTGATAAATTCCTTACTCAATTTGAAGCAGCTGTTGAAAGTGACTTCCCCAACTACCAGGTCTGCTTCTTTATCACTTGATTAATCATAATTGTTTCTAAGACTTCTCTGCTTTAAATTTAAGAGCATCTGGTGAATGCTAAATGATCCACTAGCATGTAGATGTTGAACACCATTATTCATGTGCATTGCATTCAGGTACTATATGATGCAAATAGCACTCCAGATACGTACTGGTATATTTCGCTCCAGGGTGGACATCATCTACAGAGTTATGTTTGATATAGTCTCACTTTGTATCTTTCCCATATGTCTCTGTTATATAAGTCCAATATCATACAATAACCTACGAGTTTGTGGAGAATTAGTGTTATCATCCAATACTCTGATGATACTCTAGAATCTAAATTTTGCCTCGGGGAAAGATATAAACTTGGAAAAGCTTTGTGAAAAAACTAGGTCTCTATCATATGCTGTTTTCCTTGTAAATTATGCATTTCAAAAAGATACGCTGGTTCTCTAATAGTTGTATTCCCTTCATTTGTTTAGAAAGTCTTGAAAAATAAAGTTTTTATTTATTGATATCTGGTTGTATTTTTCACGTTAGATTTGGTACATTTAGCCATGTTTTTTCATGTACTTTAATATTGGGTTAATGGAGGAGAGGGGTTTAGCCCCGTGGTAGTGGCTCCCACCCATGATTGCGGTCCAAACCACTGCCCCCCACATGTGAGCTCCCTCCAATGTACCAAAAAAAAATGTCAGATTTATGGGTTATTTTGGACAATCTGAACGGCTTATGATGATCAATTTTTAGTGTTCTTTCAATGTTAAAATATCCCAATTATGGAAAATCCTAAGAGTGAAGGATCTGTTGACATTACCGATGAGAATAACTGTGGCACTAATCCAATATTAAACTTTGAGGAATATCTTATCGTTCAAATATACGGATGCATGTCCTGGAGGTGCTCTGGACCCATGTAACTGGAAGTATGCTCTGATATTTCTAGCATGACTCATGCTACACAATTTGGACAGTTGGAGGTGTAGGCGATAACTATAAATACTAGGATGATGATGCTGCTTTTTAGAATGATAATTTTGATGAATGCTACAATGGTTTTTACTTTAAATTACTTTTGGCATTTTGATCTCTTGAATATGTGATTTGTTATTTGATGTACTAATACTACATATTCTGGCAGAACAGTTATGCTTGTAATGAAATTTTATACGATGTTATATGCAGCAAGTTTGTTATATACATCTTAATGTATTATTTGGTTTTCTGTATCCGCTTCAAATAGTAGTGGAGATTCATGATGTTTATGACTGGTCCAGGCGTGTCTAAGTTGTTAACACTTACTGAACTAGTTTACTACATTTGTCACTTCTGTAAAAATTTACAGTTATAAGATCAATTAATTAGTGATGACTAAAGAAGCAAGTTGTGTATTTTTTTCTTAAAGGCTTCTTGATGCTAATTATTGTGATTGTAAAGAAAGACATATTATATTGCCGTTTGAGGTTATGGCCTTTGATAGGGTGGAATGGCAAAAACAGGATCCATATAGCAGACCCCAAGTAATGGGAAAAGTCTTTAGTTGAGTTGCGTGGAGTTGAGCTTCTTGATGCTACTTGTGAACAATGTAAGGGTATAATTGTATGTTGCTTGCTAGATGGGGCATTTAATCTGATGTTTAATTTGCTGTTTTAGAAAAGGTTATTTGAACTAAGTTCTGCTGGCAAGGTGTTGGTGTTATGGAAAATGCCCTTGTTTTCCAAAATTTCCTATTGCAGGCTCATGATGACTTGTGTGATATATTGCCTCCTCTTGTTCAACAACCTTTCTAAGTGGTATGCACATCTGTTACATATTTTAAGTTTTTTTGACAACTAGAGACACTTTATTGGTTATCATACTATGAGATGCAAGAGTGTATAGCATTAGTCATGATGAATGAAGTTCCAACTAGTGCACACAAAATAAAATTATGTGCTGCTTGCATAATATAGGAATTTTATGCATCATTATATGGAAAACTAGGGTTGTTAGACATTCTTGCTTGGTAAATGTCCAACTATGCATGTTGGATACATATGCTATACCCTTATCCAAGTGTCAAGTATGACACATGTATTTCACACATTTAGAAGAGTTCATATAACATAGTCTGTCTCTGTCTGTCTCTGTGTGTCTCCGTCTCTCTCTCTCTCTCTCTCTCTCTCTCTCTCTCTCTCTCCACACATTCACATGCACTAGTCCATGTTGTGTCTTCTTTTACTTGTTTGAGTGATGATATCCACATGTCTAGTTGTTTGTAAGTAAATCTGGAACATTACTGACATAATGCATGGAAGCAGGACCATAACGTGACCGACGCAGATGCTGATATACTCTCAATTCTGACTGAGTTATTTATTGAGAAATCTTTTGAATGGTCTCAAGTCAGCCAAGCCATAGATTGTATTGATGTCCTAAGATCTTTTGCAGTCACCGCAAATTCTGGATGTGGGACTATGTCTAAACCGGTCATTTTACCTCTTTTTAGCCAAGTTAGCAGAGGACCAATTCTTAAAATTAAAGGACTGTGGCATCCTTATGCCCTTGGTGAGAATGGAGAGCTGCCTGTTCCGAATGACATAATACTGGGAGAGGATGCAGATGGCTATCACCCTCGAACTTTACTGTTGACTGGACCAAATATGGGTGGAAAATCCACCCTTCTACGTGCCACTTGTCTAGCTGTTATACTGGCCCAGGTTTGTTTTCTTCTGTTAAATCTGGAAGCTTACTGTAGTGGATAAATGACGGCTTCCGTAGTTTGGGATGTTGAAGATATTCCGATATGATTGTCCCTTTTTTCTATGAATAATTTTCCTCTTGCTTGCAGCTGGGCTCTTATGTGCCTTGTGAGATGTGTGTTCTTTCCCCTGTGGATATCATTTTCACCAGGCTTGGTGCCACTGACCGAATCATGACAGGCGAGAGTAAGTTCTCTTTAGCAAGCTGGCAGATTGACTTCATTTGACTGCTTAAATCCAGTTTTGTGGTCTAGAATTGGTTTATTGAGGACAAAATGAGGTAGTGGATTTTTTTTGTTTAATTGTTTTAGTCCAGATTGTATGCGTCATGCTCTATCCTTTAACTCTCATAAGTGCATGCAATGTTGGGCAACATATGATAGCGGTGGCAGTGGGAGAAAGAGGTGGTGGAAGTAAACAGCAGTGTTCGTGCCACTGTTGTGATCTGATTGGCCCCTAAAAGTGATGACGTTAGGTTCATGGACTGGCAGTGTAGATAGTACTAGTGGTGGAGCGGTGGTGGCCTACTGGTGTGGGAGGGGTATTTAAGTGTTATTGATAAACATATTTGCTGTTGTAGTATAATTACAAATATGTTCTCGTATCAATTTGCATGCATGATGCATTTGCTTGATTCTTTTTTGGAGGTCTCATTTATCTAAGACTGTAAGACATCCAACGTTTAAGCTGACTGGAGGCTTCCAGTCTTCCATCCATGATATTAATCAGCTCTTTCTCCTGAGATTTGGAGTAGGCAATTCAAGTTAAAACCCGGAATACACACGTAGACAAACACCTTTGGAATTGACTTCTGATTGCATGTATTCAATCTTGACCTTTGTTTTTGTAGGTACCTTCTTTATTGAGTGCACAGAAACAGCATCAGTTCTTCAAAATGCTACACAAGATTCGCTGGTTCTTCTTGATGAATTAGGTCGAGGAACAAGCACCTTTGATGGATATGCTATCGCATATGCTGTGAGATTTCAGTATTCTCTCTTGTTACTTCAACTCCTTGAAATATGCTCTTGCTAGATAACACTTATCCTGTACTTTCACACACTTAAAGAAATTAACATTTTTCATCTCTTGTAGTGAGTAAGCATGGATCCTTTGTTCTGGCCTAGATATTTTAGCTGTTCAATGTTTAGTAGTACCTATATGTAGAACATACATGCTACATAAACGGGAGCTTGCATTCTTCATTCAGCATAATTATATTATATGTTCAAATACCTAATCTTGTATGACAATGGTATCAGTTAACATGAAAGGACTAACAGATTATGGTAAAATCAATTGAATTTTGCCCATTACAGAAGTTATGTTCCTATGCAGTTTCACATTTTAGCGAACAAGGGATATAGGTATAACTCATAGCATAGCATGTGACAGAAAGAATGTCTCTTGTGGATTTTAAATAGCAAAAACTTTTCTATGTATCGTCTTCAAGGGACTGCATAAAAAGATTGAATGAACAAACTTCTTGGTCAAAAATTTTGAGCTGGCTATAAACAACTCTGTTATTAACCATTCAATCTGGAATTATGTTCATCTTCCGATCTTTAATTTTTATCTGCATTTGAAAGAGTATTTTGTCTGTTTGTATAATGCATCCCTGAATATCCGCACAGGTATTTCGTCATCTTGTCGAGAAGGTAAACTGTCGGTTACTATTTGCAACACATTATCACCCACTGACGAAGGAGTTCGCTTGTCACCCTCATGTTATATTGCAACACATGGCGTGCGCTTTCAAGTCGAAATCTGAGAACTCATCTCAAGGCAGCCAGGAGTTGGTTTTCCTGTACCGGCTAACCTCTGGTGCATGCCCCGAGAGCTATGGAATGCAAGTGGCACTCATGGCTGGGATCCCAAAACAGGTGGTTGAAGTTGCATATAGCGCTGGGCAAGTGATGAAAGAATCGGTTGGAGAGAGTTTCAAGTCAAGCGAACGGAGGTCTGAGTTTTCGACAATCCACGAAGAATGGTTGAAGACCCTCTTAACTGTCTCGAGGACGGGAGAACCAGAACGTAATTTCGATGATAATGATGCCTTTGATACATTGTTTTGCTTGTGGCATGAGCTGAAAAGCTCATACCAACTGGGTAATTAGGAGAGGTTGAAACCGGCAGTTTTGATTGCAGAAACTCAAAACAGCATGGTATAAAATTTTGCTCGATTAAAACTTGTTTTAACTTCTGCGGAAGAGAATGAAGTAGAAGCTCCACAATTTTGTACACTTATTTTGTAAGTCAAGTGTTTAACTTCTGCTGAAAAGCTCATACTGAATCGCTTGCCCTGGAAATTGTCTAGGTTTTTTTTTTTTTTTTTGAGAAATACAGAATATACATGTATATATATATATATATATATCTCTACCTAAGGGGTGGGGGAAGGGGAAGGCGGGGTTCAAACCCCGGACCATGAGTAAGGTGTTAAGGTCTCGTACGAAGTGGGACAGCCTCTTTGCTCGAAATTATCTCGTTGTATAGTTTGGGGATTGATATAAGGCTCTTCGAAGAAAATTTTTGGTGGCGTTAGGGGTTCACAAAAGAAGAACGAGCTCGTGAACCGAACTAACCTGGTGTGGTGTCCATGTGTTGGGTACGGTTGGGTTTAGGGAGAAGCTTGGTTCGGTTGAGTCAAAATCTCAGACCCGACCGTGTTAATTTCACGAGATAACCTAAAACAACTTGAGACCTGATCCTTTTTATATGTTGTTACACAAACGTACTTGAGATGCTTTCAGGTAATTGGTTAAAACATTTGTTAAGATAGACTCTATTACTCAATCATTATATGTAAGAAAGTTATCAAGAATTGCATTAATAGCTTTCACAGTGTAATTGGAAGCTCTAAAATGGCAATAATACCGCAAAACTGGGGGCCAATCAAATATGTAGTGTGCACTGTGCCATCGTCAGCAAAGTACTCCCTTTTCTAATGTTATACAAATAAAAAAAATTTTAAAACTTTTTGTATAGCAAACACATCACTTAGATTTATAATTTAAAAAATGCCACATCATAATTTTGGTTTCAAAACAATAGTCCCATTACTTGAGAAAATAATCAAGTGCTACGGTTGTATCAAGTTTTTGCAGGGTGCAAACCCTCGTTGCGATCATGTGTAGAGTTCTCACCTTGCTAAACTAGGCTCTTCTTATAAGTGGCAAAATTCGAACTGTGGTACATAAAATTTGTCTAATCACTTGGACTCTGTCACATTATTCTGAATGAGAATGTTATAAATTGATAAAATTTGACCTTCGACTAACTTTTAACTGTGTATATATGGCCAATCTACTCTTGACTTGTCCTAAAAACCCATAACTTATACCCGTGTGATTACCAGCCCTTAAGACATTTTCACTTAACAGAAACAGAACAATATCAGGAGAGTTTAATGGTAAGAAATCTTCAAATAATCATTTTTAGCCATAAAAAAAAAAATTACCCAATAAAACAACATTAAAAATTAAATTAGCCTCGTGTTCAGCAGACATTCCCGGCCTATATTCCTCACTCTCGTCGTCCCTGTCTACCTGCTCTATATTCCAGAAATACCCCTGCCATTACCACATTCTGCTTCACCCCTGCCACCAAAATGGTCATTTCATGCCATTTCTGTGCAATTTCCTAACTGTTTTTTGAAATTTCTGAAAACAGTTCTTCACCTGAAAAATCTCGGACATGCAGAAGCAATGGAGGAAGTAAAAGGTCGAAACCAACAAGAAGAAGAAGATAACAGCAAGTGTTTATCATGCAGAGGAAACAAAACCAAGAACAAAATCAAGCTCAAGAGGAAGGAGCTGGGACTCTCCTGCATGTTAAACACCGAGGTCGGCGCCGTTCTTGCCGTAATCCGGCGAGCGCCGGAACCCAACTCCCATTTTCTCCCTCCCCAAGATGAAAATTACGACGCGGCGATATTACAATCGTTGAAATCATTGAGAGCCCTTATCTTCAATCCCCAACAAGAATGGCGAACGATCGATCCATCAATGTATCTATCACCCTTCTTGGATGTTATACAGAGCGATGATATTCCGGCAGCCGCCACCGGAGTCGCCCTTTCGTCGATTCTGAAGATTCTGAAGCATGAAATGTTCGACGAGAAGACTCCGGGAGCCAGAGAAGCCATGAATTCGGCCGTGACGGCCATAACTGGATGCCGGCTAGAGAGGACAAATCAGGTTTCCGAAGGGGCTGTGATGATGAGGATTTTGCAAGTCCTCGCCGCCGTCATGAAGCACCGGGCGTCGATTCTCATCACCGATCACGCCGTCTGCACCATCGTGAACACGTGCTTTCAGGTCAGGGGCGGACCCATGTTGTAGGAACCCTCTTCTATATAGTGTGTATATATATATAGATCAATCGTTTTAGCAAAAAATTAATGTATTGGCACCCCCAATAATTTAAAATCCTTCCGAACGTCTTAGTTCAATAAAAAAAAATATTGTTCTTGCAGGAAAATTTGTACAAAAAAATTTATCTTAATGATATGATGATATATTTTTATTATTAAGAGCAATTGTAATATATATTTTATTTTAAAATAAAATGTTATAACTCAATCACATTATTCGGTACACAAATTATATATAAATACTCTTTTTGCATAGTATTACCCTACAACAAATATCAATTTTTTTGTTTGTGGACAATTGGTTCTACTCATTTCTCCGTATACATCTTAACATGATAACAGTCAATAAAATTTTTATTGTGCGCTAATTCAACAATCAAATGACTTATTTATAGAGTGATCAAAATTAAGCATCAGAGTAAAATAAAGGATGATCTCTTTAATTTTGTAGTATGTATCCTAGATAACTTTCGGAAATGACCTCGAGTTTTACTTTAATGGATAATTAAGTTAAAATGTATTAAAAAATAATTAATTTTTTTCATTCTAAGGCTGGATTAAAATTGGTTCTACTTTTCATGTAAAAATTTAGTTTTTTATATGCTTAAACTTAAAAAATTGCAAAGAAAACTTAAAATATAACAAATTATATCCATAGTCAAAATCTGTGTTTTAAATTTTGGCACCCCTCCAAATTCTTGGTTCCGCCTCTGTTTCAGGTGGTTCAGCAGTCGGCCAGCCAGAGCGATCTACTCCATAGAAGCGCGAGGTATGCCATGCACGAGCTGATACAGACAATATTCTCGCGGCTGCCGGACATTGAGGTGAAGGATTGGGAGAATTCAGAGTCTGACACAGAAGATAGCAATCTGGATTCCGGGCATGGAATTCGCTCTGCCGTCGATATCTTCCATTTCTTGTGCTCTTTGATGAATGTGGTTGAAGTTGTGGAGTCTGAGGGATTGTCTGCTCAAACTTCAGACGAAGATGTTCAGCTTTTCGGGCTGGTTCTGATCAATTCGGCGTTGGAACTAAGCGGCGATAGCATTGGAACCCACCCAAAGCTCTTGAGGATGATTCAAGATGATCTCTGTCACCATTTGATCCACTATGGAACATGTTCAAGCCCTCTGGTTCTCTCCATGATATGCAGTACAGTTCTGAATCTATATCACTTTCTTCGCAGGTTCGAATTCAAATCAACAACCCCAAATGTCTAAAATTTTTTCATTCTAATACTTCAACTTTGTTTCCATGGCAGGTCTATTCGGCTTCAGCTGGAGGCTTTCTTCACATTTGTGTTGTTTCGGGTTGCGAGTTTAGGAAACTTCATCCAGCTCCAAGAAGTCGCCATTGAAGGAATCATAAACTTCTGCAGGCAACCCACATTCATAATTGAAGCCTATGTGAACTATGACTGTGATCCTATCTGCCGGAATGTGTTTGAAGATATTGGGAAGATGTTCTGTAAGCATGCATTTCCGGCCGGTGGGGCTTTAACAAGTTTGCAGGTTCAAGCCTTTGAAGGGCTTGTGTCCATAATTCATAACATAGCAGATAATATAGACAAGGAAGATGATTCAAGCCCTTGGGGGCCATACCCGGTTGAGATTTCGGAGTATAGACCTTTCTGGGAAGAGAAATCCAAAGATGACATTGATTTGGAGACATGGGTGGATTTTGTGAGGGTGAGAAAGGCTCAGAAAAGGAAGATTTTGATTGCCGGGAACCATTTCAACCGCGATGAGAAGAAAGGTTTGCAGTACCTGAAGCTTTCTACCTTGGTCTCGGATCCTCCAGACCCTAAAGCCTTGGCTATGTTCTTCCGGTACACTCCCAGGCTCGACAAGACCATGATTGGAGAATACCTTGGGGACCCTGAGGAATTCCACATTCAAGTTCTCAATGAATTCACAGACACTTTCGAGTTCTCTGGCTCGATTCTTGATACTGCTCTCCGAACTTTTCTAGAGACTTTCCGGTTACCTGGAGAGTCCCAGAAGATTCATAGGATACTTGAAGCATTTTCAGAGAAGTTTTATGATCAACAATCTTCAGAAGTTTTTGCAAACAAGGATGCAGTGTTTATTTTGTGCTATTCTCTCATCATGCTCAATACTGATCAGCACAATCCACAGGTGAAGAAGAAGATGACAGAAGAAGAGTTTATAAGGAACAATAGAGCAATCAATGAAGGGAAAGATCTTCCCAGAGAGTACCTGTCTGAGCTTTTCAGTTCCATTTCAACAAATGAAATCACACTCGACGGCCAATCCGGTTTGCCAATTGAAATGAATCCGAGCAGGTGGATCGAGCTGGTGAACCGGGCCAAACTCGTGCAGCCTTTCAAATTGTGTGAGTTTGATCGTCGGCTTGGAAGAGACATGTTTGCCACCATTGCTGGCCCCTCGGTTGCAGCACTTTCAGCAATCTTTGAACAAGCTGACGAAGAAGAAGTCCTCCATGAATGCATTGAAGCGTTGTTTTCAGTAGCTAGGATTGCTCAGTATGGACTAGAAGACACTCTCGATGAGCTCCTCGCCTCGTTTTGCAAATTCACTACCTTGTTAAATCCTTATGCATCTGCAGAAGAAACCCTCTATGCTTTCAGCCATGATATGAAGCCAAGAATGGCAACTCTTGCGGTTTTCACCATTGCAAACAGCTTTGGAGAATCAATCCGGGGCGGCTGGAGGAACATTGTTGATTGCTTGTTGAAACTCAAAAGGCTTAAGCTACTTCCCCAGTCTATCATCGAACCTGATAATGCTTTCACCTCATCATCGGATCCTGAAGCACACTCGATGTCTGAATCAGGCACGCCCTTTCCCGGTCAGGGCCTGAAACTTGGGCACGGCCGCCAGAGCTCCGGCTTGATAGGCCGATTCTCACATTTTCTGTCGATGGAGACTGTAGAAGAGAATTTGAACCTTGGTGTGAGTGAGTTTGAGCAGAATATGAAAATCATCCAGCAATGCCAAGTTGGGAGCATCTTCAGCAACAGTTCAAAATTGCCCGAGGAACCATTGCTGAATCTCGGGCGCTCTCTGATATTTTCTGCTGCCGGAAAAGGCCAAAAGTTCAGCACGCCGGTTGAGGAAGAAGAAACAGTCGGGTTCTGCTGGGATTTGATACTCCTTGTTGCCTTAGCCAACACTCACAGATTCACTACATTTTGGCCTCAATACTATGATTATCTTCTAGGAGTTGCTCAGTTTCCTCTCTTCTCCCCCGTCCCATTTGCAGAAAAGGCCATTGTAGCACTTATGAAGGTCTGCCTCAAGATCCTTGCTTCATATCAAGCCGACAGACTCCCCGAGGAGCTCATCTTCAAATCTATAAACTTGATGTGGAAGTTTGACAAAGAAATCATCGATACCTGCTGTGAATTCCTCGCACAATCAATCAGCAAAATCATCATCGACTACCCGGGAAATTTGCAAACCCCACTTGGATGGAAATCAGTCTTTCATCTGCTATCAGTCACCGGCCGGCACCCTGAAACCTATGATCTGGCTGTCGAGGCGCTCATCTCTTTGATGGCCGATGGAAGCCATGTTTCGCGAACAAACTACCCTTACTGCATTGATTGTGCATTCGGGTTTATTGCACTGAAGAACACTCCATTAGAGAAAAACATGAAGATAATGGACTTCATGTCCGACTCGGTCAATTTGTTGATTCAATGGTACAAAAGCGGATACTCAGATCCCGGGAGCAGTCTTAGTATGGTGAGCAACACAAGCAGCTCTTCGATAGAAGACAATCTAAAATCATCCAGCTCTTCTAACTTCTCGGTGAACTTATTCATCAAGCTAGGGGAAGCGCTCAGAAAGACTAGCCTGGCTAGGCGAGAGGAGATAAGAAACCACGCGATCTTATCTCTCCAGAAAAGCTTCGTGCTAGCTGAGGAACTATATTTTACCCCGACAAACTGTATCAACTGTTTCAACCTTGTGATATTCGCCATGGTCGACGATCTGCATGAAAAAATGCTGGAATACTCAAGGAGAGAGAATGCAGAGAGGGAGATGAGGAGCATGGAGGGGACTTTGAAGATTGCAATGGAGCTCTTGACTGATGTTTACTTGCAATTCTTGAGACCGATATCAGAGAGTTCTGGATTTAGGACATTCTGGTTAGGGATATTGAGAAGAATGGATACATGTATGAAGGCTGATTTGGGAGAATATGGCAGGTCAAAAGTGCAGGACATAGTTCCAGATTTGTTGAAGAAGATGATCACAACAATGAAGGAAAATGAGATCTTGGTGCCGAGGGAAGGTGAGGATTTATGGGAGATCACCTATATTCAGATACAGTGGATTGCTCCTTCACTCAAGGAGGAGCTATTCCCTGAAGAGATTTAAAGGGTATAGGATGAAAGGAGGTTAAAGCTAGGTAGTTCTACACCATGAACAGTAAAACGAAATTGCGAGAGGCAATGTGAGGATAGGATTTTCCAGAGAAAGTTAATTCTCCGTATGTTTTTGGATTACATTCAAACTAGAATACTGTAACTACCGTAGGAAGATGAGAGAGGAAGACAAAGTTTTCTTTTTGTTTCTTTCTTCATTAATGCAGATTCATCCATGGGTAGAACCATGGATTTTATACAGCAGAAAGCAGCAAGGGAGTTGTAATCTGTTATATGTTCTGCTATATATTCTGCAATTCATTAGGTTCAGGGTGGGATCATTTATAAGTATTGACTTAAGGTTGATCCCCATGTTGATTTTGATGATAATTAAACCTTGTGTTATTTTACTAATGCATTTACTTAGTATACAGATTAATAAAATTTATAATTTAGACTTAAAGTCTAACTTAAAGTCTAATACATGTCAAAGTGAATGCACAATAGTTTAGGATCATGCAATGTACTCCAAGAGTCATGCAATGTACCAAAACAGAACAATGACACCTAATTCAACTTTAAACAAATGATTTGCATTTGAAGAAATTGAAGGTGTTCAAATGAAGATTTCATCAAGTATGCATAGACTCAATAAAGATAAACTGAATTCGAAGAGATTGAAGGTGTCCAAATAAAGACTTCATCAAAGTGTGCAAAGATCAGTTGAAGATGATTTGATTGAAGAAGAGATTGAAGATATTCAAGAAAAGAATTCATCGAAATTGCATAATATCTACAAAGAATTTATGTGAAGATTTTATCTGGGATATAAAGACTCAATGAAGATGATATGTACTCAGAGGAAATGAAGGTGTTCAAGATAGACTTCATTAAACTTATAGAAGTCTCATTGAAGTAATTTCAATGAAAGAAAGAGCTTAGAAATGAAAGCAATAGCTCGGCAATGAAAGCAATAGCTCGACAATGAAATAAAGAGCTCAGCAATGAAAAAGAAAGATCGACAACAAAGAAAAAGAGCTCAGCATTGATAGAGTGAAGCTCTGACAGTGTTGAAATCAAGAAAAAGATGATTATCAAATGAAGAATTCAATCCAAATTAAATAGTGAACAATCTTGATGTATTAAAAACTTTGATTGATCATTAAACCCCAAAGAGAAGACCCCTTGAAGATCTTATGGTTGTGCTAAAGCTGAATTTGATTATGAGAAGACAGAAGCAAGATTTTTAGGCAATGTATCGACACATGAAAATAAAGAGTCAACACATGAAGACAGAAACTAAGAATCTGAAGACAGAATGATCAAGTATTGACACATGGAGACCGTGGACAACATCTGAAAAGTGCAAACTAGATGTGTCGACACATGGAACCAAGTGTCGACACCTAAGAGATAACGACTAGTTTTTCTAACGTTATAACAGACTGGACTTGCATTAAATGACCTTTAACAACCTCCAATGGACGAAATCAATACATGAGCTTACATACAAACTTCCAACTACATTTATACACAAAAGATACAAGAAAATCAAGTACCACTGACTGATCAAACTGAAAAAATCTGAATATTCTTCTTGTCTTCATGATGTGAGCTTTTATTGTTTTATCCACTCTTGATAGAGAGTTTGTAATTTGTTTGTATATTTTTATATACCTGTAAGTGAGAGTTTGAGAGTTTTCTTGTAGAAGAAAAATTCTTGTAAGTTTGAATAGAGCTTGAACAAAATCACTTGATGATTGAAAGAACTTGGGAAGAAGTTCTTGTATAAAAGTGAGCTGAGCACTTGGTCAATCAGCATCCATTTTATAATTAGAGATTGCATAGTGAAGGAAGACTTCAAGGGGATCTTGGGGTAAGGACGTAGACCACGAATTGTGGTTGAACCTCGATAATTCTCGGTGTGCTTTCTATCGCTCTGTTTTCCATTCTTCTTTTGATTACATTGCATTATCTATAGATTGTTCACTGTTATATTGATTAAATTAATTTTTAATCTTAATTGCTATTAATTTTTGAAAAACCCAATTCATCTCCCCTCTTGGGTTGCCTTTTGGACCAACAATAAGAAGTGGATTAGCTTGGTTCAAGCTTCTTCACACAAGTTTTTGAGAATTCATGATTGCACTAGGGCATTTTGGAGTCTTGGTTGCTAGTTTGGGTACCTTGCCAAAGATACTGCTTGCACATGTTATGGTTCTGGGGCTATTGCTTGCAGTCTTACTATGGTGAGATATGTTCAAGGGCATTAAGGTTCTGGGGCTACCCTTTTGTGTGGTGTTTGCACATGTTATGGTTGTGGGAAACTTAGCAATTATGTGTATTGGAGGGTGAGTATTTTGGGTTTTGAGTCATTAACCAAGGCCAGGAGTCTCCTGAAGGGGAGGGGACAAGTAGCCCTAGTTGTGACTTTGTGGTGTAATGTGGGTTTTAGGCTAGTTGAGTGTTTGTTTGAGCTTAGGATGAGTAAAGGGATGAGATTGTGGGAAGGTCCCATGTTGGTTTCCATGTACTCTTTGGTGATTGTTTTGGACACTCTCATGAATGTTTGTTTGTACATGTAAATCGTGGGACTCCCTATTCTGATAGAAAAAAAAAGACTAACCATTTTTTCATATGTGGGATCCATTCAACACGATATTTGAACCTTTCAAACAATCGTGAAGCATAAAAAGATGATATGTTAGTGCAAGAGGCTCCTGCCAATCCAGAGTCTAGGGAGGCCAGAAGTATGTAACCTTACCCTTGCAAGTTCAAAGACTATTTTCGTGTCCAGCCAATACAAGGTCTGGGGAAGATTAGATGTATGCAACCTTACAAGTTAAGAGATTATTTTTGTGTTTCAAATCCATAACTCCTAGGTCGCAAGAAGAGACTATTTCCGTATTTTGAACCCTATTTCCATTTTTCGAACTGATAATCCCAGGTCACAATGGAACCTTACAGTTTTAATTCTTTACGAGAAAATTTCTAGCATAGTTTGAAAAATCTGCACCATCTCTCTCATTGCTCACCCTTTTAAACAATGAATGAAGCCAGTCCAACAACAAACTACTTTAGGGTTCAACAGAGCCACTCCAACCTGACCCTACCCGAAATCATTTTGCAGTTCATAAGATGCAAAATGTTAATTTTACTCCCCTACCACTTCAACATTTCAGCAAGTTTCCAACATTTAATGTCGTTTATCACAATGAAGAGAGTGTCCAAGGATAAGTCAGCCATTGAATCTAAAATTTTCTAAACAGAAGGAAATTTCAACAGAAAGATGAGAAAAGAAAATTTTTCAACAGAGGTCTCAAATCCTATTCTTACTGAGCAATATGTCCAGTGGAAATAGATCTCAAACAACAAGATTCCAAATCAAAATGTCACGGGGAACAAATCAGGAGGGCATGCGAAAGGCCATTAATGGCATAGTTTTTCAGGGTTTACTCCATACTCAAGTCTAGCAATTGAAATGGAGACCTAGGGGAGTGAGATAATCATAGAAGCTCAATTATGAGAATTCATAAACATAAGGTCAAGATGGAGAAATGTTCAGATGATGAATTTGTAAGACAAGAAGTTACAAACCATTTGGCTTCCAGTCAAAAAATATAACAACAATAATGCTGGATAATTAGAAAAAAGATCTCCAGGCCTTGCACATTACATTAAAAACTTGATGCTTCCCAGGAATTTGCACTGCTACCTACTCCTCCCACCAAGCTGAGAGCAAATTTATCTTGCTCGAGGATTAAAGGAGGTTCCATTGTCATCTTCCTGCTTAAGCTTCGCAATTGCTGATAATCTGTATTTACAAAATTTATTATTGACACACATTTGGTGGAAAATTGTACAAATAAGGGTACGATAATTTTGCACGAGAGCCACACAAGGATAAAAAAAAAAGATTACAATAATGAAGATCAGTATAGAATATTAAAAAATCCTAAATTATGATAATGTTATTAATATAGATGTCCAAATTCTCGTTATTCATGTTAATGAGAATCTCAAATCACATTAATATAAATGTTATTTGTAAATAATACAATTACCTACAAATTTAAGTTGGTACAACTAAAAATGGCACAAGAAGCACAAGAAAACAATTCAAATGGCACCCAAAAAATTAGGATAACTATGCTGGACATACAATTTGTAACCACATGAGCAAAATGGCCCTCAGACATCACTACCATAGAACAAACAATACTACACCCCATTTCTTTATTTCCACAGGAAAGTTGGAAACATAATAACCATTTCTGGCTCTATAAAAGACTGGGTACTCCTATAACACAGATGACTGTAAAAATAATCAGTTCTCAGATTAATAATTTCCCAAGAAACAAATATTGTCCAATTGAAGTATTGCTCACTTGTAAACATTGGCACCATTTTCTAGATCTGACATGTAGTCAAAACAGTATTGAGAACATTAAAATATCACCACGAGATGCCATGAATCATGATGAGAAATGTTAAGATGAATGCTTATAAAAATGAAGAAGAAGATGAATTAGGAGCCAACATAGCAGGAACCAAGTTTAATCAAACCATTCATCAGTTTATGAAAATAAAGACTTCATACTGCACATCAAAATAGTGACAGACCAAGTACTTGATAAACCAATCAGGTCTCCAAAGTGATTCCCCTTCAACTTTTTTGTAGCATAATCAGATCAAATACTGGAAAATTAGGCTGGGCAGTTGGTCAACCACCACCCAGGTAAAGCCCAAAGGATAAGGAAATGAGCCTATAGTTGGAATCTTAAACGTCTGGAAGATGAGCATGATGTTTTCATAGGTCTGGATAGACCCACAGCTAGATGCTTCATATCATAGAGATTTTGCAGGGTAAGAACCAACATGATCAGGTGATCTTAGATCATCTCAGTTACAAGTTCTCCAAGCATGAATAGGGCAATTTCATTATAATTAGCTACAGGTGTATAAGTAAAATAGGAAGATGTCTCTGGTTTTGGCTGACATGGCTCCTTCCCTTTAATTTGACCCCCCTGTTGAGGTTTGTTTGTTTCCCGTTGCACCCAAAGAATAAAATAAATTTACAAAAGAAAAAAAAGACATGTTATAGAGTAACCATAAAATCCTAACTTTTCCTCAATTACATTCGTTATCGGAAATTATTTAGTTTTCTTGGTGGCCGCCTCTGCTTCAAAAATAATAATAATGACATGCAAAAGTATTATGACGCACTCCTTGGAAATTCAATGCATTTGGTATAATAATTCAAAGGCCCCACCACCCTGAGCACATAATTTCAGAGCTTAATGACAGTCTGCAACAAATTCTAAAGAAGATTTGTGAGCCCCTTGGCAATTCACGAACTAAATTGATAATTAACTTCACGTCTCGTCATGAAATTCTTAATCAAGTTAGATATGAATTAACTCAGAAAAGTTTATAAGGAGAGCAGGTGGGTTAGACGATCCACTGTGCCGCGCATTATGAGTAAAGTAAAACCAATGCTGCTATAAAACCTTTCGAATAGATGGGGATCCATAGATCATAGTAGTTTGCCAACCTCTCTAATAGCAATTCAAGTTTAAAGCATTTCAGAATGAGCCCTTCAATACCAGAGACGCGCATATATCCATTAATCACAATTAATCCCCATGCAGTTTTTATTTATTTATTATTGGATAGAATGAGAGAGAGGACCTACTTCCCATTTATCAAAATCAAACCAATAACCCAAATAATTATTCATCTCTTTTAGAGAGGGTGGTCTCTGATTGAGAGAAGCACAAAATGATGTAGAAATCCATTATCATGACGTATAAATGGGAAACCTCCTGTTTGAGTGGTGAAAAGATTAGTCCTATGAGTAGTCCTCTCACCTGTAGCATGCGATTACAAGGAAAGACAATAGGTTACTTCTCTTCGCAGGCCTCTTCCAAGTCTGGGAAAATTTTCAGTCTTTTTCTCACTGAATTTCCCTATATGGCACTGTCTGTTAACCAACAAAGTAGACAATTCCTTGCAAGATGGTGACATGCCTCCTTTCACATAATTTCTATAGGAGATCTTTGGATCTTAAACAGGAAAAGGATAAGTCTGAAAGCTATATTGTTACCTTCTTTAACATTTTGAAGAGATTAGGATTTTCTTTTCTTTCATTATAAATTAATCTTCCAGTATGGATTTCAAGTTGCATCAGTAAGAGGCTTCAAAATGTGCTCTTTTTCTACAAAGATCACCCAAGATGGGAATGTAATTTTTCCACTTTCTAGCAAATCCTCAACCGCTACAGCTAACAGTATCCTTCTGTATGGCTCTTGATAGGCACCATAAACTGTGGCCTAGGACACGGGCTAATGTGCTATCCTTCCCTCCTTACTATTCTAATCATGATGGACCAAATATTCCTCTCCTTTCTTGGATATGAGAACCTTCCTATTTCTTTTCTTGTTTTCTTTTCCTAAATGAAGATGAATTTAGATATAAAAAAAAAAAAAACATAGCTATTACAAATTTAAACTTAAGGGGCTAATTAAAGCCAATGTTTACAGATCAAAAAGCTCAAGCAAAGGAATTCCATCATTATCATTTCATGTTAAAAATGAGCTATAAGCCCCAAAAGCAAGGCATGAGCATTTTAACTTTCCATTTTCTACATCAGAGAATCATTACTACATTAAACATAAAGGAGGTAAAAGTACAAATTGCATATCTAATAGAAGATACATAAGCATAAAACAGATATTAAGGAGCATATTGTTTGTTTTTGTTGGATAAGTATGCAAAGTGCAAGCTAAACAGAGAAATGGTATTCCATGTCTCATTAGTTGTTTTTTTTTTCCCCACAAGTAAACTCCATATAATTAGAAGCATATTTTAGCTGCCAAAACAGGCAGAAAATGGCTCAATAAAGAAAATTTAGAAATACTAACAAAGCGAAGCATGCTTAAAGATTTTGATTATTTAAACAAATAAAAAATGAGCATAAGAGAGGATATAACCAACAAGGAAGCAACATAATTATTCATTTCAAAAGTGAAACCCAAAAAGGGTTAAAAGAATGTGACGCATACACTTTATGTGGCGATAAATAACAGGCAAAAAAAGCCACAACTTCAACTATTCCTTCACAGCTGATGTGTATGCCTTACAAGATCCAACTTTATTATTTAAACCCTGTTAAGTCACCACTTGACTTAAGAGTTTAAGCTGTTAAGTAAAGGCCTCAACAATACATATCAACTATGTTATCTAGGTTTGGGTATGGGTATCGAGCGCGAGTATGTATCTAATCATCAGATTCATCTAATTCTCATATTCAAGGATGTTTGGACACGGCTAAATTTCATATTTTTTTAAAACATTTCTTTTAATTATTTAAGAAAAAATGATACTTACAAACTAAAATATAGCATTTTATACATAAAATAGAAGTCTAATCCATAGATCTATGGTAAACTCAATTATTTATTCATACTTGTTGGATGCATGTCTAATTAGCCATATCGAACACATATTCTATACTCATTTCCGAGTGTCAAGTGTCCGACATGAGTGTTTCACAAATTTAGAAGAGTCCAGATAACATAGCATATCAAGCTCTCCAACACTCTCTCTCACGTGCAACTTCGTCTTGCACGTGGAGATGCAACATACAAAGATAGATAGAAACATAATACAATCGGGGAAACAAATGCATATAGAGAGACTTGAACCCAAGGCCTCTTTCCATCGGACTAGAGCTTTGATACCATGTTAAGTCATCTAAAAGCTTAAGCTGTTAAGTACGGGCCCCAACAATGCATATGAAGCTCTCTAAAAGACCCGAACCTCTCTCTCTCTCTCTCTCTCTCTCTCTCTCTCTCTCTCTCTCTCACATGTGCCCGGCAATAAATCTTATGAGGCTTTTACATGCATTGTCATGGCCGTACCTACGCTTGACCTCTCTCAAGCCATTAAACTGACTTCCAGGGCTGTTTAATTGGCCTAATGATCTCCATAAAATAATTTTTTTTGGTTGAGAAAGCATCTTTAAAGGCCAATAGGTTAAGAGATTGGTCTTAAGAATACGATAGCTATTAATTTGCTTTTCAACACTTATAAAAAAAGATAACATCTTTTTCTTTTTCAATAACTTGAAAACTGTTATTTCGAAATGTTCTTTCTAATTAAAAATAATTACCAAGAAGTATACATTCCAAAATGTTAGAAAACCAAATACCAAATTTTGTAAATTCTGGAATTTGAGATAAGAACGTATTTTTACTCAATGAATTGATAAGAACAATTAAATTTGTTGATAGGTGTTACTTTGGTATTATTATTTGTGAGCTAAACTATAAAATCATAATAAAAGGTTTCACACATATAAATTGTTGTGTGTTGTGTCCCAAATTCAATGCAATTACAAACATAGATAGAACATGAAAATAGCATAAAAGAATTCTAAAAGTCAAGTACTAGAACATGATGCAAAAAAGATGAAATGCCTTTATGCCTGAATAGAAATATTTGAGCAAGTGATATCAAGATTGATGTTCTTCCTATGCATCAAAGCATGCATCTGACCATATGCTCTCAATCACCAAGCTTCTATTACTTATATATTCAATGTCAGCACCAAATGAATCAATTTTTTCTAAAATAATAATAGTACAAGTCCCACAATAATTAAAGGCAATAATAGAACTTCGGATAGAATACAGCATCAACAAGCAATAAGTTCTCCTGATTTATCACTTCTAATAAATGACTTCTTGTGATATATTACTTCTCCTAATCAACAGAACGCATTCCAACAAAAAGACCACATAAATAATGACAGTCAAAACTACAATAGCAGAGCCATTGATTCCAAACTAAGTTTAAACAAGAACTATAAAGGGTAGAAAGCCACCTACATCACCCACTGAGATTCTCAGCAGAAACATCAGTTTCATCATCATCCCCTTGCCGTATTTTAGCAATCTCCACCTGTGCCCTCTCAAGAATCTGTTTCTTCTGCACCTCCAACTCCCTCTGAAAATCCATCCTCATCTTCTCCAATTCCATCATTTGCTGCCTCTTACTATCCTCAATCTTCTCATAAATCTCCCCAAACTTCTGAATTGAATCAGCCAACAACCTAAACGACGACCCATCATTGTCCACTCCTCTAAACCCTTTCCTTTTAGGAGGAAGCCCATCTGAATCATCGTCATCCTCAGACAACTCTGACTCACCTGGACTATCCCTCATCTCCTCCAACCCATTGGACCGATTCAAATAAACTCTCGGATTCATAAAAACATACTCCCCAGAATCCATCCCACAAGGTAACCCACATTGTTGCCTAGATGATGAATCCAACAACATATCCATTTTCTTAAAGAAAACCCATTTGCTAGTATATCCTCCCATTCCCTCTGTTTTCGCTTTCTCTTTCTTATATTTCTTCTTCAACGTATCCAACCGGTTCCGGCACTGCGTGTCAGTCCACTCCACCTTCGACTCCTCCGAAACCTTCTCAGCCACCTCCTGCCAATCCTCAGAACTTAAACTCTTCCTACCCAATTGCAAAAACCTATCCCCCCATGCCTCTAGCAACACAGAGGTCGCGTGTTCCGTCCAATCCGCCGGCGAATTCCGAGCAACATACGACGGCTTGCGAGGAGCAAACTCGTAATTAGAAACCAAACTCTCCAACCTTCGCTTCTTCTGGCGCCTCTCTGATTCATCACCAAACCCATTTTCAATATCCTCTTCGTCATCTTCATCATCATCATCATCGTCGTCGTCGTCATCTTGATCATCCAATTCGTGGTTCTGTTCTTCATCTTCTTCGCCTAATTCATCATCTTCATATTCATTGCCTTCGTGGTTGTCATCGCGATAATTACTGATTGGATAAGAGGGGTTATGATTGGAATGCCTTGAGCGAGTCGAAGAAGAGTTATAGATCGAGCTCATTTATGTATGTAATCTGTATATGTACAGATTGAGAACAACAAAAAGCCCTAATTTTCACGGCTGAATCAACGACTCAAAACATATCAGCAAAGTGAAGCTCTAATTGTGCTGTTTTTTTGCGGGATTGAGACTGAATTGAAGGTGAATTAGAGAAGATGAACCGAGTTTGAGGACTTTTGAACCCTAGATTTGGGATTTTAGGGTTTTGTGATGAGAGAGAGAGAGAGAGAGAGAGAATGCAGAAGATTTGGTATAGGGGAGAGAGAAGATTGAGGGTTGGGAACTTCGGAGTGGGGATTGTGTCAGCGACGCTAAAGTGCGCATGGGTGGTTCATGTCAGTGTTTGACTCGTGTTGCGCGTGAAGCGTTGAGTGTACATTCTGGTGGTGGCTTTCATAGTTTGATGTACTTTCGTGAAGTGGAGAAATTATTTGGTAATATGGAAGCGCCGCGTCAAATCAATGCAACCAAATAATTGTTCTTGTTTTTCGATACTATTTTCGTTAGGATCGTTTACCTCTGTACAGTAGTGGGTCTCATACGAAAATGCTTAAATGCTAGAAACACTAGTTGAAAGTGTCATATCACCAAACACTTGTCTGTTTAAGTGACACGTATATATTAGTAGTGAGATAGTATCACCTAATGCCATTCAAATTTAAGTATGTCTGTTAACGGATTGAAATTGATCTGCACTCAAAATCCAATCTAGATCCGCAAGATTTGATCCGATAATTCGAGGAACCTAATTAGCCAGATCAATTTAGTTTTAGATTGAATATGGCCAAATTGCATGGATTCGATTAGAGATTGGATTCGAAAACTAACATCATGCCTCGATGTCTATAAACTAACACTATTGTCTTTCTTTGCTTGAAACACAAACTAAAGTGTGGAGAGAGATGGCACCAACCACAATGCTTAGATGCTTCAGTCTGATTATGTCTCGTTAAAGCCAACGAGGTTGACGGAAAGGATTACAATGTGAAATCTATCATTACAGGAAGGATTAAAGATCACAAAGAAAATAATATTTAAAAACATAAATATGACACACCAACTAGAAATATTTTTTGAGATTTATTTAGTAAGCAAGATCTATATATTTATGAGAGGAGTACAGGGAACACCTGACTCCAAGAACACTGATAATTTTTTCATAAAGTGAGTGTGGAGTAAAGGAAAAAGTTATCTAATAAATGATATGAGATTGTTTATTTTTGTATTTGATATTGCACAAGATGGTATGATCAAAATTTAATTTCAAAATTCAATAAGATCTCACCTCACGCATTGCTAAAAGATGAGCCATTTCTTTTCTTTGACCCAATCTGATCTTACTTACTAGTTTGATTGATGTGTGTGGGTTAACTTCATGATAGACTTGCTTTAGAGTTTAGAGTATAATAGTGTTTCCATTTTGGGTTTGGTTATGGAAGCCCAAATAAAGGTTGGGTCATAAATATCCTGGTGTAAGTTGTGCATCTATTAATTTGTCTTTTTCACGAGTTCGTAATAGTGAAATTACCGATCATGCCAGATGCTATTGGTAAAAACGAATTATTAAAATCCAATATCTCTGCTATCATTTTACATGATCACGGTGGTTTCATAAATATTTTATTCATTTGCTACTTTTTTGACATTTCACCATTATATTTTATACATCTGTTTTTTGTCCAATAATTAAACTATTTTTTTTTGCTTACTCCTATTACGAAAGTTCCAAACCATGCCTTTTCATGTTCCCCACCCCTACTTTTTGATTTTGGTATTTAGAAAAGAATAATGCGATGTAGCCACCGTTTTTTTCACTATATTTTCAGCACTAGAACAAGTAGGCGGGGTCTATGCGTTAAATACTGTAGAGTTCATTTACTTTATGATAACTATTTATAAAAGAGTAATAGTGGGCATCATATCATGAAATTTTATTATGGTGCTTCTTTAGCTCATCTTACAATATTTAACCATTTATGGATGGAAAGGAAATTTGTTGGATAAGGATCCAGCCTAGTTTCATCGAGTTTCAAAACGTAGAGCCCCTTCATATCAATGAGAACATCAATTCCATCCCTCCAAGCTAGATTTGAATTCTCTGCATTTCATGATTAAAATAGAAATTTTTATTTTATTGATTGGCAAGTTAACACATCATTCAAAATAAAAATAAATTCAGATGAGTTGACTTCAAACTTATATGAAAATAAATAACTTTATAGTTATATGTAAGGAAGTAAAGGTTACTGTAAAACGACATAATTTTGGTAAGACATCTTATTATACCTCATCTAGTCTATTGATTGATGAAATGAAAATCTTTATTCCAATCATGTAAATGGAGGGGTTTAACACTTAAAATTTTTTTTTGCTCTAATTAGGTACATAATCAAACACTTTAAAATAGTATTATATATGGTGACGCTCTAAACCAAGATGCCTCTTTCCGGTCTATATAGTTTATTTGGTAAGATGAAACCAGACTCAGAGTATGGGGTGGGACTTAAGTTTCGACTTTAACATTAGTACAGTGGAGTCTCTTGTATATAACTATGTGGTGGTGAGGTGCAATGCCCTTTGACAGATGTGTGAAGTAGCCGATCTACATATTCAATTTTTGTTATAAAAAAAATGCAAAAAGATAAGATGAAATCAAAGAAGTCTGCTAAAAGTTTTTCATAATACAAAACATGTAACTTTTTTGTTACAAGAATCATTTTCCTTCGAGAAATAACTTACAAATCTAAATTAATAGCAATATTTGGCAGCACCCTTAATCTAAAACTAAATGGGTAAATTTTTTTTTGGCTAGAGAAAATGAACCAGAACCCAGTTTAACTTGCCAATTAACTTCATTTTGTTAATTGTACTATCTAATATTGGCAAAATTCATACTCCAACCCTCTGATTTCTCAGTCAAGGTTTCGTGGTGGTGCTGCTTTCTTATTATATTAGCGTTGAACTTTGTAACTTTTCGTATAGAATTTAACCTAGGTGTCCATTGAGTAGGGTTTATTAAGTTTTTTTTGGCTTATAAATAAAAACATCAAATTTTTTTTATTTTTATTTTTTGCTTCTCTCTATTCTTAGCTTATAAAAGTAAAAAAGGTTAAAAAATTTAGTTTTTTTTACTTACAAATAAAAAAACAAAATAAATTTGTACTAAACGGGCCTAAGTTTGAGATCAAGTTGAGCTTAATTCAAGCTCAGTAATCTGTATCAGCTACTGACCAATGTTTCAAAACCAATCTGGTCTATTCAGCTACTATGCATCTTAAGGCTATTGTTGAAGCCACATGAGATTTTCTTATCACTGCTGGTCAGCTATTGAGATCACAAGAAGGATGAGAGAGAGAGAGAGAGAGAGACAAAATATCGAATTGAGTTTCATCCAAGAAATGCAAATGCGGCTCGTGAGCCCGCTCTTGCCTCAGCTGTGCCCAAAGGGCAGTACTGCAGCACAAAATTCTTGCAGTCATTACTCTCATTCCTTCCTGTTCAACTACCACCTCCCTATCTAACTTCATTTTTCCAAATTTTCCAAGGCATACTTTAGTTGGCACGGACCTGGGAAGGTGACAATAAGAACTCTACAATATCATCATAAAATGAATGAAGCAAAGGAATGACCACTGACATGGCTGTTTCAGCCACTTGAGAGAGAGAGAGAGAGAAGGACAACGCTGGCCATGAATGCAAATATGAAATAGTCACGTAGATGCATGGGTAACGAAGCTGGATGAGTGTTGTAAAGTCTAGTGGCGAAGCAATTACAGCCTCCCAACCATCCTTCATCTTCTTCTTTAATTCTGTTCTTTTTTATAAGGAAAAAGAGAAGGACAATGCATGGGAAAAGTGAAAACCAGTTGACAGGTGAGCTTGCCTTCATATTAAATAACATAATTGCATGCTCTCTTCTATATAAAGTCATGAAGCAGTCTTGTCTCACTGGCTCTGTGGTGTGAAGTTTGTGTATTAATGCGAACAGCAATGGCAGGAAAGTGCCTTTTGGTGGTGGGGTGTTTCTTGGTTGTGAGCTGTATTGAGGGTAGGAAGTTCGAGGAGAAAAATGGTGAGAAAGTGAAGAGACCAGAGGGGTTATTTGATGGCAACCCCGGTTGGATTGGTAGTGGCGGTAGTGGGGGTTTAGGTGGTGGTGTTGGTGTTGGTGGGTGGAAAGGTTCGACCTTTGGGCATTCATTCAGTTTCGGTAAGGGAGTGGGGTTTAGTTTCAGTTATGGAAAGCCTGGTGGTGGTATAGGAAAACGTGATTGTATTGGAAAAGGTGGTGGTGGAGGTGGTGGTGGCATTGGTGGAGGTGGAGGTGCCGGTGGTGGAGGAGGCATTGTTGGTGGTGGAAAACACCACAAGAAAAAGGAGAAAAAACATCATGGAGGGGGAACAATTAGTCACGGAGGAGGTGGTGGTGGCATTGGAAAGGGAATTGGAGGAGGTGGAGGTGGGGCTGGGGGTGGAGGAGGAGGTGGCACAGGCAAAGGAATTGGAGGTGGTATTGGCAAAGGAATTGGGGGTGGAGGTGGAGGGGGTGCCGGAGGAGGTGTTGGTGGTGGAATAGGGGGAGGTGGTGGGCTGGCGGTGGTATTGGAAAAGGAATTGGAGGTGGAGGTGGGCAGGGGGAGGTTGGCGGTGGCGGTGGTGGGGGAGGAGGTATTGGCGGTGGCATAGGTGGTGCTGGTGGAGGTATTGGCAAAGGAATTGGGGGGGGGGGGTGCCGGAGGAGGTGTTGGTGGTGGAATAGGGGGAGGTAGTGGTGCTGGCGGTGGGATTGGTGGTGGTATTGGAAAAGGAATTGGAGGTGGAGGTGGAGGTGGTGCCGGAGGAGGCATTGGTGGGGGTATAGGTGGTGGTGGTGGTGCCGGAGGAGGTGTTGGGGGTGGTGCCGGCGGAGGCATTGGTGGCGGTATAGGTGGTGGTGGCGGCGGTTGGTGCTGGAGGAGGTGTTGGCGGTGGTGCTGGCGGAGGCATTGGTGGGGGTATAGGTGGTGGTGGGCGGTGGTGCCGGAGGAGGTGTTGGCGGTGGTGCCGGAGGAGGTGTTGGCGGTGGTGCTGGCGGAGGCATTGGTGGGGGTGTAGGTGGGTGCCGGAGGCGGTGTTGGGGGTGGTGCCGGAGGAGGTGTTGGCGGTGGTGCTGGCCGGAGGTGGGGGGTAGGTGGTGGTGGTGGTGCTGGCGGAGGCGTTGGTGGGGGTATAGGAGGAGGTGTTGGCGGTGGTGCCGGAGGAGGTGTTGGTGGGGGTATAGGTGGTGGTGGTGGTGCCGGGAGGAGGTGTTGGCGGTGGTGCAGGTGGAGGCATTGGTGCAGGTATAGGTGGCGGTGGTGCAGGGATAGGGGTTGGTGGTGCTGCTGGTGGAGGGATCGGGGGAGGTGTTGAAAAGGGAATCGGAGGAGGGATCAGTGGTGGAGGTGGTGTAGGGGGAGGGATTGGCGGCGGAGGTGGTGGAGGATTTGGAGGAGGCATTGGCAATGGTGTTGGTGGAGGAGTTGGCGGTGGAGCTGGTGGTGGTTTTGGGGGAGGTGTAGGCAAAGGAATTGGTGGTGGAATAGGCGGTGGCGGTGGTGGTGGCGGGGCGGTGGTGGCGGCGGCGGCGGCGGCGGCGGCGGCAGCGGTGGTGGTTTTGGGGGAGGTGTAGGCAAAGGAATTGGTGGTGGAATAGGCGGTGGCGGCGGTGGTATATTAAATGCTGGTTCTCTTAACAAGAAACCATAAATAAATACTGTCAATAGTGGTGTATGTCCACCCTGGCTATAATGCTTCCACAAACTTCTCCATTTTAAGAAGTTGTTTGGAGTTGCCATCCCCTAGCTACCAAAAGAAGAGCACTATATATAACTTGAGTTCCTCTCTACCTTTATATGAACTTATAGTTCTCAATAACCTCGTGTACCATCCTATCAACAACTTTGTTATGGGTGAGTACTTTATTCCTGAATTCTTATAATGTAATTGTCTCTATTCCACCAAGAAATAAAAGTAGTTGAATTCCACTGAGAAACAGTTTATTTTGCAATCCCGGAAATTCACTTTGTTTCTTTCTTCCTATCATTCAAGAAATTGAAGACTAATTGATCCAATCCATGCTTGCAAAGCTTGAAAAGCATGATGGTTAACCTGAACTGAACAAATAGCATGCATACAAACAACTGAACAATTGGTACAAACACTTTACTCTCAAGACACAAACATGGTCCCTATTGGACTATTAATTTTAATTACATACAAATCCTAAACTCTCTTCAGAGCAAGCTCATCACACACTGCTAGAATTACATGCTTGTTAATGGTGAAAATGATAAATTCGTCCTACAGTCTAAACTCGTGATTAGGATTTTCCTGAACATGATATGTCAGCAACAGCTTCCCCAACTGTCAAATAAAGTCCGTTCAACCTAAACAAATCTAAAAATTTCGAGCTGTTGAGCTTTTCCATTACATCTCCAACAGGATTAACCAACACTAGCTGCAAGGAAGGAATAATGTATAGGCAATTATTAAAATTAATCGAAGGCTAAGAATTTGCGTAGAAAAATGGTTTATGAGACTGATATATATATCCTTGCCTTAAGTGATCTCTTGTCCAATGTCTTGTTCAGTTCATATATAGCATCAATGCCACTAGTGTCTATAGCTGTTACCGCTGAAAAAATTATGTAAACATATTGTATAATCAGGCTTGCTCAAACAGTTAAACACTTTAACTTAGATATATATACACGTAGCAGAAATATATATGTGAATGCTGACAATCATCACTAGATAGATCTTTCAAGTCTGAGAGTCAATGTGACTTAATGAAAACTTTGAAAACATATTTTTTATTTTGATATAAAAACAGTTTCAGCAACACACAAAACAATTGCTTTTTTGGTTCTTAAAAGTGTCGTGTTCTCAATAAACAATTCTAAAATCAATTTTCGAACCAGTTTATCAGTCTCTATGAATTTTTAGAAAACAAAACAGAAAACATGAACTAAGATCGAAACCTAATGCAGCTTTAAGGTTTGTTTGTTTGGTTCCCTTCCAAAATAAGCAAGTCAGAGACTAACAATACTTGTAAAACTTACCTGTAATATCCAAAATTATGCATTTTAGAGCAGTCTCGTTGTTAGCTTGGATTCTCTCTTCCTCCTCCCTGACCCATCTTAGTATTCTGCAAAAGCATGGACAAAGAAGACTTGTCACGGGACTGTATAAATCGTAGTTCTAGTAAAACATTCATTCAAAAACAAATCTGTAATTTTGAGAAACAGACGCTAACCTTTCTTGGAGATAGGTTGAATTTGCAAAATAAATGGGAGATTCAATGCTTAAGATGAGGATGGATGGAATCCTCAAAGCATCCTCATAACGATAGAGATTTTGGTATAGCTGAGTGCCTGGAATGTTCCCCAATATATGGGTGTTTGGCCTTGAAACATGGATGACAATGTTTAAAATTGATACTCCCACCTGTAATCCCAGAAAAAAAAGTAACGGATTTCAGCCAGATAAGAAAACCATTTTAGCTTCAAGATCAGTTCTTACATATGAATTAAGAGTTAAATGTACATGGATGTGGAGACCCAAAACTTCCTCACACAAGTAAATAACCCACAGTTCAAACCATATGGTGTTTTCCATTTATGTTTTTTCGATGGTCTCATTTTTTTTTCTCTTTTTTGAGAATACGAAAAATGAAAACGAGAAGAAAACGGGAAATTTTAGAAAACAAAAACACAAAATAGAAATGAAAATTATAACCAAACGTTGGTCTTAGAAGCAGCTTTGTGAACCTCCCCCAACACACAAACACCAAAAAAATACACATTTTGAAAATCCTTGTTTTCTGCCATCTTCTTGTGTTTTCCACAAAATCCAATGGAAAATGAAGAAATAATTTGGAGAAAAGAACATGGCTAAGAAAATTACAGCAATGGCGAGGCCAATCTGCACCGAAACAAACAGAACTCCGAAAAAGGAACACATACAGGCCAAGAAATCAAGCTTGTCGATCTTCCACAACCGAATAGCAGCATTGTAGTCAACTAACCCGATGACAGCCGTTATGATAATTGCTGCTAACACAACGTTTGGAGTATAATTAAACAATGGCATGAGAAACAACAGAGTCACCAGCACAGCTAATGCCATAACTATGTTTGAAAAAGCCGTCTTTGCTCCCGCGTTGGAGTTCACAGCAGATCGCGAGAAAGATCCTATAAGTTCATTAGATTACAAAGGGGTTACATAGGAAACACATGTAGAATAAGAGAGAGATAAATAAATAAATAAATACCTGTAGTAATATAGCATGAGGAGCAAGAACCAGCCATGTTCATTAGACCAATCGCCCTCATTTCTTTGTTTCCACCAATTTGATAATCTTGCAATGAAGCAAATGTTCTTCCTACTGCAATTCCTTCCTGTTAGAATATATTTAGTTAGTTTCCTCTTTTCTAGAGTTTTATTTTTTTTTCTATTCCTTGTTCAGCACTTTTAGGCCTACATACTTTTTCCTATACATATGGAGTCTTTCTCTCTCTCAATGTAACTTAAACAATTCACAATGTATTATGACATAGAGATCTTGTTCTTTCTTTAAAAGTTTTTCTTCTTCTCTCTCTTCTTCTCTTTATACTTTATCTTCCACCTCTTCTTCTTTTCATACTTTATTTTAATATGGTATCGGAGCTATTTCAACACATGAAAATGTTGCCAATTTCCACTATTAAGGATGATAATACCAACAAGGTCTCCAAGGAATCAAGGATGTGTTTAAAGGTGATCATTTAGCAAGGCTAATTACATGGTGTACTTACCGTGAGAGACAGTATCCCCGTCATAAAACCTGTTTTGATGCCAAGGCCAAGATAAGGGCCATGAAAATATAGCTTGTTTACTGAAGATGGGTTGACACCCTTTGGCAATCGACCAATCTGTTTAATGACAATGGATTAAAACATAAAAAGTTCTACAAATGTTGTGAACATTTCAAGTTTTCTTTCCTCTTCGGCCTATGCTTTTTGGCATCAAATAGAAGGGCTATATGTTGTCTTACTTTTGAAATATCTTCTGCTTTAGATCTGAAAATGTATACCAACAGAGTTGACAGAATGACCGACGTTAATGGCGCGGCTGCTGAAACCCAGAACAGCTTTGGTTTCCTCAAGCTCTAATAGTACATAGAAAAAAAACAAACAAACAAAAACGTTGACAAAATTGTTTCAGAATTACTCTAATAAAACCATTTGAACTGCATGAATTCAGAAGTGAAATACTATTACTCACAATTTGCCTTGCTGTGAGGAGAAATATTAAGAAACTGAAGCCCATTACAATGGTTTTCCAGGACCACTGCACATTATACATTATATGTATATACTTATATATCAGTTTCTTCAGCTAGGTACATGTAATTAAAGCTTTTTCGTTCTGTTTCTAACCTCTTCCCGGTGATGGAAAACAGACGACATTACAGGAACAATCTGCATCTTGGTAGTGAAGTGCACAATTCCAAGCAACCCTTTAAGCTGTTGCAGGGACACAATAATTGCTGCTCCAGCCATGAACCCAATTAGAGTCGGCTTTGAAAGAAAATCAATAATGAAGCCTAACCTGAAAAAATCCTACTAAAATAAGTGAAGAAATTTGAAAAAAAAAAATTGAAAGGAAGGATGATTAGCAGGAAGATTCATTTCTATATATATATATATATATATTTTGGCCTCTGTCATTTTATCCACCTTTTCCAAAATTATAGATCCTCATTTCAATGAGACCCAGACTATCTAGCAATTATTATCTAACAATTAGGTGAAGAGTTTGTCATCTTAAAGCATAGCAAGGCAACTTTTGTGTCCAATTTTGTTTTTTAGATCTGTTTGGTTATGATTTTATTTCAGTTTCGTTGTTCGTATTCTCATAAACAACAAAAAAAAGACGGTAAAAAACGTGATCGTTTTCATTTTTCAATGAAAATAGTTTTGAAAACTTAGAAAATGGTTCCTAAAATTAGGAATTTTTTTTAAAAACTTTTCAAAACAAAATTTCCAAACCGGCATATGAAATGCGGTAGCAAAAATAATTTTCTGAACCCCAAAGCGATTTTAATGAATTTCATAGAACGAAACAGAAAATAGAAATTTCTGATAAATGCAAGCGGTTTTGAAATCTTTAGCATATTGTTTATGCTAAAGTTACACATAAGTAAAAGCCCATTGGATTCTAACTTTGCAGGTTGACAGGAGGTGTTTGTTAAGCAATAATCTCAAAACTTTAATCTATTTTATTGTTCACTCTGCTTTTTTCAAGAAAGCGAATCCAAAAAGTTCAGCTGACATTCAACAAAAAAGGATCAAGATTTCTGTCTTTATAATACAAAAATACAAAGTATTTGTGATGATGCTAAAGATAATATGATTGATTTCTGGGTAATCAGTAATTGTTGCAATTCCTCAGAGGCTTGTTTTTTTTTTTTTTTTTTTTGGGTATTTTGTTGCTGGGTGTCTAAATTTTCGACCGACTATTCACATGCGCTTTACTGGGCCACCGTTAAAAACAGGGATAGACCTATCCTATGACAGTAGGGGCCATGGCCCCCTTACTTTGACAAAATTTTATAAAGGACCTATGAATTTTAAGTATTTATAATAGAAAATAGTGTAAGCCCTATGAATTTTAAGTATTTATAATAAGAAATAGTGTATTAGTTCTCCTAAAGTTTAAAAAATTTTACTTTAGCCCTTCAAAATAGAAAATTTTTTACTTTAGTCCCTCACAAAATTTTAAAAATGCTACCTTTACCTATAAAAATTTTAAAATTTTTTACCTTAACCCCTTTTTGACAAAATTTCTGGTTCTGTCTTTGGTTAAAATTACGTAATTATGTGCAAACTATTGAAAGTTTATTCTTACCTAAATATACCCAAAGAAGCTTGGAGTAAACCAGCAAAGAAGGTTGAAGTGAAAGCAAGTTTAAGATAGAGATCTGGTTCGCGAATAGGAGAGACCATCTCACTTAGCATTGTGCCCATCACCAGAGATGCTATAGAGACTGGACCAATACCCACATGTCTAGAACTTCCAAGAACTGAGTATATTAATGGTGGCACAAAGCTTGAATCTGCAAAGTTTAATTCATGTAAAAACCAGAAGGCAAGAAGTAATGTAAATTGTTAGTTAATCATCTAATTATAAATTTTTGACAAATAAGTGATTTGTAACCTACATAGTCCGATTATAGGCGGTAGATTCGCAAGCTTAGCATAACTGATTCCCTGTTATACAAAAAATAAAATAATATTACCAACCAAAATGAAATTAAATAAATAAGCAGGCAACAATATTTTTTTTCCTGGGAAGGGGTGGTAATTATGCCTATTAATAGAATATATTCAAGCAATTCTCGAAGCAAAAAAAAAAAAAAAAAACTGCTCTTTCATTATTTTATTCTCTCTACCCTATTCAATTGAGGACAAGCCAAGAACAAGGCCAAAAGATAATTATTAGAATAGATATTAATTTCATATAACCAATTCTTATAATCCAGGAAATATTATTGGTAAGAAAACCAACATGGATAAGCCAAAAATGCTAATTAAACAGAAACAACTCCATGCAGTTTGAGAACTTCGACAATGCAATCAAACCCGATTTTCTCGCGAACCAAACAGAGGAATGAATATATTGACGACTTATCTCATCACCTGTGGAATAGACAAGCTTGCAATGGTGAGTCCAGAGATTAAATCAGATCTGAAGAGTTTGAAACTGTAACTAGGCAACCATAGAACGATGGGGAATAAAAACTGCAAACCCAGAACCAATTTTCCCAAGAAAGTCTGGTTTTCGAATCTGTAGAAAGGATCATCTGGGAAGAAAATCTCAGAGAGCCTGAGTTTGAGTTTCTGAAAGGAGGTTCTGTTTGGTGGCAAACAAACCTTGTGTATCTCTAATGGTGGCAATGTTTCTGTGCAGATGGTGATAGTAGTTTCATCACCTGAAATTTCTGATGAAGAATTTACTGTGTTAGAGTTTGGACCCATGTCCTGAAAATCAACCAAGAAGTTGAATTGCTGAGGAGACCTTACGACTTGGTACAAATTTATAGGAAGAATGAATAAGACTTGGTTCAAATGAGGAGAGAGAGAGAGAGAGAGAGAGAGAGAGAGAGAGAGATGGTAGTTATTAACAGTTGTTGCTTGGAAAGGACACTTGCATGCACCAGAGTTGTTCACGCTCTGGTGAAAAGTGCATAGAAATCACTCTCGAACTACCATAGAGATAACAGGTTAAGCATCCAATTAAGATGAAAGTGCTCCCTATTAATTCTTCAAAAAATTATTACATGTGACGGTCATACTTATGTCATTTTTATTATGATTTAATCATTTAAGTGTTTATGAACTCCGTGAGACTTACATAAAGGTTAAAAATAACAATGACCATCACACATTGTTACGGTTATATACAATTATAGAATATGAATAATTTAACTTTATTTGTCATGATTTGAGTGAAAATTACATGACTCCATGTGTTTTAGAAGTAAACATATAATCTCTATAGATTGAACTTAATTGTAAAATTAATAAAAACAGTTAAAATTAACTGCAATCTTATCGCATGACTATTTTTGTCATTTTAGCTCTCTAAAATAAAATATAGGAAGACAATTTTGCCCTTTAATGTAGAAATAAGGGGTTGTTCTTTGAATGAACATTTTTGTTATTTTACTAAATCTATCACGGTCTAAGCACGAATGGCGTGTGAGAACCAAACCACAAGTCATGATTTCATCCAAATTAGAAGGAGGTAAAGTGTAATTAACTCTACAATTATTTCTTGAATTCTTGGTCTTGTTTTTCTGGACTTAAAGACACAACAGGTAGATAAAATAAAATTACAAAAAATTGAATCGCCCCTTTAGTAGGAAATAAGCAAATGGGTTTGAATTTCAGAAATTGAACAAATACGAATTTAGTGCGAACTACTAATGTGTTTGAAAGTTTCATTTCTTTATACATTGTCGGTATAAATAAATAGTAACCACCTGGGACGATTACAATTGTGATGTGCAAGTGGTAATTTAAAAAAAATTATTGACTTACATTTTTATCCTTTTAACACAAATTTTGAAGTACTTGGCAATTAAGGGATATTACAGAAACATCAAAATGTGACCCAACTTCACAAAAAATTTTACCAAAATTTTGGTTTCACCAAACCTGCCCCGCTAGTGTTTGTTTATTATAATAGTATATATTTCACATAAACGGCTTGAATACTGTGATCATCTTCTTAAATGCTTTACAAAATCTATCTAACTGTAACATATTCAATATTGTATAGCTTTTTGAACTAAATTGTTTTAGTGTACCTTTCATCTGACATGACTTTGGTGTACAAGCAAGCAAAGAGTCAAAGAATGTCATTCTTACAAACCTATCAAATTTTATGCAGAAAAATATTTGAGAATAATGTGGTAGTTATAGTTTTAAAATTATGAACCAAATGGTGTACACTATAATTTGAAATGAAAGGATCACAAATACTTATATGATTTTACACAAAAATTCTGTTAATATAGTATTACTCTATTAAAAAAAATATCTATGCATTGACAATTCTCTCTAGGAAGATCATTAACATGGGCTGTAACTTTTATTTTTTTTGGTATTACAGTTAAGCATATTTGAGTCAAGTTACGAGCAACTCGATTAACCTTTCTTTGGTCCAATCAAATGCTGGCCACTTATGCAAGGAGCTTTTGGCCATTATTCTCAGTGCAAGTATTGCCGCTTGTAACAGTAGAGGAGAGAACACTTGGGCTTCTCTCCTATAGAAACTAAGGGCCTGTTTGGTTCCGGCAATTTTAAAATTTTTTGGTTTAACTTTTTTGATTTATAAGCAAAAAAGTCAAAAAAAAAATTACTTCTTTTTTTTAACTTTTCTCTTGTCTTAGCATATAAAAGTAAAAAAGCCAAAAAAAAAAAAAATTGACCTTTTTGCTTTTAAGCTAAAAAAGCAAAATGAAAAAAAATTAGAAAAAAGATATACTAAAGGGACCCTAAAGGACTATAATTCATGTACTTACACGTGAATTGCACATGCAGCCTGAGGGTCCTACTATATTGGTGAAGCCAGTTGATCAGTTGAAAATGTATTGGCAAAATCACAGGATTACTGGCCATTTGATTGAACATATATATTTGCTGAGATCCTTTGATTCAATGACTATGATGATCACTTGATAATGTTTGATTGTTGTTCTGATCTAGTTATTCTGCTGTTGCACTGGGTTAAGGTGTGCCAGAGTTACACTGCAACAGATGATGGCAAGGGCCCATCATCTGTTTGATATTCTCTGAAAATAACATGATAAGATGCTTGGCCTTTTGTATAATTACAGGATGGAATTTATCTGACTAATAACCTTGCAGATTTCAATCAGAACCGTCCGTTTGATTCCACTATGGAGCGGAGCGCTGGAGACGGACAATTATTGGGCCTTCAAATTCTTCTCGTCATGCACCGGTGCCCCACAAGGTCCACAACGTAGTGTCCATATCATGTGATTACATCCTATAGAATCTCCTAAATTTATTATGAGTTGGAAATTTTTAATCTTGCAAGATATATATATATATAGAATTCTCAATGAATAATATTTCAATTATGATTTTAAAAATTAGAGCTATATAGTTGGGTATTTTATTATTAATTTTTTTTTATTACATTAGAGTGTCAAAAGTCTTGAGAAAGAGAATGAGTCGAACCTCTAACCTCATGGTTGGGTGGGGCACTTAGTGCCACCACCCTGATCCAACCCAACTTCTCAATATCATTGGGTCTTATTTTAAAGCGATAATATTCAAATCTGTAATAGCATTCTTCACAAAATTTACGTATACATTTCTATTTGCATATGATTACCCTTTTGAGTTGAGGGTCCTGAGATTAATTGGGATGAAAACTTGTTGTGTAATTCACAAATTTGATGGTTATTGCTTGCAATCATTTATGCAATGCTCAAAGTTTACCTTTTTCATATAAACAATTATTCTGCATGAGCTTGAGAAAATCGTTCGTCGATGGCCTAGACAGCCGGTAACAAAAAAACAAAACAAAAATCATATGGCATCAATTAAGCTTGGAGAGAGATTAGGTGAGATTACGTCATCTTAAACTACTCCAGTAAAGCATGGGTTAAACTGGGAGTTGGGCTGAATTATGAGTAAATGTCGATTGGCCTTGGAAATTAGATTGTGGTTAATTCTACATTGGACAGTCCATTTTAGCCCATTCTGTCCAGGCTGAATTTTGTCAGCTTTTTCTTTCTTTCTTTTTTACACAATTTTACCGATTTGTATAGGGCCCAATCAAATGGGCTTGTCAAAGAGATTCTCTTCAAATTATCATGCTTCTTAAAAATAAAAGGCTGGTTCAATATGTGAGACTTCTGTCACTATATATAGAAAAATAAAACAAAAATTATTGTAACTTTTAGTTTGAAGCACTCATATATGAGTTAATCTGTAACCCATTATAGATTTCGTACTATGACACACGCATATGTGTATATATACACACATTCATACACTTAAAAGGAACGTTTACTAGCCTAGTTCAATGGATGTATAGATAAGATAATAAGACTATATGGGAACTGGTTTCATAAAATGTCTCTTTTTCTTTCATTGGATTTAATGGATATTTGACCTATAGAGAGTCATGACTCAGAAAGCACATCTCTAAGTCATCCATTAGACTCTAGTTATGTGTAATATGTCCTCTTCAATGCTCTCGAGTCTCATCCCAATGAATGGTCTATCCAGCAGATCTAGTAAGAATGCACCCTTCTTGTGAAGGACAGAAGCCATTGCACGGCAGGGATGGTGTCCTCAAGCCCAGGGCAAGTTTGATGTTCCAAGGTGTAAACTTCTCCCCAAGTGCTACCTTTTAAAGACATATTGTCTTGCAGCATTTTGAGCTTCGATGTAAAAGTGTACAATTTTTTCTGTTATGTTAACTGTACTCTTTTAAATTTGTGAAATATTCGAACACTCGACACTCAAATAATGGTATTAGATATTTGTCTGATATAACTAGTTGAACATTCATCTAACAAGTTATAGTACGTATAAGTAACTGAGTTGACTATAAAACTAAGCATATGACTTTTATTTTGTAAATAAAATGCTATATTTTAGTTTGTAAATATCATTTTATATTAAAAACAAACAAAAAAAAGTATTTATGAAATAAAAAAATCTAGCCATCCTAGTTTATATTTTGGACATGAGAATTGGATGAATCTAACATTTGAATGTGTACTTGCACTCGATATTCATACTCCAGTCCAGATAATACAGGTTTTCTTTTTGGATTCTCAAAAGCAGCTGATATCTCCATTTCCTTAGTGGCATTGTTGTCTCAAGCACTATGTCAATCCAGTTTTGGCTAAAAGATGAATGATTAAGTGGAATTGCCATAATCAAAATTATTTGGTTCAAAATACAAAAACAAGCTCTCTACATGTGGAGGTAAGGCGGTTACATCTGACCCTCTTTAGACCTTGCAATGACAAGAGCCTATACGCTAAGCTACCCTTTTTCCAAGTTAATGTATCAACAATGGCATTCTCACCTACTCTTTAACCTCTTCTAAATCTAGGGGATTAGAATGAGGTGGCTCCACAGAAGACCGCGCGGCACCATCCATGAAACTCCATCGGCAACTTTTTCAAGGGCCTAACAGCCCACTGGCCACGCAAAACACGAAGTTCAAGTGGTATACCACATGTTAGTTCTGGACAATATCAAGAACTTTTGAACTGGGTGGCCACCCTCAATATCTACATCAGTTCTAATTTAAATTCCCTCCAAGCTGCACTAATTTGACTTTTCAAGCAGCCAAAGGCCACCAAGATTTGTTAGGGGTGGGAGCAACTATAAATATAGCATGCAGAAATTGGGAGGTTCAAAGAAATTGGGCAATGCTTTTCGAAACACATTCAACATCTAAAGTTCTAATTTTAATTCTCTATAATTTGCACCGGTTTGACTTTTCAGCCAGCCAGAAGCCAGATATACAAAGGGTTGTTTGGGCCAACTTATTATATACACAATGAAAAGTACCACCTTCTCTAAGTAAGTAGAAGTATATAATTGAGACTTGAGAGGATCAAAGAGATTGGGCAATTCCATTTCTGACACATTCATCGTGTTTAAGAAGTCATTTTTCTTGCTTCCAAACAAGCCCTTAGTTCTGTCAGAAAGGTCATCTCTTGCAGATTCATGTAGTTTCTGTATACACTGGCCTCGGGAAGTTTGGTTGGCGTGACAGCAAATCTTCCATTTCAGTATATAAATCTATATTCAAGGAGAGGTAATGGAGGCCACATGGATTCCATTAACATAAAATATTTGTGGATTCCCCAAGTCATTTTTGGGCTAACAACAGTTTGACTTGCATTCTATTATTTCTCACATTTCATATTCTAAAGTCTGCAAACAATAGAAAGTGGATGTAATCAGAGAAGACGTGGCTTGACTTTGGGAGACCCAAAAGGTGAATGAAAAGGAGGAAAATGACTTAAACTTCTTGTGCTATGCCTCTGGTGGACATCATGAGTTTCTAGCTTCCTATATGGTCTATTGCATGTGGAAGAAGTTGAATTTACTCCAAATATGTCAATGCAAAACTCTTTTAACGGTAAAAAAAAAAAAAATGTTATATAGGTATGTGTGTGTGTTTGGGTTCTTTCTTCTCACAATCAGGTTGAAACAAAATAAAAAAAGTTTAAAACTTTTTTACAAAACATGTCATCATAAAGGGCAATTCAGTAAATGAGCCTCTCATCACTGCAGAGTTTAAAAAAAATATGATGTACACAACTTTAACTGTTGTTATGCAAACCAAGTACAACATCAGTTCTTCCAAACCAACTAGTGCCTTCTATAGACACGAATGATCGATAGGAAGGAGGAACCAAGGCTTTCAAAATCTAAGTTGGGCTTGGTTTATTAAGATTGATCAAGACATGTTTTTTGACCTACAAATCAATATCTAGTTCATTGATGTTTGACCTATAAATCTGGTTTTTGGACAAGATATGCAACTTCGCAAATGTTCCTAGAACTTTCCAAGTTTTAGACAGCTAAAAATGACAGTCCAAACCTTCAAAACCCTACACACGCTTTCTTTATTTTCTTTTCCCATTATGTTTCTTCCACTATGAGAATGCAAAACTAAGCAATGATGGAAGCTGTTGAAACACGAACAAAAGGTTGGTGAATTATTGGCACTAAAATCTCCAGTTAATTGCGTTTCAAACTTGAAGAAATGGCCCTCCATCTGATGTGTTGCACACTATCACATTGATTGAGAGTCGGCAACAACATACCTCCCATGGGTAACTGAGGGAGGCTTATTTGGTGGTGAAGATACTCTAGTTTGTACACTTAAAAAGTTTTCAGGTTACATTTATTTAGCGGGATGAAATAAGGAGATTAGAAATCGGAGACATTAAATGCCGACATCTACAAAATCTGACGGAGGGTAATTTGGTAATTTTATCTTCAATCTCGAATCCTTGCATGGTTTATCCTACTGTTTGGGATTGTGTAATTAGGTGTATACGGAATAAAAGAGATTGTGTAATTAGGTGTATACGAAATAAAATACACTGTTCAAATTACTGATTCCGATCTCCTTTTGTACAATTAAATACAGAATTAAGATCGAACACGAAACTACCAGTCTTATACCGCAATGTTATCGATGAAATATCTTGCTCGCTAAAATCTTTGTCAGATTCATTTGGTGGGAGTGGGTATCCAATTTAATAGATGTTTTATTGTCGTTCCTTTTGAGTTGATTCTGCATTTTGGTTTGTTTTGTGTTTTCTCATTCTTTGTGTTGGAATATGCATATAAAGAAGTTACTATTATTGGTTTTCTTTACTATGTATACAATTTTATATCTATCAGATCAACCTTTGTAGGCTTGACGGTGGTAGAAATGAAGGTCGACGCGTGGTCTTTCAGGTTATGTGGCCCACCCACAAGAATCAAAATTGGATGTTACCATTTATGAAAAATATTCAAAGATAATATATAATATTAATTATTGTCACTTAAGTTTAAATTTTATTGTTTTCATACTCAGGTTTCAAACTTGGACACTTCCCATGCTTTGGCCTCCAATGTATGCAAATAATAATAATATAAAAAAGACCAATCAAATATACAAACTTCAAACCTCCCCATGCTTTGGCCTCCAATGTACTGAAATGATATAAAATAAAATAAAAAAAGACCAATCAAATATACAAACCTGGATACCTTCTCATGCTTTGGCCTCCAATGTACCCAAATAATAAATAAAAAAAATTAAATATACAAAAAAATTGTAACAGAAATAGTAAAAGAATGGGTTTTTTTTTTTTTTAATCTTTTCATGGTTATTTATTAGAAAATGCAATCATTTAAGGACCATCCACAATCCCTTTTTCCTTGGCTTTGTAGAGCAAATTCATTTGGTGATCGGGAAAGTATTGTAAATTTGGATTTAGTTTGGTTTAGTCACAAGATAGAATAGTAACTCCATAGGTTTGCATTAATAGTAATTCCCAATTAAGTTTAGAAGTATAAATTAGCGGTATGAATCTATGACAAAATTGAGTAACTACAAAACTAACTAACGTATAACGTATAGTTACGACTCTTATCGTAAAAGAGCATATGTTACATTGTGATCTTTTTCTTTTTTACTTTTTTTTTTGAGTTGATCTATTGTAATTAGTTCTAACAATTTTTTAAAAAGTTTCGAGATCAATGTAAACTTCTTGTTAATCTATTGATTGTCAAGTTATTAATGATAAACCCATATAAGGTTCAAGTTAGTGGAGAAAAGCCAGTGTAACTTAATTATTTATGTCTTCAACATGAGCGAAACATTAGCAGTAGATGAACTACCCCCTTAACGCATCTCATAAGAACACAACGCTTGAAAATGCTCCCTTAAACCAAACAATTTAGGATTTAGTTTCATGAAGTTTGTACAATTACCAATTTATTTCCCTCTACAAATTAGTTGGGCAATTGGGTAGCTTACATAGTATTGGCCTCTCCCTATCTGTATAAATTTATCACAAATTATGGAATTGAATGCTTGACATGGATCCTACTCCTCTCCATTTCAATCCATAATATTGCAACATCTCGTCAAAATCTGAAATCAATTATCTATAAACCGCCACGTCATTAAGAGTTTGAAGACCTTAATACAACATATCAAAATATGCCATAATCTATTTTCAGTTTAATCTAAACATTTTGTGATGTGACTCTTTGATAGTCATTGATCACCCATGTCATTGAACTAGAATCCCTGGTTCCCGCCAGAACAACAGGAGAGGAGCCGAATGCGCTTGACATGTGGTGATTTCTCCTACACAGTTAATTTTCCTCGCTCTCTCTCCAATTGAGTGCCACTAACTCTCCAATTAAAATCCCCTTCTAAAGTTGACAAGAAGCGTTACTTGATCTTTACACCCATAGTACCTCCCATTAATTCTCCAACTATCCTAAAGTAACTCTCTCTCTCTCTCTCTCTCTCTCTCTGCAACTTTCTATTCACATTAATCTACATTTTGTTTTACAATGAACTACCCTAATTTAGCCAAATCATCCTATACAAAGATTTGTACATTTTACCTCTACGCATTCCTTTTTTTATTCTTCCTCTCCCAAATTGGTTCTCTGAAATCTCAACTTCAGGGCTGAAAAAGATTATTGCAGTGTTGTTTGGTTGCTTTCACTGTCTTATAGCTCAATGTGTAACCAACAAATTTGGTGGTCGTGAAAGCAACTAAACATCTCTATCAATTTAACAGCCCTGAGGAGTTTTTGAAGTTTTAGAAGATACCTTTAACCTGAAAGCATTGGTATGGCAACAGCCATTCTGAAATTCTTGTATGAAATGCCACAATCTTATGAAGAAAGAATGGCCAAATTATGGGTTCAACATTCATCCTCTGGCAAAAGAGTCCTAAAGCACACTGGGGCTGCCTTGTTGAACATGTTCTTTGACGGTTCATTCCATCAATATCTCAGTCAAATTGGAAGATAATACAGAAGGCATTCGGTAAGAAATTGAAACTTGAATTTTTTTTTTTTTTTTTTTGTGGCTTTGATATCATTAAGAAAGATTATTTTGATCCAACAAAAGTTTCTGATAAATATTTTAAAAGGTAAAAACATCTCTGGAAATTGTTGTTGTATATTTACTCTAGCTAAGGTTCAAAATTAGAAGATTTGATTTTTTTTTTTTTTTTAATCTAACATACAAAGAACAAGCAATACTTTTCGAAGAGTTAAGAAAACCATTTGAAACAAATTTTAGTAAGGTTTCTTGTCTATTTGTATGTGAGGCTATGATTGCGTACATATTATTTTATCCAAACCTCACAGTGGTAGGAGCCTTTTGTATTAGGTTGAGATTTTTTTCGGTAATTGTACATATCATTTTGGTGAAATTAATTAATGACTTAGATTTTTATGCATAGAAGAACAACTACTACAATCTAATGGACAACTGATTTAATAAGGACCCATTGTTTTTTTTAAGAGAAAAGCAAATTTATATTCCTACAAAGAGTAAAATTTTCAACTTTTTTTTGGATTAGAATTCTCTCAATTCTATGGTTGGAATGGAGATCTTCATTTCATTGATTAATGTGTTAATATGTCAGTAAAAATAAAAATAAGGGTTTGAATAAATTGACTTAAAATTTATTTGAAATTAAATAATTTTGTGGTTGTATACAAGGAAATAAATTTTACTATAAAATGACATAGTTTAGGTAAAATATTTAGTAAGACTTCATCTAATCTATTGATTGATAAAATGGACAGGATTCATACATATATATATTTTTTTTGGTGAAAATCTTCAACCTTTTTCAAGGGAAGTACCAAAGTTTTCCTAAAATAGTTTTTCAATAACAATCTTGAAAACAATTTACCATACTAGAGCAACGAGATTAACTTAGCGATAGTGGTTGTGGTGGTCTCATCCATGCTCATAATCATGGATTCATCTCATCTTACCGCTTCTCTTAGTACTTTGGCTCTTCGATGTAAAAAAATTGTCATACTCATTTTACAACCAATAAACAATTTGACACAAGTTTCATTTTTCATTTTTGTCTTATCGTGGAATTAATATTCACAACAAGACAAGACTACCCCTGAATGTCAACAATAAACTGTCCATGGGCATTGGTTCTATGATGTAGCTAATCTGATGTGACGATGATAACTAATAAAATTATATTCTCTCATAGATATAACATAGCATCCAATAGTAATTTTCTTTAAACACACACAGATAAAGTCAGATCATTTACTATATATATATCATACGTATCTATATATATGTGTGACACATAGACGCTGTCACATGTCAAATTCCTCTTCCCCAATCTTTGTCATCCTTTTAATCTTTTTTTCCACTGCATTTCTCCTATAAATAGACATAAACCGCTTCTATCTAATATACCCTCAACTCTCTCTCTCTCTCTCTCTAGCCAGCCATGACAACTCCTATTGAATCTGTTCATCACAAGGTGAACTTTGCCACCCCAAGAAGCTTCACCACTGCATTGAAATCCGACCTGAAAGAGACTTTCTTCCCTGATGATCCATTCCATGAGTTCAAGAATGAGCCATTCTCAAGAAGAACCAAGAAAGCAATACAATATTTCGTTCCGATCTTCGACTGGCTACCCAAATACAGTCTCCGTTTGTTCAAGTACGATCTTCTCGCAGGAATTACTATTGCCAGTCTTGCTATACCCCAAGGAATCAGCTATGCCAAGCTCGCAAACCTTCCTCCGATCATCGGCCTATGTAAGCTTCACTGGCCCATTGATATAGTAGTCACCGGAATCACTATTGTTAGCTTTGTGGGTTGGTTTTTGTTTGAACTTTTAAACTTTTGTGTTTTGCAGACTCCAGCTTTGTTCCTCCTCTTATTTATGCCATTTTTGGAAGCTCGAAGCATCTTGCAGTTGGAACTGTTGCTGCCTGTTCTTTGCTTATAAGCTCAATAATTGGAGAAAAAGTATCGCCAACTGATAATCCAGAGTTATATCTTCACCTGGTCTTTACTGCTACTTTCTTCACGGGTCTCATTCAGACAGCTTTGGGTTTCTTAAGGTGAGAGAGAGAGAGAGAGAGAGAGAGAGAGAGAGCATTCTTTAGACACTTTGTTTTAAATTGTTGAATGAAAGTTAAATTTAAATCTCTAAGTTTGTTTTTTACGAAAATACCAAGTTTACAAAAATTTCATATACAAAACTCACACAGAATAATGTAAAAATGGCATTTTGCAATTATTAATCATAGTTACTGTCATTTCGTTTTTCAATTAATTGATGCCAATGAACCACATCATTTTGTATAAAATTTCTCATTCTATTTGTGAAGTATTATTACCTTTGTCTGTTATTAGAGTAATTTTATGCAGAATTTACATAGAGAATAATGTGACTGTTTGTGGCCTTTACATTTCAAATTAAATCACCGACTATTTTTGCTCCTAATCCAAAAATACTATTATCATATCAGTCTGATAAGGTTTTTTGATATAAAAATCTGTAAAATAAAATTTTTCTCGTTATTATGATCATCGGTAATGGTGGTTCTGCTTTTATTGTTCCTACATGTGCAGACTAGGAATATTGGTGGATTTCTTATCACATTCAACGATCACCGGCTTCATGGGAGGAACAGCGACGATTATCTGCCTCCAGCAATTGAAGGGCATGTTTGGATTGAAACATTTCACCACAAAAACTGACGTGGTTTCTGTTTTACATGCAATTTTCAGCCATAGAGATGAGGTAATATACATAAACTGTCACTCCTCTCTCTCATCTTCTCTTTCTTTTTCTATGCCTTTCTAGAATATTTAGGACTGCGTTTGGACTTCCCCTACAACTCGACTATTCCATTTTCTTTTCTACAGCATTTGGTGCATATATAAATCGATCCATTATCTCCATACAGTTTCCACATCCCATACACAGTGTACTTACCATGCACCCACTTAAAATGCACTACCAAACAGAAACCATGATTTCATTTCCATCAAATATCCACATATCGTACAACTTTAGGCTAGGCTAGAGAAAAATGACCTAATTACCCTTTCTCAGGTGATTAATAACAATAGAAAATACAAAATTTCTATTCTATTAAAATGATGTCATGCTTATAATCTTGCAATTATAAACGATGATGGTGGGTCTTTTATTTTAAGCTGATGGAATTAAAGTACATATTTGACTCTCTTTTTTTCCTAAATAATATTTTTCAAGAGTCTAAATTGTTAAAGTAATATCTTATGACTTGTTCGTTAATTTTACAGTGGAGATGGGAGAGTGCAGTTGTGGGTATAATTTTCCTTACTTTCCTCCAATTCACTAGATATGTGGTGAGTTCTCTCTTTGTACTTATACAAACATATAGATGTCATTGTAATTTGGATACATACACAACTTATATTATGTTTGAATATTAGATTTGTTAAGAAAATTTTTAAAATGAAAAGAAATATACAAAATAAGGAAAAGAACCTAAATTTTCTCGTGTTTGGTTAGGTTGAAAGATGAAAAGAAAATGCATTAAACATTTCTTAAAAAATTAATTGTCATTCAAATTACTGTTAAAAATGATTAAGCAAGAGTAATTTTATTTCTTTTTCCTTTTCATCTCTCTCATATAGATCCCAAGATACCCTTAACGTACTTTGATGGATATACCTATAGGTATATATCTGTACTGAAATTTCTCGAAATTTTGAATTTGCAGAAGCAAAAGAGGCCAAGGCTGTTCTGGGTATCGGCTATAGCTCCAATAGTAGTCGTCATTACTGGCTGTGTTTTTGCTTATTTTGCTCATGCAGAGAAACATGGCATCCAAATTGTTAGTTTTCTTTTCCCTTTTTCATGTTCTCATGTTACATTAAGATTTGGAAGCTAGCTCAGTTCATATATATATGCACACTCTATAAGTAATGCATCAGACACAAACTCTTAAATTAAAAGAAATAAATGCCCACATGGACGGCCGAACATCTACTATTGTTTCGTCATTACTGTTATCTTTATGTTGAAGTTTACCTAACGGAAAGAGTCTTTTGTCCCAAAAAGCTTAAGTTAATAAGAAATGGGCCTAACATATCACGTTTAACCCATCTTGCTTGGAGAGACAAAGATACAAATCAAAAAGAGTTCAAACAGACAAACATACCAAGACCTATATATTAATTCATCAATCATCGGGAAATCTCTTGAACCAAAACCTCTCGGAATTGTAGCTCTGATACTATGTTAATTCATCAATTTTCTTGAAAACTTAAGCTGGTAAAAATTGGGCTTAGCAATATATATCAAGTTACCTTACACAACACGATTCAAAAAGGTCATTTATAGAATGGAGAGAATCCTACTAAAACACTAAACCCCATGAGAGAGAATTAATATCATATGGCCATAAGTCTGAAGTCTTTACTTCCTTAAAAATTATCGGCCGCCTTTGCTTCTTATGATGGTAAGAGACTTTTTCTTCCCACATGCAGCATTTAATTAGACAGTTAGAGGATTAAGGGAACTTGATTTACTTATCCTTATGATTTTGGCATAATTTGTTACCCTTAATCACATAGTTTTAACAAGGGTAGAGAAGGATTCAAGGTTGCTATGCATTGTGTTCCAATTTTTCTTATGATCATGTTTTTATTATATCATTCTCAACCATTTTAGGGCATCTCGTTGCAGGTGGGTGACTTGAAGAAAGGGATAAATCCTCCCTCCCTTAAGCATTTAAACTTTGACTCTAAGTATATAGCAGCACCTTTAAAAGCTGGAATCATCACCGCCATGGTCGCTCTAGCAGTAAGAACTCTAGTAGCACTCTTACATATGTTTTAAATTCGTGTTTAATTACTCTATTTTCCTTGAGCAACTCGTAGGTTCAAACAATAATATCATGTTAAAAATGTTATCGCAGGAAGGAATAGCAATTGGGAGGAGCTTTGCTATAATGAAAAATGAACAAATTGATGGAAATAAGGAGATGATAGCTTTTGGTTTTATGAACATTGTTGGATCTATGACTTCATGCTACCTGACAACCGGTATATACTTACCTGCTTCCTTGGATATTGTTGTAATAACCTATATCATTATGTAACATGCAAGACTGTTTTAATCTTATAACAACTAACATACATATCTCCTTGCCAATTCCCCTCCCTTCTCCCTCATTTTGGGTTGTGTCTGTATCTGTTGGTCTCTCTTGATCCTGTTATTCTGCCTCCCTTAATGATATCTTCTTTCTTTGTTGTTCAAAAAAAAAAAAAAAAACTAACATTGCATGATGTTTAATTTGCAGGGCCATTTTCAAAAACTGCTGTCAATTTCAATGCTGGGTGTAAGACAGCAATGGCCAATGTGGTTATGGCAATATGTATGATGCTGACCCTCCTGTTCTTGGCTCCTCTGTTTAGTTACACTCCCCTTGTCGCTCTTTCTGCTATTATCATGTCAGCGATGCTTGGTTTAATCGAGTATAAAAAGGCTTATCACCTATTCAAGACCGACAAGTTTGATTTTTGCATTTGCATGGTTGCCTTCTTTGGTGTTGCCTTCATAAGCATGGATGTTGGCCTTATGTTGTCGGTAAGAATTTCTTCCAAGTAATACAATCTCAAATTCATAACCTATAATCCATGGTTTAGCTTCTTGATCCTATACATTTAATGAACTCTAGATTGCTTACATAACTCTTCATTTTTTTTTTTCATTTCAGGTAGGACTTGCCATACTTAGAGCACTTTTGTATGTAGCTAGGCCTGCTACTTGTAAGCTTGGAAATATACCAAACTCGGCATTGCATCGTGATATAGAGCAGTATTCTGAGGCAACCGATATCCCTGGGATCCTTGTTTTGCAACTTGGTTCGCCTATATACTTTCCAAACTGCACTTACATAAGAGAAAGGTAATTTTGATTGTACATTTTTTTATGATTTTTGACAAGCTGATATTGAGAAGTGCTGATCATTTTTCCTATGTCTCTTCTATCAACTTTGAGTAGGATTTTGAGATGGGTTCGAGATGAACAGGCTAGTAGAGATTCGAAAGGGAATGATATTGAGCAAATTTTGCTAGATTTGGGAGGTAAGCATGTAATACATAAGTGTTGTACTTAGCAACATTAATTGATGATTCTAGGATAACTATACATGCTACACTTATGCTTTTAATCTGTATGTATATTGATGTTGCTAATACAACATAAACGTGATTATATAGGAGTTTCATCCATCGACATAACAGGGGTTGAAACCCTAATTGAGGTCCTAAAAATCATGGAAGCAAAAGGAATTAAGGTGGGCTCCTATATCCTATACTTGCTATTTCCCGAATTCTATAAATTCCTAAAATTGCATTTTAACCTTATTCTTTTTGTGCAGATGGCTTTAGTAAACCCTAGGCTTGATGTCACGGAGAAGTTGGTGGTTACGAAATTCATAGAAAAGATTGGGAAAGAGAATGTGTTCTTATCAATCGAAGATGCAGTCGAGACGTGTAGATTTACACTCAGAAGTTCTAAGCAATTTGGTGATGTATAATAAGGTTGTAAATTGTAATTGTGCTGTTGATGATAGTACTTTGAACCAAGTTTACAAGTGTAAATAAAATAAATCATCCTTTTGCAAGGGGTGGGGGTTGATGATAGTGAAGAAGCCAAGTGTTATATAACAATGGTTATATCAAGAAGTCAGAGATCAAGTTATGTAATTTACTCATTCTCACAATAACAATTTAGTACTTATTTGCAGCCACATTTTGTATCCATAGTTAAAGTGTACTATTATATAAAAGGTGTTCCTCTCTTTTTGAAACCATGTAGTTTTTTTTATGTCAAATTTGTCTTAAATAAATATACTATATACTTTTGTAAATCAATTTTGACTTTGTCAACTGTGAGGGCAAGAATAAAAAATGCCCCCCATTTAGATAACTGCACATAACAGCATCTGCAACAATTATTTCAATTTTTAAGCTCTTGTGTCTTCCAATTCTTACTTCTTTGTTGTCCTTTTCAAAACAATATTCGTCCAAGGTAATCAAGATTCTACATTGGATCGTGGAAGAGGTTGTTTATGTGATCATAGAATCGGATCGAGAATTGTAAGATCCTACTTAAAAAAGAGAAAGACAAAATAATATTCATATGAATAAACGTTTCAGGGAAATGCAAAACAATATTCATCTGAATAAACATTCCTTAAAAGTAAACCAAAAAAAAAAAAAAGCCTAAATTGCAGTACTAAAAACATGTGACAGTATTATGGGAATTTGTGAATGCTAATAGATAAAGGTCCAGAAAGCTCATGCAATGTGGGAACGTTTGAAAACATCATTGGGTTGGAGTTGATTGTAATGTTACCGAGTTTAGAAACATCCACCAATGTGAGACATTTCCAAGCAATTTGTTGCTTTTTTTCAGTCCTTGGGTTGGAGTACACTGAAGAGTTCTATGTTCCGTATGATGTTTGTGACAGTGTTTTTTTAGTTTGACTATTTTTTGTATGAAATAACAAAGGCTAATGTTATACTAATAAAAAATTCATACAGAATTTATCAACGACATTTTGGTAAAATTTTCTAAAAAATTGCATTTAAGAATCTATACCTTTTCCTTTTTAAAAGAGAACAAGGTCTAGTTAGATTTGACAGACGTATTTTTGTTTCTCAAGAAGCTTATAAACAAGTTCACGCACTGTTAAACTCGAACACTTATCCCGTGCCCTACGGAATAATTTTCTATTCAACACAAATTATAACGGCTCTGTTTGATTTTGCATAAAAACAAATCCTTGTAAAATATTTTACTCATTTTTTGTTGTTTGATTGACCAATAAGTAAGGAAAATATTTTATATCAGAAGAAGAAAAATAACTTAACTTTTAAAAATTCCTAAGTGGTTTTGGCTTTTAAGGTCTTTGAACCTTTGACACTATTTCAACTCTTTCACTAGTCCCTCCCCCACTCACCACTACGACCAGCACCCACCACTACCCATCACACCACCCACCACCGTCCAACACCCACCACCACTAACGCCCACCGATCACGATTCACCACCCACCGCCAAATCCTCCACAGGAAGACCACCTCCCTCCACCGCAACCAACGCCTCTACCACCGCCTCCCCCCACCACCCACCTCCATCCACCGCCCCCACACCACCACCATATGCATACTACCACCCACCACCACCCATCCCTCTATGCCACCACCGCTTCCCCCCCCCCCCCCCCCCCCCCTCCCGCTGCCACTGCCCACAACCATCGCCCACCACCCACTACCACTATCTCTCACCACAAAGAATAGTATTATAAAAAAAAAAATTTTTACAAAATAATTTTCAAATGTCAATCAAACACTGAAAAATGAAAACGAAAATAATGTTTTGAGTAAAACTTTTTACCAAAAAAAAAAAATTTTCTGCCAGTGTAAAATGTTTTCTGTTAAATCAAACAGAGCCTTAATGTAATTTTTTTTTTTCCCAAATTTATACTAAACAAGGTAAATGGCTGGACCAAAAACAGCCAATGTATTCTGTGTAATTTTATTGGGCCAGAGGGAAGGTAATTTTGGAATCTGTCCCACTTCGTACACATTTTGGGCTTCAAGGATGTCAAGCGGAGCATGTTTCCATTATTTTGGGGGTAGGTGTGGGCCTAGGATTTCTGCCCAGCCTTTCCTAACTTACCTAAATGTTAATCCCAAGCCTAAATAATTGGGTCGGGCTAGGTGGGCTTCTAGGGCCACCAGGCAGGTGTCCACTCTTAGTGCAGGGAAAGGGAATCGGTGCACATTTTGTGAGGGTTCCTAACCTGAACCCACTAGCTTATCTTGAATTAGCTTTTAACGAGTTAAGCACAAGTTAAGTTTAAATAAATTGTTTTATTTTACAATTTTGTACTATTTAACGGTGGCTGTGCATAAACTTGAGGGAGTAGCTAGTTGAGGCTTGGACACCATATAGAAAAATTAAAAAAAAAGTGGGGTTCCATATAGAAAAAAAAAAAAATTTGATGTTTAGATAGTACTGAGTTTTCAATACTCGTGCATAGGGGTGTGCATAGGTTGGGTCCATGTTAAACTCAAAACCGACCTAATCTTGATCGGTTCCAAAATTTTGAACCCAAAACCAAATTAATTCTCATATAGAACCGAATCGAACCGAACCGAACCCAGTCGGTTTGGGTTGGTTTGGTTCAGTTCAATTCAGTGCCATGCATCAGGTCATTTTGGGTCTGGGTCGGGTCCATTTTATGATGTGAAATAAAGTTTGTTCATATAAAATTATAAAAAAATAATAACCTTGCATTCTCAAATTTTTTTTAAATAATTAAATAACAATATATAAACACATATTAGCAATAATGAAATACAAATAACAATGATTTAAAGACATATTTACAATATATACAAACTTTTATTATGTATATAGATCGGGTCCAGATTCGGTTCTCGATTTGGGTTGGGCCAGTTTAGGTTTGTTCTCGATTCAGTTATTTTCAAGGAAAGCAAACCTAGGAACCAAACCGAATTCATTGATTTAATCTTTTTTAGACACAGAATTGAGCCGAGCCAAACTGAACCTAACTTTTGAAAGACTTGAACTAAACCAACCTATAGAGGCCGAGTTAGTTTGGTTCTCAAGTTTTTCGATTTCTTTATGCACACCTATTCATGCCTATTAGATTTTGTCATGTGATGCTTTTTTTAACAAAAAAATTCTCCATTTCTAATAAATTGATGTTGCTGATGAAAAAAAAAAAACATCAAGTAACATGATAAGCATGAGTACTGAAAACTCATTAATATATACTAACTACTAGATTTTTCTCTGTTCCATAATACTGAATATTTGTTCATTGAAAAAAAATCCCACTACTGGACTTTTCTCCATAGCACTGAATCTTTGGTTTTTTTTTTGTTGGTACTTCGGAATAAAAGAACATCTGTTCATTAAAGACTGGACTTTTCCCCGTTCTGTAACGCTGAATATCTGTTCATTGGAAAAAAAAATCCCACCAGCTTTGCAAGAAAACTGGATTTCTGTTTAAGCTGGGGTGCCACAAAACTAGACTTCAACTACTGTGTAGCTGTGATCAAAACAGCAAAACCCAATGTCTAGGGCATTCTTTTACAGGAAGGGAAGGATCTTATCTTTTGGAGGGCACCTATTTCCCCCCATCCAGTGGAGAGACAGCACAGAAAGTGGTAACAGCTAGGGAACAGGTGGTCCCTATGTCATCTCATGATCATATGGTCCACTTAAGTCTCTTTTTTCTTTTCTCTAAATGTAAAATTGACCTAGTGACTTAGAAAGTGTTTGTGGTTACATCATCTATGGCCATCCACCTAGTGACTTAGAAATTGTTTGTGGTTACATCATCTATGGCTATGGATGGAGTTTTTTGGATGTAACTTTTTTAGTGACATGATTTGTAATTTTTTTAAATTGTGTTTAATTTTTTGTTTAAAAATTTTATTTTTAAATTTTACTGTTTAAAAAATTTTAAATAATTTTTTAAAATTAACTTAAGTTATTAACTTACAATCTTTTTAAACTACAATCCAAACACTCATAGCCCCTCATTTAACCTACCAGCTCAAAGATGCATTCTTATGGGTCCACCATGGTACTAAGCCCCCTCTGGCCAGTCAAGGTTCTTTGGTCATTAAACCTTCCAAGTTCTAGGCTAGCGTTAACGAGTTATTTTCCTTGTCGGCAAGGTATTTTGTTACTTGGGTTTATCCTGTTCAGACTAACGTATGAATTGTTGAGGGGTAATATTTCCGATGGGTAAAGTAGCATATTTACATATTAATTTTAAGTATAAAAAAAATTTGTTGTAGAAAAATGTGTGTGTGTGTGTGTGAGAGAGAGAGAGAAGAGAGAGAGAGAAAAAAAGTCTAGTAAGAAAGTAATATATGTGATTTCAAATAATACTTTTGTAAATTTAAATCTAAATGATAGTAAATAGAGAAAAATTTTAATGGTTAGGTAATATTAAGTTTTTAGTAGTTGTTCCTACTGAATTGCGACATGTGGTGTTTTATATTCTGATAAAATAAAAAGACTTTTAAAGAACAAGTACCACATATCACAATTTAATAAGAATAACAACTGAGAATTCATATTACTTAACTTTTGGTATTTTTTCTCACTAATTAATACTACCATACCACCTAATATTTGTCTGAGGAGGTTAACTTTATATAAATCCTAACTTAAACCAACAGTTACACATTGGGGATACTTAATCTCTTAATACAGGAGAAAGTCATACCCTTCCGAAAATTTTGCATAAAGAAACTCCACATAATGAAATAGAAATAGTATTTTTCTTAAATTATGAGTTAAAATGTTATTTTTGTGGTTTGAAATGAAAATATCACAAACGGTCACATCATTCTTAATATTAAGTTTTTATAAAATTTACTCTCAATAAATATATAAATAAAAGAGAAGCACAGAGCACAAAACTTTCATCACTGCAAAATATGATGAGGGTCAGATATACACAGTTTTAGCCAGCGTGTAGAAAGTTTTGTTTCTGTATTATGTAATTTTTCCTCCATTGGGGAAATGCTGCTCTTCAATGTCAAGTAACAGTAAAATTTAATATAGAGAATCCTAAATGAAAAAGAAATCCTAGAAATTATAGTAAGAATAATGCTATATAAAATTTTATTTCTCAATTATTTTCTCACTTCTAAACACAAATCTATATGACTCATATTAATAAATTCATGTGAGAGTAATTTACTTATATTTAGGAGGTAAGAAAAATGATTGAAAAAATAAATTACATATAATATTTTTCTTATAGTAATGAACAAAAAGTTGCTCACAACTCAAGTAGATGACCAAGTTAAGTGTGTCAAATGACTAAAAAAATAAACGGCTGCCTCACTAATCTACTGGTTATGTTGAGTGAAAAAATTTAAATTTAATTTTCATCACTCATATAATATATAAAATTTACTTAATTACTATGTATTTGATGTTGTACGAACTCAAAAACCTAGTCGGTCAAAACTCTAGGTCTGAACGCTCTATAACAATTATATATATATATATATATATAAACTCTAAAAGAACAACAAAATAGGCTTCAGCAACTCTCTGAAATTCACATGGCATTGATCCCTCGCAAAGCAACACTACTGCAAAAACTCGGGACCTTGGACTTCTGTGCAGTAGTTTAAAGACAAAATGGTAATGGGTAGTGACGAGTGACCGTTGGAGTGTATCAATCACCCACACAGACACAGGTCATGCGCCATTGCAGTCACATTGTCGTACACACACACACACACACGTATAAGAGCTCGTTGGTAAAGTTTTTTCAAGTTTTTTTAGTTTTATTTTTTTGACTTATAAGTAAAAGAATTGAATTTTTTTCAACTTCTTTGTGTTTTTTTAATATTTTTTTACTTATCTTAGAGCCTATTTGGTATAGTGTTTTTTTGTTTTTTTGGTTTATAAACAAAAAAGTTAAATTTTTTTACTTTTATAAGCTAATACTAACAGAAAGGCCAAAAAAACTATAATTTTTTAATTTTTTTATAAACAAAAAAAACCTCAAATAAATCCTACACCCTTACTTATAAAGCAAAAAAACCTAAAAACAATACAGCTGTTTTTTCTTTTAAACAAAAAAAAAAAACTAAATTTATATCAATGGCTTGGATTGGGGTGAAATATAGTGTGGGCCCGCTTTGGGTAGAGAAAGTAGTCATATGAATTTCGGCTCTTCTTGGTAGTGGTGGGGACCCACCCACCACCCATCACCAACGCTCACCATCACAAAAGGCAGACATAAGTAGTAGTAGTATGAGCAAGAAAACCGTGAAATGGGTCTTGATTTCCGGGGCGATTGAGTCCGTTATATGCGTGGCTATTTTTTTGTTTTTCACTTTTGTCACTTTTTTATTTTAAATTAATTTTAAATGGCCTTAACTAGAATTTTTTATAAGCTGCCACATAAAAAAAAATAGTGAATATGTTACTCCATGTTGTGCCAATTTTTTTAAAATCACGAGTCACATGTTCTTATTGTATTTTTTTCTTCTCTTGGTATCAATTTATAATAATAAAATATAAAGAAACAATGACGGAGTAATTAAAAATTAGAAATTAGCTCGTTAATATTTTTGACATTTCTACCCGAACTGACAAGTGGCAGTGATATGTTCGAAACTGTTTTTTTCTGAACCAAAACAAAGGTCAAGACTGAATCGTTTGCCACGTGGGACCCAAAATGCTGATGAAAGAATTATGGGAGCGCCTGCAAAAGCCACGTTGCAAGGAGTAGACCTTCCAGCTGGCAGTGCCGGCTGTCATTTGTCGGACTCATAGCTTCACTTTCCTACGTGGCCCTATGGTCCCATACGGTCTTCTCACCTGACGCCTTGGCAACATAAAAGAACGAAAAATGGTTTGACATTTCTGTGAAAAATTATTCAGTACTTTCTACACTAATTATGTAGTATGTCCCGGAGGCCCTTTCTGCGCTGCCCGAGCACATCTCGACTAGGTCTTCAGTCTTTTCAGTCACTGACTTTTCGATCTGAGGGGACGCCCATAACAGCCTTTTGATTAGGTCGGCGCCGATCATGTCCGTGGGGGGCCTATTTCTGACACCAGTCTCCTTGGCCAACGTCAGGGACGTGGGCATAGCGTGTGCCTCCAACAACCACCACGCTCCTGACACCACTCTGACACACGCCACCCTAGAGTGTGAAGATGGCCCTCTCAAGTGCTCTAACACCGTTCTGGTTTTTCAACTAGAAGCCGCCACGTAGAGAGACCGCCTACGACCACTACGCAAACATACAAGGGAAAAATTCATCCCCACAAGAGGTACACAACACAACAACCTTGGATATTTTTTTTCCTTCTCCGACGTTTGAACCTCCTGAAATCTAACTTGAACACCGGAGGGCCATTGGCTCCCATCGCACCGGTGAGTTTGAGTGCAGGAGATCACCGGCCGAACAAGGAACAGTTCGTCCCGGACCTGGGGGCAAGCCAATACGAGATTGCTGCATCATCATGTACTATGTAGTCAACAACATAGTTTGTGTTCATTCTCCTCAGTTCAAACTATAGTTATTTCTACACTAAATTTTATTTTAACAACATAGTTATTTCAAACTATAATTTTTTTATTTCTACACTAACTTGGTTATATAGTTTGTGTTCATTCTTCTCAATTCAAACTATAGTTATTGATACTTAGACTGTATTGGCAAGTACAGTCTAATATGCACCAAGCCAGTGTTCATATGGTACAAAAAATTTAAATTTCATGTCAATTAACTTACAGTCTTGTATTGAATTGTATCAGACTGTATCGCCCATACAAACTTATATCGGAATGTTCCAAATTTTTTGATTTGTACAGGTTAAGGGCTGTGATTTTTTGGTAATAAAAATTAAAAAACAGTTTGTTTTTTTAGTTAAAACAGAAGATAATACTTTTAGCCCTAAATCTATATACTGAAGCACATCTATTTCGCTTGAAAGTGCACCAGCTGACGTGTCTCTCTCTTGCTCTGACCCATACTCTGGAAAACTGATTTGGTTGTGGTGTGTTATATTAAAATGCTTAAAAATTTTGTTGATTATGTAATAAATAATTAGTATGTGTTTTAAATAATTTTAAAGTACTTGAAACTTATGATTTGTTATTTTGTTATTTTGAAGCTTTTTGAACTACTTATAACTTGTTTATGTTTTGTTAGGATAACGTTTTATTTTTTGATTTTATACTATATGTATATATATATTTATAGTATGTACAAAGGCAAACTCAATATGATGCGCCGACATTGTTTGTATCGGTACGTACAGTTTTAATAAAAAATATATAATAATTAGTGTGAGATTGATAACTATAATTTAAACAGGTTGCTCAAACTCATAAGTTAGTAGTACAGGATACTTTAGAACATTTTTAAAAATCGGACTGGACCGGACCGGCCGGTTGAACCAAAAACCTAGGAACAGGATTAAGTAACGGTCTCGTTAACCTTTTAAACCCGTTTTGATCAAAATTCGGTCAAATTCGCGGTTGAACCGTGACCCGATCATTAAAATCGATAATTAAACCGACTGGTTCAACTTTTAAGATAAAATTTTAAATTTTAAGTATTAAAACTAGTGTAAAAAAATAAAATACATTTTATTACTATTAATAAATTAATTAATGACATAATTATGATATCACGGGTCAATAACGGTTAATTCGACGGTTGAACCAGTAATCCGTGACCCGACTTCTTTTTCAATTTGCTCTAACAGTCTTGTTTTCAAAACATTGCTTTAGAATTTTAATTTGAAACCCATCGAGAGTATTCAAGAAATTTGACAAATTAAAGTAATATTTTTTTAGAGCATTTTACACTTTCCAAGAATTATTGCATTAAATTAAATATTACATAATGTGATAACTTGATGGGCTATATATAGTAATTTGAACAAGCGAGGGGTAAAATGTTGTAATGTTGGGGGTAGGAACCAACGCGGAATGGCGGACGCGGTGCACCACAGAGAAAAAAGGGCCTCCCTCAGGGCCGACGATCCAGCCGTGCAAGACGTGACACGTGTGGGCCCAACACACTTGTATGGTGTCGCTTTCTCTCTCGCTTGGTACACATATATAGTGGGACCCACTCGTGCACACATCCATACAGACGTCCACATACATAATATATCACTATCATCACCCTCGTTCACCAAGATGTGGATAGTATGTTGTTTAAATTTGATTTGAATATTTAAAAAAATGCTTTTGATATAGCTTTTTTTTTAGTAGATTTTAAACTAGTTTCCAGTCAAGAGTTTGGCCCCTTTATACAATCTTACAATACATATAAATTCATTGACTAGAGTTTACTTACAAATTGGGCTTAAAAATTTAATAAATTTTAATATGTTTTTTTTAATATTTTTATATAAACGATCTCATCTCAAACTAATTTTTAACAAGTTAAGTATAAGTTGAAGTCGAGAAATTTAGTTCAATGCTTATTTAGTTCCCTCTCTTAAATGATAATCCTTTCCTTTGTCACTATTCATTGGATTTAAAAGGTGAACATGTTCTCACTTGCTCAACTTAAATACTAATGATTACTTTTAAAGTTGGTTTGAACATTCTAACACGTTAGTCTTGAAAAGGAGCATTAATAAGATAGATGTAATTTGAAGAGATTTAAAATTTTGGTTTGTTTAAATATAACCAAATCTTAGTATACGATTTTGGCTTAAATTAGACTTGCTTAGATATTATAAATCATGTATAGAATAATATAATATTAAAATATATTAGGATTAAGTTATAAATTAAGACATTTTGAGTTTAAAACTTGACAATCTTTTAAAATTAGGTCACGAGAAATTTATCTCTTGTGAATTTTTTAGCTCTGACAAGAATTGTTTACCTTTCATCAGACCGATAAAAAAATTAATTAAAGTGCACATAAGTTAATCCGAACACCACTGATCACATTACTAAATAAATAAAATAAAATATATATATTAGTTGATAGTCATTGAACTCAACACTTAGCTAGTGTCTTTTCTTAATTATTTTTTTTGTCTTAATACAAAATATTGAAATTATAAACCATAAAATAAAAACTAAGTAGATAAACTTGGTAAATAAGTGACTGGTCGAAACAGCTTAGTCAAAAAGTAAACAGTGATCAAGAATGTGAAGAAATGAAAACGCAAACGGACAATTTCGTCATTTCATATTTCGTTACCGGTAGTTCATTTAAGAACCCTTCGTTCTCTTCCACCCTGATTTGACAATCGACACCTAGAAACATACAAAGCCTTAAAAAGTGAATTAAAAACTCTGTACTTTCTCTCTCTACCAAAAGTCCAAAAGAATTTCAAAAATAAAAAATTTCAAGTTTATGACTAGTAACCGGCCAAACCAGTCCCGCCGGCGGTAGTCAACTCGCCGGTGCAATGCCGTCGTCGAATATGTAGTTTTGTGCTAACCTTTTAGCTTGGAGGAGTTGAAAAGGATTTGGTTCAAAGCAAAGATTAAAGTCTTTGCCTTTCCCATTACAGAGATCATGGAATGATGAGTGAGAGAAAAAGTAAGAGAGAGAATCTGGTGGGCTTTGAGCTGTGATTTAGCTGTCTTTTATGTGTATTTCTCTCTCTTCTCTGCTCTTCGAAATCCCTAGAAAAAAAGCCCATCCGGTGGCCTCTCTCTCTCTCTCCTCCCCAAACACCCACTCTTCCTTTTTCTCTCTCGTCAGATCCATTAGCATCTCACATTCTCAACCTGAAGCCAGAAAAAATTATAGAGAGAGAAACTAAAGAAATAGAGCAGCAGATGTCTGATGTGAGATGAAGAAGAAGACCATCACCCACCATTTCTATTTCAATCTTCTCTCTCTAAATTTCTTTCTTATCTCATACTTTTTTTGTTCTGCTACTGCTCATTCTGAGCAGAGCCATTCTTTCAGCAATGGCGATCTCACCGACGCCGAAGCTATGTACATCAAGCAAAGGCAGCTTTTGTATTACAGAGACGAGTTCGGCGACAGAGGTGAGAATGTCACCGTCGACCCATCTCTGGTCTTCGCTAACCCTCGCCTGAGAAATGCCTACATTGCTCTACAAGCTTTGAAGCAAGCCATACTTTCCGATCCCCAAAACCTTACCGGCAATTGGGTCGGATCTGAAGTGTGCAACTACAACTGCGTGTTCTGCTCACCGGCGCCGGACAATCACTCGATTCTGACCGTCGCCGGCGTCGATCTCAACCACGGTGACATCGCTGGGTACCTCCCGGAAGAGCTCGGACTCCTCACAGATCTCGCATTGTTTCATATAAACTCGAATCGGTTCTGTGGCACAGTTCCTCACAAGTTCAAGGACTTGAAGCTTCTTTTTGAGCTCGATCTGAGCAACAACAGGTTCGCCGGAAAATTCCCTAGCGTGGTCCTCGGATTGCCGGCGCTGAAGTTTTTGGATCTTCGTTTCAATGAGTTCGAAGGAAATGTACCTCGAGAACTCTTTGACAAAGATTTGGATGCCATCTTCATCAACCACAACCGATTTCAATTCGACTTGCCTGACAACTTCGGCAACTCGCCGGTGTCGGTCATTGTTTTGGCGAACAACAAATTTCACGGTTGTGTGCCGGCTAGTCTGGGCAACATGTCGGACACTTTGAATGAGATTATTTTCATGAATAATGGGTTTCGATCATGTTTGCCGCCGGAGATAGGTTTGCTTAAGAACTTGACGGTGTTTGATGTGAGCTTCAATCAGCTGTTGGGGCCGTTGCCGGAGACGATTGGCGGAATGGTGAGCTTGGAGCAACTCAATGTGGCTCACAACATGCTTTCGGGGAGCATTCCGGCGACTATATGTAAGCTTCCGAGACTTGAGAACTTTACGTTTTCGTACAATTTCTTCACCGGAGAGCCGCCGGTGTGCTTGAGGTTGCCGGGCTTTGATGATCGGAAGAATTGCTTGCCGGCGAGGCCTGCGCAGCGGTCGGCCGCTCAGTGTCGGGCGTTCTTGTCGAAGCCCACCGTGGACTGTAGTGTGTTTAGGTGCAAGTCTTTTGTTCCGACCTCGCCAGCACCTCCTCTGCCGTCTCCTCCAATGCCGGTGACTCCGTCACCGATTGTTGTACCATCGCCTCCTCCGTCCCCATTGTTTTCACCTCCTCCACCGACTGTTTTTACGCCGCCTTCTCCATCCCCGCCACCCCCACCGTCGCCTCCTCCACCTTCACCTCCCCCTCCGGTTTACTCTCCTCCGCCACCGGTTTACTCTCCACCACCGCCTCCACCTTCTCCACCCCCGCCATCTCCTCCACCACCTTCTCCACCTCCACCCTCACCTCCTCCGCCTTCTCCACCTCCACCCTCACCACCTTTGTCTACGGTGTCTCCACCCCCGCCTTCACCACCTCCACCGTCAACTCGTCCCGCCTATAGCGTATCCCCCTTCACCAGCACCTCCCCCGTCTTCACCAACTCAACCACCTCCTTCACTGTCCCCACCTTATTGTGTCCCCTCCCCACCGCCTCCACCGCCAAATTCGCCTCCACCTCTTTCTCCCTTGTATTCTCCACCTCCTTCAATTCCCTACTATTATAATTCACCACCACCTCCACACTATTCACCGCCGCCACCACTGTACTCACCCCCTCCGCCTCCACATTCTCCTCCTCCGCCACCTGTTTATGTCTATTCATCACCGCCGCCACCTCCTGTCCATTCGCCCACCTCCCCCAACTCATTCACCACCACCGCCATCTCCACCTCCTTGTATAGAACCACCACCCCCACCTCCCCCACCACCATGTGTAGAGTACTCACCACCGCCACCCCAATCACCCCCCGCCATCACCGCCTCCACCACCAATACAGTACTTGCCCCCGCCACCTCACCCATTCACTATAGTTCTCCTCCACACTTATATATCACCATCACAAATCCCCACCCCCACCTCCTGTGTATCCTTCTCCACTTTCACCTTCCTCACCACCAATTCACTATAGTTCTCCGCCACCACCAGCGCCTCCACCACCAATTCACTACCACTCTCCACCACCACCGGTCTTTTATGAGAGCCCGCCACCTCCTACTCCTGTATACGAGGGGCCATTGCCGCCAATCTTTGGGGTTTCATACGCATCTCCTCCTCCACCACCTTTCTATTGATTCTTTTGAGATTTTTCCTAACCTTTCCTCAAAACGGAGAAAAAAAAATTATCAGCCCCATTAGCAGTCACTGCTTCTATTGTCTCACCATGTATTTCTCTCAGCCATCTATTCCTCCCACGGCAATCCTCATCGCCGAAAGGCTAAGTTCAAAGGAAAGATCAACTGCATTTGTGCCGGCAATTTACTCTCTATGGAGGTTATTTCAATTATTATCTATGAAGAAACAGAGAAAAGATTATTTGGATAGAGAGGAGGTAAAAGCAGGAAAACTCTCTCCATATTTATTTGAATTCTGATGGGATAATTTGATTCATGAAATTGGCAGAGAAGAAGAGTAGGTTGCAGGGAAGTGTATGTATAGAGACAATAATCAGAGCCAGAGGAAAGTAGCAATTCTTCTGCTGCTGCTTCTGGTTTCTGGGTTCATTGCTATTATCTCTTTTTTATATCATACCTTTTGTTTTTCCAAGTTATTGTATAACCATGAACATTTATTTGTATTGATTTTCAGAATTCAGTCCATTTCTTTCTAATTCTTCTGGTGTCTTGCTCCTTTTCCTGATGAGATTGAAAGTTACAGGTCTAATTCATATACCCATTGGTGATTTTTGCTGTTTTGTGTTCATCCTATTGAAGTTGTCATTGGATTTTCAGTTTTCTGGTATCTGTCAAGCATTGAACCCCTATTGATGGGCTGATGGTTGTGAATCCAATTTCTTTTCCTTGATCTTGACATGGAACAAATTCCCAACTTGTGGAAAAATAATTTCCATGTTCTTTTTGAATGTCATACTAGGGAAAGTATTTTCTTTCCTTTTTTTTGTTTTTATTTTTATACAAAATCAAACAGAAAAAAATAATCACTATTGTCACCGTTTCTTTCTCACTTCCTTTTCCTTTCTCTTTTTTTTTTCCTTCCATAAGTTCCGAACTGGTAACGGGTTTGGGACTTACCATCATGTTTGTTTCGTCGAGGAGACAAGTCATCCAATCGCCTGGTCCTAAATTTCCCATCGAGGCCGGCACGCCCCGTGTAGGATGTGGGATCATCATTGTAGGACCTGAATGAGCAGATCAAGTCCCCATTGAGGGTGCTCTGTTCAACCCTGAATGAGATCATCTCACCAGAAATATGAATTTTAAATCAATTGGGAATGGAACCATGTGCAACCCAGCCATGGGATTTTGTTCAAATTCAAACGTGTTTGCTTCAACTTTACACTTTCCCATTGGAATGTGGAATTTGACCATCAGAATGCTTATTTAAAGTTCATGGAAAAGGTAAAGTCAGGTTGGAAATTTCTGCAAAATGCTCTGCTTTGGGATCTCATTTTTTCAGCAGACGCACCGTTGGGCACTGTCATTTTGCCTTTCTTTTAAAAATATATGTGCATCTAGGCATCAGAAACTCTTTTAAGATTATTCCATTTCAAGAATCTCATTTCTCAATGAATGTACCATTTGAAGTCCTAGACTGGCTGATTCCTGTAGTGCTGTTGGTACTTGTATGGTGGTGGAATGGCTGCTTCCGTTGCCGACACTTTTGTCGCCACTTCCGCCCTCACCATCTTGCCACCAAAACCACCACCACCACCACCACCCCATTCTGCCAATTTGCACTGCCACTTCAGCTTGTGGCCATGTTCTGCCACCACCAGTGCCATCATCTTTTCCATTGAATTTGCCAAGTTTGTTGGGTGAGTTTGAGCTAGAAAAATTTTGGAAGTGGAACTCATCATGTTCCTTTTAGAACATGTCCAGGCACAACTTGGGTTGCTTTCTCTAGAATGAGAAATGCCCTTTTATCCTATGCAAAGTGATTGGCCTTCTACAAGGACCTAGAATAGATCCCTAGCACTGACAATTCAGTGGTTTGATCTGTTGTATTCTTCCTACATTGCACGTGTCTTGGGGACCCTTTGTTTCTGGCATGTACATGTCATTTTCTCACCTAAAATCCATTTCCAGATTGTTATTTTGGGAAATGAAAAGCAAGTCCACTGGGTAAATCTTCCCAAAATATCTCTACTTTCCAATATTAACAATTCCCTCAAAAAAAGAAAAAAAAAATTCATGGAAGTTGCTTGCATTGTTCTTGTTTGGCATATTAGTTGAAGCATGTGCCTCACAACTACTATTTTCGCACCCAATTACAAATTGTCATATAATTTTTTTTTATTTTTTTTTTGGTTTTTAGTGATTGTTCTGTTTCCAAAAAATATGTACTTATGCAAAATATAAGCATAATGAAAAAGAATTTTTTACGGTTTCATGTATTAAAATTATTAAAATTCATGTGAGGTGAGTCCTTCACCCAATCTATAAAACGACTCTTTACACTTGTATACTAACAGACATCGGTATGTATCCAGAGGACAATCTGTAGGAAATTTTTATGCATTGGATCAAGATCGAGCAACCAAAGTTACGGCGTATAAAAGATAGGATTAAAGGGCTATTAATTTGTAATTTTCTTTTGTTGGTAGTAGGGTACTTGTTCTTGCCAGTAAGATTTTACAGAGATGAACCAAGTCCTCTAGGCTGATTAGTTTATTGTTTTGTTTAGATGAGAAACAGTGTCATTTGTGTTAAACTTATGTACTATCATTGTAATTAGCGCATTATATATATAAAAGCTAATAAAATAAAACAAAAAAGAAGCTAATGAGAATTGGTCCAGCATCTTGCAAAGGGAAAGAATATCGCTCTAGGTTGGCGTAATGCTGCAAATGAATGTCCTTTGCAATGGGACCCCAAAAAAAAAAAAAAAAAAAGAAAGAAAGAAAGGAAAGCCATGCACATAAAGCCAGTGGTTAATTGAATAATTTGGTTGGGCACGTTTCTATATAATAATCGAAATAATAAACACCAAACAGACTCTCTGCGGCTACGAACACTTCTCGGACCCGCATTGGCGAGAGCTTGTGCACTGGATTGGAATGGTAATGATAAACATCTAACATGCCAATACATCCCAACATAGAGAAGTGGATGATAATTACAATGATGATTATACCTTACATGCCAGTATATATAGTTAGTTATATGTATATATATGGTATATCAACATTCACAACTGGTTAACCCAATTCCCTTTTGTTGAGGCATGATGTGAGATGTCCTGTAGTAAGAAGAATCCATAGGACATCAAAAAGGAGTTGTTGAATTCTGTTAACAGATGGATAGCAATTGGGTCCTTTTCCTTCATTAAAAACTTGGCATATGCCATTTGATTCCCTCAGTTTGTCAATTTCCTTTCCTTACTTGTCAATTTAGCATTCAATTAACCTTCCTGACCATTTTCCCTACAAATTCAGAAGGAAAAGAAAAAGGAGTATGTAGCATCCACATGTCATGGTCTACTCTTATAATAGATAAAATGTAAAAATACAAACTACAAATACGTGAAGATATTCAATGTAATAGAGATATGGTTGACATGGTATTACTGACCAATAAAATTACGCTAAACAAGTGAGAATTTATCTTAAACACTTAAAAAAAATCAGGCAGTTAGTTGAGATATTTTCTCCAAACTACCCCTCCATTAAGGTGATATTCCTAATAATGAAGATTTTAATATGCTCATGTGCATTGGTTTCATTGGCTCATTAGCATTGTATTGAATATTTTTTCAATATTCAAATTTCAAAGGATAGTGATGGAATTGAATGGGCCCAAAATTTCATTGCACTCACATGGGCTGTTAGGGCTTTCTCACATCACATATCATGCATACGTATTTCAGTGTATATAAATTTGTTGACTAGCTTTCAATTTACTCTATAGGCACATAACTATCATTTATTTGGAGGCTCAAATGACAGGCTGTGCAGTAGGTAAAGCCTATTAATGGCATATCATAAGAGTGATGCCCATGATACTGACCCCATTTGTGCTTTAAAAGAGAAAAAGAAAAAGAAAATAAAATACCTTAAGATATCATAGGATTTCATAATTTCATTGCCAAATCCCCAAAGGTTGACACCTCCTTTCAAGAGTGTTTTAGTTATTTTGACAATCAAAGCTTACTATCCAAATGAATAATGGTCGATCCAAATAGGAGAAACCCAAATCCATACATACATGTATAGATGTATATACACATATGCCACATGGACAAGTGTTGCTTTCAGGTGAAGGTGGGAAAATTGTTTATGAACAAATAGAGACCACAACTCAGAATAATTTCTATGGTAAAATATTTTATTACTTAGTAAATATGGCAAGGTGGATGGCAATGTTTGCTAGATTACATACTTTTTATATATAGTAACGATCAAAATTTTATTTCGATGTGCTATTTCGATTAGCTTCAAAAATATTTCAAGTGATAAGTATTAATATAGTAGAATATAATTTTTTGCATATTTCTCAATAAGAATTGCGCAATATTATGAAAGTTCTAAAATCTTATCAACATAATCTATTGTTTCGGTATATTGCTATGTTGTTGTGTTTTTCGTTATGTTTCGATTAAAGTACTAGAATTTTACTATTCTACAAGTATTTCATTTAAGAAACAAAAATATTTCGGCCATTTTGATGAAAACAAATAAAAATTGTATTCCTTTCATTTATAGGTCAGTATTGTTTTGATAAGTACACAATGTCATCTTTGATTTGAGTGTTGTTAGATTAGTACATTAGCTTTGGATTAGTGTCTTAGGGCTTGTTTGGTCTGACTAAATTTTTTAAAAAAATCAGCTGAAAAAACTTTGATTATGTGTTTGGTAACCTGTTGAAAATTCAACGTTTTGTCAATTTTTTTGGGCCATAACACAATTAGCTGTATGGGCTTATTGATGCTGAAATGACTACAAACTGCCCTTAAAATAAGCAGCATTTGGTGCAGTCTTGGAATAGCTTATCCCAAACCAAAACAATTGTTGTCACATTTTACTCTGATAATGGTCTGATTGTCTCTTTGAAACAGCCATAGCCAACGGTGGTTGATGCCCATTATTTTTTCTTCATAAAAATGAAGACCCTTAGACAAATGGGCTTTAAGATGAGAGGGATTTGCTTGGGAAAACAGAGGGGGGAAAAAAGAAACTTAATTTTTTCTTTAAAAAAAATGTTGAATCAATAAGACAACATCGTACTTAGAATTGGTTCACATATTATTACCAAAAGGAGAGAAAACAAAAGAAAAGGTCCACATTTATGATCAACCACAAAATGAAATCGCCTGTCCAAATGGGCCACTTGATTAATAGCGATAATAACCAAGGTTATAAAACAAACTAAACTATTTATGCTCAACTTGTGTTCAGTTGGCCGAAATACTTATTTCAAATCAACTCGTTATATAAATTAAGCTTGAACATATTTTGCATCTTGTTTATATTTTTAGCTCGATAAGCTAATAAATATTATGAATATTTATAAACGATGTTACTTGAGCTCGGCTTCGAGACTCTATACATTTACTTTAAAGGCTTTTCATATATCCAAACTTTGGTAACTGGCCAAGAAATTTAGAAACAGATTTGCAGATACCCAGACCAGCCCAATGAAGGCTATGTAGCCCAACAAAGTTGTCACTTCAATTTCTTTCTTATTCTGACTCCATATACTTTATATTTCTGCACCACTGCAATGATAGAAAAAGCAATATGTCTCCTTTTAAGTGGCAAAGTTGCTTCCTTGCCTGCATTACGAGTTCAAAATATGAAAGGAAAAAAAAAAAAAAAACCTCTTGTCATGCTGGGATAAGTTTGTGTACATATAATTCGACTTAAATCTACAATAGCAAAAGGAACGCTATCCATTTTTTATGCAATGTTGGTGAGATCACATGGACCTAAGATTAAAGGCCGAAGATTATGAGAGTCCAACACCAAATTCGAAAGAAATATCTATTCCTTCACTTCTCATTTAGCTCCTCTCACTTGATTTTCATATCCCTTTCTTCTCTTTTTCCTATAAATCTTAGAACCAAACAAAGACTCGAGTGAATGTCATAATAATATAATTATGTAATATGAACGTCTTAGTAGATTTTTTCTCCCACCAAAGTTTTGGAGACAGTTTGCTTAAAAAATCATTCGCAGAAGGCAAATCCTCATAGGAGCAAGGAGATGCAAAATCTGTGTCTCTCTAGGTACAACCATTAGAATTGTTGATTTAATGGTTTTCAAGGAATACCATTTGTTTTTTGACATTTTGTGTCTACTGTTGTTAGGAATTTAACCAATATGTCAAAAGACTCATGTGTGATAAAATGTAAAGATCAATCTCCATATCCCAAATTGAAAAACTCAACTTATGTCCCATATCATGTTACAACAATATGTTGTGTTTATTAGAATCGTAACTTACTATCACGCTTCTATAGCGGTCATCTAAGATGCCTCTCACTCTAGATAGTTTGTGCTCTAGCAGTAAGTAATCCTTCCTTTTTGGATGGATATATAGCTCACACTCTGTAAAAATGTAGAGGTTATTAGAATGCGTGAGATCAATTTTGATATTTGGTTTCATACAAAATTGCCTAACCTATGTCACAAGTTGGACCCACAATAAGTATTGCAACAACTTTGAAAGATATTACTCAGCGCATGTGAGTTGTTAATGTTAGAATAAGTGGGTGTAAACTCATTATTTTGTTGATCTTTGAGCCAATATAAATATGGAACCCATGCATCCTTTGTGTCGGGTCATTGGTGCGTTGGATTCACCTCCGAGAGGAGATAAAACTAGACTATTTACTTGCTCAAATCCGTGTAGTATTGAATGAGTTATTGGCCTCCAAAGTCACCTCCTTGGATATGGGTTATGTAGTTGAAAGTGGATTATCCCACATTGATTTCTTATGGGAAATATGTGTTGGGGACTGCGGAATTTCCCACTACCTGGCTATAGTGTATACGCATACTACCAAAAATTCTGGTCTGATTAGCATAACCTAATTTACGTGATTAGAATCGTACCTTCGAGATCTCTCTGGTTTAATCCCGAAAACAAGAATCAGCACCAAGCACGAATCAGCAAGCTCGAACTCAACCTTTGGACTTCTGCTGTATTTCTTGTACACGCCTTGCTCTATAGAGAGTGGGCTCGCTGCTGCTAGGGTTTCTCTTCCTCACAAAATCGTGTATCTCTCAATTATGTGTAGAGTATGTAACCCTAGCAGCTCTTAGAGCGCGTATATATATAGGCTACAACAGAGACCATAGGATTAGTATAATTAGGGCTTCCTACGCAAATAAGGACTCCTAATCCAACCAGGATTAATCTTTATTTACGTAAATTATAATTGATACCACTAAGGAATTATAATTGCAC